>OU343217.1:186524975-186676445 GCA_910596185.1 Chrysanthemum makinoi
GCAGTTGTATACCCTAAACTTGCTTTATACCAGGCTATTGCTGGCTATTTCAGCCCTGCACGACATAGAACTGATATCAACAGTATGCATGGTAACAAATATGGGTGGTGTTCTCTTTCTTTTAAACTCATGCCTAAGTCCATGACCAGTCTTAATTGTTCGAAAATGAGAGCCGCTGGTCATGGTATTGGAGCGCGGTTCCAGCTTTCAGTATCATTTGATGAATTTATGAACTAATCACACACTTTAGATCAACTCTTCAACAGAAATAGTTTCCCAAGCTTCAACCTTTGATGATGATATATCTAATAGAGTATATAAAATATGTTTTGACAACCACAAGATATAAACACACTACTGAACAAAATGTAAATTGACTTAGATATACTGAAGGATCAGATCAGAATATATTGTTTTGTAGTTTTATATACTCATGACCAACAATCCAACCGAATCATCAAATACATGCCCCGTGGTCAGGTAAGATGTATCTACATAACGACTGTATTTGAGAAAATCCCGTAATGACTTATTAGACATATACACTCGGCATACCATCTATGGAGTCTATTGTTACAGGCACACGGAAGTAAAATTTCAGATTTTAATAAGGCACGTAGAATTGGTATTCACAACCATCGAAAAAATTATATAAAACTAAAGAGCCAACACTCATTATTTGCTTATTTTGCCTTATCGCTATAAAATGTTTGATAGAAATAATGAACTTAATTACATTTGTAAACGAATCCTTATTCCTGGCCCCAACACTTCACCTAGCAAGCTCTTCTATAAGGTTCTGAACTTTTTTATACTAGAGCCTTATATTTACTCTTATGTAGCCATTCAGTGTTCTTGTGTAAAACATCTATCGGAATAGCCAATAGGAATGCATTCAAAACCTCACTCATGGATCATTTACTAATTAGTCTTTTTATGATTTAGCCACTTAAAAGACTGATGATGGTCCATCAATGAAGGTCTAGAGAGGAGGAAGAGCTACTACTTTGAATATCATTCCGAGTAGTACCAGAACTGCCAAGGTTGTGACTCATATCTATTTGGTTAAAATTTAACTTGTGGAATAAATATTATAAAATTTATTGATGAGCCTTTGAGAACATACAAAGAAAACCTCCCAAATAAGAGACATCTTCACCCTTATGAACGGTCTCTTATGGAGTTGACTTTGGGAGATGAAAATTATGAACAGGTTGGTAATAAGCATGCAACTACTTTAATTTTCTTAAGTTTTTATTTGATGACCGATTCTTCCCAATAACGTATGTGTACATGCATATTGTTAAATGTTTTCTAACATTGCATGTTTTAGGAAGAGTTGATGGATGTAAATATTACATTTAAACGTTTAGTTGAAAAGAAACGCAATAGAATGACATGGGAAGGCTCTGTACGTCATCGATTATGGATTCAACCTCTTAAGTAGAAGTTTTTGCCTTTCTATTGAGTTATTAGATATGTTTGCGTGTCACATTTAGGGGGTATTTGGGAATGCCTTTGGAACCAGCTTATCTGCTTATTGCAATATGTAACTGCAAATTTGCTTTTTAAACAATTGAAGACCCTTAAACCGCAATTCTGGATAGGGAGGTGGTGACTTGCTTTTTCAAAACACAATTTTGTTGCCATGAGCCATATTACCAAAACATCCTTTTAATAAATTTCTAAATAGTAAAAACTACCTCTAGAGTTCGCATATTATTGTGATACCAGTAGTTATGCTAGAATTTTTGTTCTCTTGTTTTTATCCTTCCATTCTTATATACAAATATTGTAGATAAAATCTAAAGAAACGTATGCTTCATGTTCATTAACTTTACACTAGATATTATTGTTTGAAGCTCTATTTTATGAGTTTTATAATAAGTTGTGAAAAGTCCTTGCGTCAGTATCATTCTTTTCTGTGCATTAATAGTAATGATGTTTTGTAATCGAATGTTTCTTGAGATATGACCTATTATTAGTAGTAGCTACCGATATCGGCTTTCTTGGTTTCACAGTATTGAAGAAAGGGTCAAGTTGGATTGCCTTGGGTTGAATTTGATGATGTCCGTTACCAAATTTAGGTTAGCCAATCAAAGTTTCTCTTATTAATGAAAGAATATGGGAAATATAGTATGTAACTTGGAATGGTAGTTATTACATCCAGAGACTCCTTTCTCAAGTGGCCTTCCACTTGGAGCCATTGAAGCCAGTTTACGTTTATAGAACCATGATGTGTGAACTTGCACGATATTAATGGTCACTTTATGAGTAGACATAGAGCAATTACTATCTACTGTAAGAACCTCGACAAGTACAAGGTATTCCACCCGTTTCATTTAACTTTTAATTACTTTTTAGTATATATTTGTTCAACTAAATCCTAAAAATAAAAACCAAAAATAAAAATACATACCTGCTTTTAGCCATTTTATGGATTATGGTAACATCAATTATAGATCTTAACCGTTTCATTTAACTTTTAATTACTTTTTAGTATATATTTGTTCTACTAAATTCTAAAAATAAAAACTACAAGTCATACCCGTCCATCGGACGGGTTTTGACACTAGTATATATATATATATATATATATATATATATATATATATATATATATATATATATATATATATATTAAAAACAACTTTTATAACCTGATTTAATAACTACACCATCTAAAGTTTATGCACTTTTTTGTCTTGTTACATTATTAATTATAATAAGCTAAACCCAAATTTTGTGGCTTATATATGAAAGAATGTTCTTATATAACATTTTTATATAAAAAAACTTTTATAACCTGATTTAATAATTACACCGTATAACGTTCATGACTTGAACTTTTTAAATTGAAGTACAAGATATGATTACAGTAACTATATCATTGAAATAATATAGTGTTAGGTCTCCATATTATTACACCAATATGTATTTCTAGAGAGAGAAAGTTATAGAGAGAGAAAGTGGAAGGAACTAATGAATGATTAGTGAAAATGATAATTGCAATTAGAACCAACAACCCTCTCCCTTCTAGGGAGGGGGTATTTATAGTCTTTACATAAGTAGGGATGTTTCCCCTTGGTTCTAGAAGAACCTTCTATCACAGCTCATGGGCTTACTACATGAGCTGTGAAACTAATTACAAACATTTATAAACCATAATTATTAACGACCTATTACAAATGAAATGACCTACACTTGATAATAAAACATGTTCCTAACAATCTCCCCCTAAGGGTTGGTCATCATTTGTTGTCTTGCTTAGGTCGTTTGACGTCTTGAACTTCTTTGGCATTCATAGCTTGTGACGTCTTTGATTCTTTGAATCTTTGTTCTTTGTTCTTGTTGTTGTGATCAGTTGTGAAATATGCCTTTTATCAACATCTTTGTTGTTAGTGATGAAAGTCATTTCCAAAGATGCTCATACTTGATGAAGTTTGTGATTCGTATATTTGAAGCTCTCAATTTTTAACTTTGATCTTTATCTCATAACTTTGCAGATTCTTTGACTTTGATGTAGAATCTTTCTTAAATTTTCTTTGCCTTTTGAGAGAACTTCAATTTTTGTTGATGTTGGTATGAGCATGTGAAGAGTCTACACGATCTTTTCCACCCGTGAGCATCCATAAGAAGAAAACATAAAACATGGGTTAGAAATAATCCAGCACTTACAAGTTTGAACTTCGAGAGTGTTAACAACATAGTGTGAAAACACATCTCTAATTCTCACAAAGGCTGTTCCTGAACTGGAGTCCCACAAGTGAGATAACACGATGTACCGAAATACACCTACAGTTCAGATGAGTCGCTGAGGTACACCGGAGCATCACCCCACGATCAGACCGTTTGAGACACACTAAGCGTAACCCACAAGGAGTTACCGAAGTGACCTGCTGTCAGTGCTGTTTGATGTTGACCCGGCAGAATTTCCATTCAATCACTGAGGATCACAATTTTGAATCCCCTCATAAATGTTCTGGCAGATTGCTAAGATCTGCGTAGGACTCTGGAAAAGTGTCACTTGTGTTCTTATTGTTTGAACAACAAGTGATGAAATATTTAAGTGTTCCTAAGAGATCTTTTGATAAATCTCATGGCTCTAGACTCGATTAGTGCGCTTTGATTTTCCTAAGCGGAGACTAGGGAGATGGTCTCCTTCTTCAATACCAACAATCTCTAAGAGAGAGTCGATAGATTACGTAAGGTTCCCTGTGAGAATGAAACAAGATCTTTTAAGAGAACTTGAGTGGCTTAGAAGGTTTAGTGCCTTGCGTCACTGGGTCCATGACGACTTTGTCTTCAATACCGGTGTCATCTTGTGACAACCAGTATCATATGAATTAAACCCGGTGTCTGCCCTAAGTTGAATAATTTGGAGGGCTATTTCTTTTCACCCTTTTCTTTAACTTTTCTTTTTAATTCTTCAACTCCTTCTTTCTCCGATTCTCATTTTCTCCTTTTTAAATCATACCTAAGGACTTCTAGATACTAACTATTTGTGACGTCCTTGGGTAGATCCTTCCCTCTGGCGGATCATGGCGTTATTCCTAAACTTAGTCACCTTATAACTCCATGACTATCCTATGTTGCCACAAAACCTTTTCTTGAAAAATCTCTCAATATGTGTATGATGAAAAACATGTTTTGCTAACACCTTGAGAGTTTTGGTTTTTCAGAAATACTCCCCCTCCACATGTGCTTATGAGTTTTGACTAAAATTTGCACAGAGAGGGAAGAGCTCGCACTTTTGAATTGATCGACTCTTGATAGACAATTCCCCGCATGAGACACGGATTACGTTGTATAGTTAAAGAGTTCCATTATCAACTTTTAGGTGACAACTAGCTCTAATAACTACCTTGAAGATGTAAACTCTCCTTGAAAAGGAGGTTAGACCCGTCAAAGTTCATGTCAATCAATAGTGTCTCGGATTGGTACATTCTACTAAGATAAGTCTTGGAAGACAAATCTTTTCGATTGACATTCAAAGATCGTCAATTCATTGGTGATATCTGAGTCGAGCACGTTATGAGATTCCATAACTTCCCGATCAACAATTTTAATCACATTTCTCCCCCTCAAAAATAGCATATGAATGTTGTTTTTGAAAAACATGTTGATTAAAATATGCTTTTTGAGGCATTGGAAATTCATTTGGAAAGAAATGGATTTCAAGAACATTTGATTTAGAACAAAGATTTTGCAAATACTCTCCCTCAACAAGTGATACTAACTTTTGAAGTTTTGAAAACATAAGGGGAAGTACTTGTTTTGTTGAACAAAACTTTGAAAAATGAAAGTTTTGATAAGTTTTAATCAACAGTAAGAAGCTTTCGCTCCTTTTATAGGATTGTGGAACTGATGCGTACCACGGGTCCTTTCTTGATAAGAACGGGTTGTACACTGTAATGTGTGCACAAGCCATGGACAGATAATCAAACAAGCAAAATCACAATCAAGAGAATACCCAATGATTACAGACGATCAACTACTTTCTGAGGACGTTGGAGAGTCAGAATCGGAAAGTTTGGTCATCCTGCCACATAGCTCTCCAACCGTTGCATCTGATCCCAATGAATCCAACATTCATCAATCATAGTGATAAATCAACGAACATCCTTGCGATCCTTTGAATTCCATCTCTTCGTCTGAATTATACCCAACTCAATGTCCTTCAATCGATATGCCAATCCATCTCGAACCATCTCCAGGGTGGCGTCATAGAACTTAGTGAGTTTCATCGAAAGCCATGAAGCAAGTATGATGATTTTCACATTAGTAGACAAACCCAAACTTTTGTTTATGAACGATTTTGTATCTTGAGCTTCTTGATTGATTCCGATGAAGTGTAGAATTTAGGTAAGATTCACCCTCGGAGGAGAACTTCAACACGCTCTTTGATTTGAAGCGTATGAAAACAAGGAGTGCAGTAATGTACTTGATCTAAGTTTCGGTTGAGGTTCGGTTGGGGCTCGGTATGTCGTGATCCTCACCACCAGTGTATGTAAAGTGATCAACGGTTTTCTCCATTGGTGGTGTGGATTCTGAATCCCTTGGTTGATCAGATGGTGGTGGCTGTGTAGCTTGTTGTGTATTGGTGATAACCCGCTTAACCATTTATCGAATCATTGGATGGAGTTGCCTTCTTAACAGATTTTGTTGTTGACATAGGTGTTTCTTATGATGATGGAGGTGATGATTGAGATGATTTTTTTTTTTTTTTTTGGGTTTGGTGGAAGTGTCAAGAGGTGTTACAGAAGACTGTTGAGGTTTGTGTATAGGATTGTCAACTATGTAGTTGTCTGATTCCTTATTTAACTTTTCCTCCCTCACTCTAGCAGCTTCTTTTGCCTCTTTTCGAATCATTTCCACTTCAGCCACCAAATTATCATCATCAGTGACTCTTTCATCCTTATCATGATCGTAATCTCCTTCGTCAGATATTTCCACATCTTCACCATGCTTTTCTACTTGCGATTGTTTTAGTTGTTGTTGTGGTTGCTTCATTTCAACAGTTGTAGAGAAAGTGACACCCTGATCCTTACCGGGTTGATTAACCGGATCGGATGGGGTAAGAGATGTTTACAATGGATCTTTCATAAGTGGAGGACTACTTGCTTGACCTCCTGTGGGTTGATTAACGGAAAAGGTTGAAGCATGGTATTCCATCCTTTTCTGCTTTAATGACTTACGAAATTGTATTTCCTCATCCATTGAATCTTACTCATCATCAGGATGACTTTGTGAGCATGAATTTGAATGGATGAAGCAGAAGGATGTCCACAACAATTCTACAAGATGATTATGAGCATATGAAGTTGTTGAAGATGACACGGAGAATGTTCATGCCAATTGTTTTGTCGTATCCAGCTGGGAATGTGTTTGCCATCAAGAGCTCTGCTGGGGCATTGATGATTGCTTGATTTGCAGCCATTTTGTGATCTGAAAGACATTAGACAAAAAGACAGACGTATGGAAACACGATGTGTTTGATTTAGTCTGATTTATTATCTAATTCCTTGTTTGATGGTAACATGTTTATGCTAGTTACAAGTCCAAAGTCACATTTAACCAATTGATGAAGTTGATGTGATAAGTTACGTGAACGTGTTGAGATTTCAAAGTCCAATTTTTTCACTTAACACACAACATATTAACTTTTGAAAGCTTATGCGTAACTTAACAAGTAACATATACGTAACGGGCAAAAAATGTAGTGAACAGTGGATTATGTGTAACAGGGATCCTTATGCGTAAGAAAGGAGCTTATGCGTAGGGGTATGCTAAAGCGTAAGACCAAGCTTATGCGAAAGAGTTTCTTACGCGTAAGACAAGTTCAAAGGCTTTAGGCATACGCGTAGAAATAAGCTAGATGTTACGCGTAAAGTTTGCTCGTAAGAGTAAAGCTTATGCGTAGCAAGCGTTGTTTACGAATATCTTTCCAAGATACACGCATTCACTCGTAGACATCTTATGCGTAACATTATAAACATAAGCATGAAAACTTGATTGCCGTTAATTCCAAACATCTCTTAGATCACAAAATAAGCATAAGAACATATCATAATACACACAGAAAGACTTAGGAAAATTACTTAACCCTAAACCCTTAATCTAAGCGTGAGATATAGCTACACAAATCAAACAAGAATGTTTCTGGAGTGTCCTAGATGTCATATGGGTGCTATGGAACAAGATATAACACATTTCCACCACAGAATCAAAAGATTCATGGGATATGAACCCTAATAACCTAAAACTTAAATTCTTACAGTTTAGATGTTTCTGGGCTAATTTAAAGGTTCAAAGCATGCATATATACTTATTCTAACACTTTCTTGACCACCTAATAACATATCACAAAAAAAAAAAAAAAAAAAAAAAAACCTTAGATGAGCGCAAGAACCCTAGAATTCAAATTAATGAAATTTAAGATTCTGGATGGTTTTGGACGATTGAAACAAGTTCAATAGAAACTAAGAAAGGTTTTAATATAACTCATTTCAATCCAACCACTTTAATGCATAAAACACCCAGTTCGTTCGAGTGAACAATTTTCCAAAATCAGTTTAAAGAGTTTTAACTGTTGGATTTGAAAGATTTGTGAAATCCTTGATTAGAATCTTGATCAAAACAATTTAGAACTTTTCATTATGAACAACTTGAACGGATTTTGAAGATTTGATTTGGGCCGTTTGATCTTGGTATTTTAGGAGTAAATGATTTTTAATTTACCAAGTTGACACATTCAGTCCCTTAACCTCAAATAGGTTCCAACCAAGATCCTTTAACTTCCGTTTAGGTTAGACAAAACACTTGTAAGGCAAGAAACTTAGCGATACTTCCCCTTGACTTTTGAAATAATGAATTTTGAAAAACATTTGAGTCCAAGGAGAGTATTTGACAAGAGCGATCCACCATTTTAGAAGAAACAACATATTTTTGGAAACATGCAAGTACAAGGTTTTATGAAACCGAAAAATATTTACTTTCTCCCCTCAACACTTGTTCGGGAAAAAAATGAAAAATTTGATAGAACAAAGTGTTGACTGAAGATTTGTACTTGCGATGTTTGAAAGAATATAGATAGAAGAAGATATATATATATTTTTTTTTTGAGATTTTCTGATTTTATAATTTTGTATTTTGTTTTTGAAAATATTTACAAAAGAGGTTTTGGTGTTTGACAGGTTTTAAGACATTTTAGGAGGTCATCCATTCCTCTTGAGTCAAACACCTCATACCAATCCGGTGGACCAACTCATTAAACCTAGCGGAGCTAAGGCTTTGGTGAGAAGATCCGCCAATTGGTATTAAACTGTACTCCAGCGAAGTAATAACTGCACTGTTCCATGTGGTCCTTGATGAAATGATAACGAAGATCGATGTGCTTTGATTTCGAGTCTTTGAATCGAAGTTGCACAGATCGCAATGGCACTCCAGCTTGTCGCATACATCGATTCTATCAAATCGTAACCATAGTCTTTGAGTTGTGTTCTCATCCAGATGACTTGAGCACAACACGCTTACATGGCTACATATTGCCTTGGGTTGATGACAATGATGTACAATCCTGCTTCTTTGATTGCCAAGACACCAGTTTATCACCAAGAAATTGTAGTTCTCAGGTACTTTTCCTTGAGTCTAAGCATCCTGCGTGGTCACTCGAAAAGCGATTAGTTCAAAACCGTCCTTCGGATACCGATTCCCAGTTAATGGTTCCCTTGATGTACCGGAGGATTCTTTTAGCCTGAGAGGTGGGTTTCGCTGGACGCGCCGATAACGGAGCATAGATACACGCAAAGACAATATCATCAGGCTGAAATTTGTTAGATACATGAGAGACCCAAAAATACTACGGTATTTGGTAGGGTCTACTAATTTCCCATGTAAATCAGCATCTAGCTTCTTGGTATGTGCCATTGGTGTGGCATAAGTGTCACAGGTTTTCATTCCAAATTAGTTTAACAATTCAAGGGCATATTTGGACTGACTCAAGAAAATATGTTAGGAATTAGAAATTCCCAGTATTAAAGAGTCGGTCACCTCAAGTATATGTAATCGTTAGAAAGCTCGTAGTCATAGTAATATTTAGTTAAGTAACACCGTGGAGGATGGACGGGTCTTTACCCACTGTATGCCTGATCCACGTACCGTTGTGTGGCGATTTATGTAAGACTATAAATACTCTCTACCTCCCAAGGTAGAGAGTTGGAGCTCATCATAATATCTTTCACTTTCTCTCACTAAGTTCCCTAAACCTCTAACTTTCTCTCTAGAATTCCACTTATACGCCCACTTGTGTTAATGGTTTGATGTGTTGTGAAACTTATATCTTACAATTGGTATCAAGAGCCATGGTTAGATCATATCTTGCACATCTTTAGATTTATAGTGGTTTTTAGGTGGTTTTGAGTTTGAAAAAGTTTAGTGGTTTTTGCATCATTTGGTTGATTTCTTGTGTTAAAGTTCGGATTTTGTTAGTACTTTTATGTTTAGAATCATCACAAGTGTGTAGGTTATCATTTGGTAGCTTAAATCATCTTGGTTGGGTTGTTTTTGGATTGAAAAGTGATGTTTATGTGGGTTTTTCATGCTAGCGACTTACTTCACGGATTAGTTTCTTCGTAGCGACTTGCTTTACAAACTTGTAGCGAGTTATAGTTCTAAACCTAGCGACTTAGATCTAGCGATTTAAAGTACAAGTAGTGGACTCTCCACTACGGTAGCGACAGTGATAGCGACTTGGTCGGTAGCGAAGTTTCTTTAGCGACTTGTATCTTTAGCGACTTGAGTAGCGAATTAACGCCAAAATTTTGCTAGCGACTTGAGGCTTAGCGAGTTACTACTAGCGACTTGCATTTGTCTAGCGACTTGGGACTCTAGCGACTTAGTGGTGTAGCGAATTAAGCGTTAGCGACTTAGTGCATTATCCTCTAGCGACTTAGTGCATTATCTTCTAGCGACTTAGTGCATTATCTTCTAGCGACTTGAGTGATTGTTTACGGTTTTCTCTTGATTTAGTAAAATCCCGTGAAAGAATCTATTTCTCGGTTTAATCATAGAGTTATAAAATCCCGTATAAACTGTAAACATGTCTACCAGCGTTCCTACATCATCTCCACTGTATGCAGGATGTTCAAGCGGTGGCCAGATACTCGTCCACCCATGCTTGATGCCTGACTACGATTCTTGGGCTCAACGAATCAGATTGTACTTGCACTTGAAAGGAAAATGAATGTGTCAACATTCTCAAATCCATTGATGAAGGACCATATCGAGTTGAGACGACTAGAGACATACTTGATACTAATGAAGATGGTACTATTGTTTACGGAATGGACATGACCTAAAATGTATGATGAGCTTGATGATAAGGAGAAAAAGAGATTCGATGCGGATATCGAGGCTTCAACATTGTTCTTCAAGGTCTTCCTAAAGACATCTACAAGCCGATCAATCATAACACCATGCAAAGGCAAAGGGATAATGTTAAGATGCTTCTCTCAGTTCGAATTAACTATGGAAGACAGAGAATCCCAACTCTATGACGAATTTGAACACTTCAAGATGAAACCGGATGAGAGTGTCTATGAGTACTATGTGAGATTTCATAAGTTAGTGAATGACATGAGGAACATCAGAATGACTATGCCTAACATTCAGATGAACTCAAAATTTGTGAACAACATGAATCCCGAATGGCACAAGTTTGTCACCTCCGTGAAGCTCACTAAAGGATTGAAGAATACAAACTATGAGCAACTCTATGCCTTCCTCCTTCAGAATGAGAGACATGCTATGTTTGAATAATTGATTCTCAATCGGGCCAAAACCAACCAGGAGAGACAAGCTCGCTCTAATGACTCAACCGCTTCTACTCAAACATCGAATCACAACCAAAGCATCACAAGTCATACCCTTGGGTAATGGTAATCACAAACTC
This sequence comes from Chrysanthemum makinoi, assembly GCA_910596185.1. NCBI lineage: Eukaryota > Viridiplantae > Streptophyta > Magnoliopsida > Asterales > Asteraceae > Chrysanthemum > Chrysanthemum makinoi. Next base: position 186,536,428 of record OU343217.1, read on the forward strand.
ATTCCTGATCCTATGTTCAAACAAGTCGATGCCGATGCACACGCTGGTAACTTCATTAATCAACTAGCTCTTCCGATTAGTCAAAACATGAATTCTCTCCCACAAACCAACAACAACCTCAACAAAGATCTAACCCACACAATCAAGCCACCGTTAAAGATGGAAGGATCGTGGTGCAACCAGCCGTGAAAGACAAGATGATCAGGAAGAGGAGCCGGTAGAGGTTATGTTGGTAACCGATCGAGGAAGGAATGGTAACCAAGGTCAAGCTAAGCCAATCAAATGTTATAACCGTGGTGGTGAGGGACACATTGCAAGGAACTCGACATCTCCAAAGCGCCCACGCACGCCGATTACTCGTGAGATAAGATGCTGCCGGTACAAGCTCGTGACAATGGTGCCGCTTTGATGAAGAGGAATTGTTGTTTAGCTGAGGGCAATGCCAAGACCTATGATGCAGATGGATGAGCAGCCTATTCAGAGATAGGTCACAATCATCGAATGCCTTTCAAGTCACCGATTGTGATGCATACGACTCTGATGTGGATGATGGACCTATGGCACACACAATTTTTATGGCTAGCATTTCTCCAATGGTCTCTCCCAAGGTCACTTCTTCACCACTAGCCGCCCATCCCAAGACAAACTCATCTCAGAGGTATTAAAACTATAATGATAATGCCGATGTGCAAAAGATGCATGACAAAGTACAATCAACTGAAACTATTGAATCAAATGTTGAAAATATGGGTAATATCAATATTGTCCCATATGATCAATATGTGAAACAAAGTGAAAGTGAAGTTGTACCAAGTGATGCATCTTCTCAATCAACAATGACTATGTTTTTGATGAATACACGCATGTGCCCCGATGATTCCGTAATTTCTGAACTAAATGCCTATAAAGAACGTGTTGCTATTTATGAACAACGGGCAAAATTTGAGTTGACCACTGTGAGCGTGAAATGGATGACCAAGTGCGCATAAATATTAGAAAAGTAATTTTAGAGAAGAAGTATTGAAACAAGAATTAAATTCCTTGCAAGAAAAACTTTCTAAAACATCTAAGCAAAAACAAGAACTTCAAGAAAATGTGAAAATGCTTAAGCAAGAATTTAATGCAAAGGAATCAAAACTCTTGAGAGATTTTTCTAATCTGAAAACTTTGAAAACAAACTTGAAAACAAGTTGTACATACAAGGAAACACCATTCGATCGCCACATGGTCACTAAACATAGAGTCCTAAGTTTATAAGCATAGTGTTCCCATTATAGATAAACCCAACCTCGAGGTACGGAAAGATAGCAAAATGCTCAAAATGTGATCTATGATGGCAATGAGATTCTTAAACCTAGACGTAAAACCTAGTTGCTTGAGTGCACCGAGGAAGATAAGAAATCGATGAAGTCACTAGGGAAAGGATGAACAAAAAATTAGATGATCCTAAATGCAAAGAAAAAAAATAATTATCACTCCCCATGACTACAAGAAGGAAAAATGGATTTCCTTGAACATGTTTAAGCCTCAACATTGTTGACTCAACAAGTTTCTCGAAAAGGATTTAGATAAGGTAAAGTCGAAAATATTGTTGAAACAAACCCTCCCCTATGGAAAATGCCTAGAGCGACCGTGTATCCTCCTAATACACCAATGCATCTTGTTCCTAGAAAAATTGCCACTAAAAGCAAGACCTTAATTAGCCAATATGTTATATTTCAACTATTTGTTGATTTTGAGAAAACTTGCAAGAAAAGGATCACACCCACTCGTATAACGGAAGGAGAAAGGGGTTTTGAGCAAATGAAAGAATGTTATTTAACCGAGGTCATGCCTTTCTTTAAACTTCTAAAAGATCACTTTGAGAGTCTTAAAAAGGGGATAGAAACTCATATCAAGGAATGGAAAAGGAATTTGATGCAATGGTAGTTGAAGTTAGTGATTATGAGCATGCACTAAAATATAATGAGATTGAGAGGAAGAACTTGCATACATTAAATGAGACTCTTATTATCTAATGTGTTGCTCAAGATATCTTTTTCATCGCTTCAAATTTCTCTATTAATGCTTCCAAATTTCATGAACTATCTCAGGCCCTCAAAGTCTCCCATGATCGTGTCATTGAGCTTGAAAAACTAATTTAAACTAAACGAAAAATTGAACTGATGATCACGCACAATTTGTTAAACATTTTTCTAAATAGAAGTTGAGCATTTTAATTTACAACTAAAATATCAACATCTTAAAGAAAATGTTAAAACTTAAAATATCAAGACATCTCGGATGCTCAGAGTTTGATGCGATTTTTCAAATTAACAAGCGTGATGAACGATTCAAGCTCGGTCAACACGATCGAGAAAGTTGAAAGCCCAAATCTCTCAATTAAAGGGTCAAACGAACAATATGACAGGCTCCCAAATCCCTCCTCCTTTAGATTCTCCGAATTCTCAAACTTTTCATCTTCAAAACTTAGTTGATGCCTTACAAAAGGAAAGCGAGAGTTTTCTAGAAGAAAATGAAAAAGTTAAACGACATTTTAAAGAGTTATATGATTCAATAAAGTCACCCGTGACCAAAACAACGAAAAAGTCTCTACAAAGGGAAATTGAGAATCGAGAAGTGAAATGAAGCGCCACTTGTTTTCAATAAGAATGTTGTCTCAAAGTCACCCTTAGACCAAATACACTGTGATGATTAAATATATTCCTCCTCATCTTAGGAATAATGAACATGCTTTTCATGAATCCTGTGCTCACCTTAAGGATAGTCTAGAATGTCTCAGTGAGATTGTCGAAGAGGATTTCATTAACAAACCTCTTGATAGTGAAATTAGGTTTGCTTGCCTCCAGGCCAAACGATCTCAAGAGTTGCTAGAATGTGTAATTGCAACATGTCCCAAATCCTTAACCTTAGGTGCAAAAGGCAATGCTGTGATGCCTTGTTCTATGCCTAGTGCCAAGCGAAATCCGTTCTATGCAGTCTTAAGAAAGGAAACACTAATGTGCCTTCAAGTAGTTGGATTCGAGATATGTTAGTGCTAAGAAAGTGAACTTAGTGTGCACGCAAAAGCTCAAATCACAGTCTTAAAGTATACACTAATGTGCCTTCTAGTACTTCGGATCCTTGCACATCAAGTTCAGGAATGCAAAAATTAGATCAACCAAGTAATGTTCCCATTCCTCTACTAGAGTAATCGGTGACTTTAAGCGCGGGTCAAAGTCTCAAGACAATACAAGGAATGATAGGACCTTGCAAGCTAAGAATGTGCATTGGAAGAGAGTAGAAGACCAATCTAGGAACTTTAAGCTTGAGTTGAATAAAGCGAATCGTGTTGATTCTAGTATTAGCCTTAGGCGCATAATTATTAAATTACGATACTATTTGCAAACCTTGTAATGATGTCTGCTTGAATTATATTGCTAATCATGAATGTGGTGTGAATGCTTTGTCTAATCTTTGTCAAATGCCAGTTAAAATTGTTAATGCTAATAATCGTGCAAATAAGGCAAAAAGGCAAAAGCGAAGAGATTTGAAAACGGTGAAACCCAGGGGAAGAACTTTTATAAAGATAGGTTATTATTGGATACCTTTTGGCCATAAGAATAATCGGTTTTGTTCTCAAACTGCTAAGATTATGCCCACTAGAAAATGGATGCCTATTGGTAGAACTATTCCCTTAAGAAGTAAACATACTTTGAATAGGTCAAATCTGAGACACCAGCATTGCATCTATTCCGATGATTCGTACTTCTCCGCCCGATATCTGTCTGAATGTCTGTGAGATTTGTTAGATTACATTAATGATCATTTAGAGTGCAATTAAGGGTTATGAGTGATTATATTTGTTGGTGATAGTGTTATCTCTAGAGTATATACTATGTGGAAGGTTTGGGTCATAATCATTCTCTGTTGGTCAATTCGTGATTGATCTAGAAGTAGCCTTGAGAAAACATACACCTTTTGTTAGAGATCTTAATGGTAAGGAACTTTTTAAAGGAACGTGGTTCAAATCTTTACACCATCTCTATAGAAGATATGATGAAGTCTTCTCCAATTTGCTTGCTGTCAAAGGCTTCTAAAACAAAGTCATGGTTATGGCATCGACGTCTCAATCACTTGAACTTCGGCACCATCAATGATCTCTCCAGAAGGACTTAGTTGTAGGTTTACCTAGACTAAAGTATGAAAAGGATCATCTTTGTTCAGCATGTCAATTGGGAAAAGCAAAGTATGCCCATAAACCCAAACCTACTAACTCTGTCACGAGAGTTCTTCATACAATTCATATGGATTTATGTGGACCAATGAGAGTGCCGAATATCTTTGGGAAGAAATATGTGTTAGTTGTAGTTGATGATTACTCTAGATTCACATGGGTCAAGTTCTTAAGGACAAAGGATGAAACTCCTGATATCATCATCAAACTCATCAAAGCAGTACGAGTTCGACTTAACAAAACCGTCAGAATTATCCGGACAGACAATGGGCGGAGTTTGTTAACAAACAACTTAGTGAATTCTATGAAAGCTTGGAATCACCATCAAAGAAGTGTTCCACGAACTCCTCAACAGAGCGGTGTAGTTGAAAGGCGAAATCGAACTCTTGTAGAAGCCGCTAGAACAATCTTTGATTTACTCAAAGTTCCAATGTTTCTCTGGTGAAGCTATTGCCCTGCACATGCTACACACAAAATCGTTCCCTGATTCACACTGTTCATGGAAAGACACCATATGAACTTGTCCACAGAAGAAAACCTAATCTCTCTTTCCTTCGTGTGTTTGGTGCATTGTGTTATCCAACTAATGAGGGTCAAGACTTAGGGAAACTTAGGGCTAAAGCCGACATTGGAGTATTTGTAGGATATGCACCAAACAAAAAGGGATACCGAATCTACAACAAAAGAACATGAAATATCATGGAAACCAATTCACGTTACGTTTGATGAGTGAGGTCAAATGGCTCCTGGACAATCCAGTTCGGGACCCGCACTTCAAAACAGTCCCATTGGTTCATCCCTTGTTCCAAACTCTTCTCAAGAAACTCCATATGTACCTCCATCTGAAGATGATTTAAAGAAATTGTTTGATCCTATGTTTGATGAACTATATGATTCAATTAATAATGAGGTGTTGATCCACAGAAAATGCTCATATTCCTGTGAATGAAGTCAATCCCTCTGTCTCAATATCTTTAAGTCAAGAAGCACCTGCTGTGATCCTGATCTCATCAACAAATCATCATTCTTCAAATGTACATCATGGAAATGTTTCGGCATCAATGATGAAGTTAATCCCTTTGCTACTCCTGAAGATGCTCCATTTGAAAACATATTTGCTCTCGAATCATCATCGAACCATCTTCTTGAAGACATCGACTCGGCTACCTCAGTTCCTCAACAACCGCCACATGAACACCTTAGAAAATGGACTCACGATCATCCATTAGACAACATCATTGGAAATCCTCTCGTCCTGTATCAACACGGAAACAACTTGCAACCGATGCCTTATGGTGTTTCTTCAACTCCGTACTATCTAAGATCGAACCAAAAGATGTTAAAACCGCCATGAATGAAGATAGCTTGTTCAATGCCATGCAAGAAGAAATTCATGAGTTTGATCGACTTGACGTATGGGAGTTAGTACACGCTCGGTTGTGCTATGATTATTGCTCTTAAATGGATCTTCAAAGTGAAACTTGATGAGCATGGTGATGTGTTGAAAAACAAGGCCCAATTAGTTGCTAAAGGATATGTCAAAGAGGAGGGTATAGACTTTGAAGAATCTTTTGCTCGGTTGCCGAATCGAGGCAATCAGAATCTTTACGGCTAATGCTGCTAGTAAGAACATGGTAGTCTATCGGATGGATGTGAAGACGGCATTTCTAGCGGAGATCTTAAAGAAGTCGTCTACGTCGGCCAACCTGAAGGATTTGTGAATCAAGAGCATCCTACTCACGTTTATCGTTTGAAGAAGGCTCTTTACGGTTTAAAGCAAGCTCCAGGGCATGGTATGATACACTGTCAAAGTTTCTTCTATCAACGGATTTACAAAGGAGCAGTTGATCCTACATTGTTCACGGGAAGTCGGGCAAACATTTAACTCATGTTCAAATTTATGTTGATGATATTATTTTTGCCTCGACCGACCCAATGGAATGTGATCGTTTTTCAAATGAAATGAGTTCAAATTTCAAATGTCAATGATGGGACAAATGTCATTTTTCTTGGGATTACAAATTTCACAAAGTCACCGGAGGCATTTTCATAAATCAATCTAAATATGCAACCGAGATTTTAAAGAAATTTGGATTTGATTCAAGTGACCCTGTTGACACCCCATGATTGATCGAACCAAACTAGATGAGGACCACTCGGGGATCATGATTGACCAAACGAAATATCGTAGTATGATTGGATCCACGATGTACCTCACGACTAGTAGACCGGACATCTTGTTATTTGTTTGCATGTGTGCTAGATACGGGCTAAAGCCTACCAAAAAGCACCTTGAAGCGGTTAAGCGGGTCTTTCGGTATCTCCAAGGAACCATCAACATGGGACTTTGGTACCCAAAGGACACCGGTATGTTACTAACGGCCTATCACGATCTGATCGACCATGCGGGATGTCAAGATACACGTCGAAGTACGCGTCGAGGAGGTGCTTTCAGTTTTTGGGTGATAAGCTTGTGAGCTGGTCTTCAAAGAAACAAATGAGTACTTCTATATCCTCTAAAGAGGTTGAATACATAGCCATGTCATCTTGTTGTGCTCAAATCCTATGGATGAGATCCCAATTATCTGACTATGGCTTTTAATTCAACAAAATCCCTCTGTATTGTGATAACAAAAGTGCCATTGTTCTCTCATGCAATAACGTTCAACATTCAAGAGCAAAGCATATCGACATTCGACATCATTTCATAAGGGAGCAAGTGGAGAACGGTGTGGTAGAACTTTATTTTGTGAGGTGAATACCGGTTAGCGAACATCTTCACCAAAGCTCTTCCAAGAGAGCGTTTGAGTTTATACTTCCACGACTTGGTCTAAGAATCTACAACCGGAACACTCAAAGCGTCTTGAGGAGGAAGGCGAGGAGTAAAGTTTTTCTTCATCCATATCTTGTAAATATTTATTCAAAAAAAAAAAGCAAAATACAAAATTAAAAACCCTGAAAATAGAAAAATATAAAATATCAAAATCCATAAAAATCGAAAAATCTTTGAAAAAGCTAAAAATATTTTCTCATCTTTTCTTCGGTTCGATTTCATCTACGGTCTTTGTGTTGTCATTCAAAGAGTGACACGGGTCTTTAGATGAAGTTCGAATGTACATAATTTAAAAAATAATAATAATAAAAAAAATAAAATAAATAAAAAAAAATTTTGAGAGAAAGAAAAACAAAAGGTTTATGGTCATTTCAGACTATACCCGTTTTTAAAAGAAATAACAGAGCCATGTTTTTTCCGGTTTTCAAATCTCATGCTCGATTCTAAATACAAATGTTTGTCACCAAAAGACAAAGGTTTTTCACAAATATTTTTCCTTCTATAAATTCTTACGAAAATATTTGTTATCTAATGACAACTAATAGCTTTGAAAGATAACTCGGACTCAATTTTTGTAAATCATCTGGACTTGACACTTGTCAAAATCTCTATCTCTCAATCAACAACTTATGTCATTGATTCAGGGGGAGAATGATTTCAATTAAATCAAAAAGGTTATTTATCATACAATTGGTTCGAGACCAATTTGGCTTATGTCATGTTTTCAAAAGATGCTCAAGCATGTTTAATCATTGGAGTTTAAGGTCTGATTAAATGATCCTTATCGGTTAAATGTTTTCATAAGCAAGTCACAATTCTCCTCAAAAGCTTTCAAAATCAATTTAAATCTATAGAGATCATAAATCTTAAATGACTTGAAAATTGTGATCGGGGGAGAATTTGTGATTTAAATTGGATTTAAGCGATAATTCGATAAATGGTTTTATAAGTAATTAGCAAGTCTCTCCTCCTACATGTGACAAAGCGATTTCAAGTTTTCCATGCACATGTTAAGGGCGAGCATCTATATCAAACCAAAGAGGATTGAAACGTGATTGATTTGTTTCAATGTGCGGTTTTCCCCTAATATGTGCAAAACACTTTCAAATCTCGATGCACATATTGAGGGAAACAACTTTGAAAACAACATCCTTTCCCAAAATGCTTTATCTCTAACCAAGTATGAAAAATACAAATCTTGATCGGGAAGGTGATGTCGATATTTTTAGAAAATGATTAATCAATGAATTGAATTCTTCCTCTTGCCTCCATGTGCCAAAACGATTTCAAATATATGATGCACATGTTGAGGGGGAGCTCTTTTTCTAAAATATCAAAAACAATTCCGGTACAAAATGTTTTGATAATATATCACAAGTATCTGGATTGATTTTCAAATGGTTTTCAATTGGTTCCAATGGCTGATGAACAATACCAAAAAGACCGACTAAATTTACTTTATGTATGGTGATATAAGGATGGTTAGGTTAGGTATTCGCTCCTACGATCCCGCCAGAGCGGAGGGATCTACCCAGGGACAATCCACTAGATAGTGTAGAAGTCCTTAGGTATGATGAAAAAGGAGAAAAGTAAGAAACGGGAAGAGTCGGTGAGGAGCTAGTCTTGGAATAAACCAAACAAGGTTCTAGTTATGAAGTCTCGGTAAGCACTGAAGGGGTTGAAGAATGAAAATGCATTGAATGTGAAAAGGGTGAAAATAAATAGCCCTCCATTAATTCAACCTCAGGGCAGAAACCGGGTTCAATACATATGCTACTAGTGTCTACTAAGGTAACACTGGTATTGAAGACAAGACGTCATGGACCCAGTGACGCACTGCACTACAACTTCCCAAGCTACTCAAGTCTCTCTTAAAAGGACTTGTTTCATTCTCACGGGGAACTTATATTATCTATTGACTTTCTCATAGAGATTGTTGATATTAAAGGAGGAGACCCTCTCCCTAGTCTCCGGCATAGGAACCAAATGTGCACAATTGAGTCTAGAGCCACGAGATCATCAATAAATCTCATTAGGACACTGTCAATGAAGACTCTCTGCTTCACACAATGTGGAAAGAGAGATTATATTTTAAGAGTCCTACGCATTATCCTTGTGGTATTGCCGAAAATGAGTGATATGCAACATATTCACAATGAAGATGGAAAGCCTTCTAGAGCCAACATCAAACAAGCTCTTGGTAGGTGGCATGTGAGATCTATCCAATATATCAACCATGTGACAAGCGAACGAGAAACAATGGGCGATTCAAAATTATGAATCAATCCTGGTTCAGGTTATGGATTGACGGATACCTTTGAAAAACCGGTCGTTGTGCTTAAAATTCTTTTCTATAGCACATCGACTGTGTACTAATATTTCAAAATAAAAGGTGTTTACGATTGATAACTGATTTTTCTTAAAACGTTCGTTGTATTGCAAAAACACTTTATATTGTGCAGTACACGATTGTTTTTCAAATCTCTTTTCATCAATCAGTGAATCTCAATTCGCTGGTTCACTTACTCCGTGTTGTCTTCTTTGAGACGTTCCGGTTTGAGAACGGCTAGAGCGGTAAGCATTTGCGAAACCCTGTCAAGGAGATTCTTGAATTATATATGTTCACAAGGCAGTACTTGTCTGATCAACGAGGAACCGTGGGCGTGTACCTCAATTCAACAAAAGTGATCAAAGACACTTTCGTGCGCTTTAATTGCTAGCTGTTTATGCAGGTACACCCAACGTTTGCAGCTGATCAGAATGGAGAAGTCAATCCATAGCCGCATGCTCACACAACACATTCATTTCTAAAGAAATCATGATAAGTGCATCAACGACTCTGATATTTTCACTCCATGCTTCTGCTACGCTGCTGCAAATATCATGAATCAACTAAAAAGCTTCTGCTACTCTGATGTGAAGAAATCATGATCCAGAATGTGAGCATGTCGGTCCAATGTCACAACTTCACATAATGTCAACACTACAAAGGAAGAGTCAGAGATTTATGGTAGCTGATGATCTCAAAGCTGGCTCAAAACTCATTATCACGTGGATCAGTTAAAGACCTCCACTCGGATTAACCAAACATGCAAAACATGAAAAATCTAAGACTACGGGCTACAGAGCAAAGAACTTTAACAATAATCCAAGAACAATCTTAATGTAATATCTGTTTGTATTCAATGTAATTTGAGGTGACCTCCCTTAGGGGGAGATTGTTAGGATTTAGTAAATCCAGTTATTAAAGTGTCGGTCACCTCAAGTATATATAATCGTTAGAAAGCTCGTAGTCGTAGTTATTTAATGTTCGTTAGTATTTAGTTTAGTAACACCGTGGAGGACGGACGGGTCTTTACCCACTGTATGCCTGATCCATAGCCCGTTGGTGGCGTTTTATGTATGATACTATAAATACTTTCTATCTCCCAAGGTAGAGGGTTGGAGCTCATAATAAGATTTTACTTTCTCTCACTAAGTTCCCAAACCTCTAAACTTTCTCTCTCTAAAACCTATAGTGCACGCCCATTATAATCATGGTTTGATGTGTTTGTGAAATCCAATATGTTACAAATATTAATAAATATTATATTTAATTTATTAAATAAATAAATTTGTGTATTATATTTGTAGATGGAGAAGAAAAAGATTTAAAGTTGAAACCCTTAAAAAAATATATTTAAAGTACAACTGGTTAATTACAAATAAAATGATATTGTATTGTCAAATCATTTTAAATATTATCTGACATGGATAGCTTAAATATCAGTTTGAAAAAATAATAGTAATGTCAAAAACTACTAAAAAATATATTAAATTAGAACATGTATGTATTAAAATTTCTTTAATGTCAAAATATTAAAAGCTACTCCAAAAAATAAATATTTTTTTTTTAAACAAGTTAGTGTGATATTAAGACAATATTAAACAAGTTAATTTCATATTGAATAAACTCTATCAAAAATATAAAAATAAACTTTATTATTTTATGATTTTAATTAAACGGGGCATGAATTGTTACTTTTAATTAAACGTGATCATAAATGCTGCTGGGAATTTCGAAAGAATTACACTTAAAAAATAATAATAAAATAAAATAAAAATTCCAACTGAAATAAACTTTAATTAATTCACATTACATTAATTTAAATTTTAATAAAAACTATTAAAATTAAAATTATTCTACAATAACAATTGATCTTCAACTTCATATTCTTCTTCATCTTCATTTCTTTTTAAAAATCTTCATCTTCATCTTCATAATTGATACACTTATAATTATAAAAAAAGTTTTCACATTAAAATGTATAAATTCGTATGCTTCTTCATCTTCATTTCTTTTTAAAAATCTTCATCTTCATCTTCATAATTGATACACTTATAAATTCGTGTACTCTTCACATTTAGAATCTGAATCTGAAGAGATTAATACACTTATAATTATAAAAAAAGAATAAATTATAAGAATATACTCAATATTCCTATAATTTTTTCTTATCACAATATGAATAAAAACATAAATAAAAAAGTGGAATGTGTCAAGATCAATAGATTTAGAATAACTTAATATACTATATACACCTATCTAACTTATCACATTCCTGCTTTTGTACCATGGCGAATTTCGGTAGAATATATAGGTTTCATACCATAGTACTAAAATGTATATAATAGATGTAGAAGAGAATTTCAAATGATGTTACACATTTTGAAATAGAGCTTCGACATCTATTACAAATTTCGGTAAAATATCTTAAGTTTCTTATCAAATAAAAAACCATAGTATATCCTCCAGGATCGTAAATAATATAGTGAAACATAAAAACGAAGCACATGGTTGCACTAATATCACTTTTAGTTTTTGTATAATGGAAGAAAGATTTTTGGTATTTCTTTCTAATGGAAGTTTTTAATTTTATAAGCAGTAAAGTGGTAAATAAAAAGGCTCTTTTGTAAGAACAATAAATGAGTTTTTTATTTGATTTGTTCATTTCAATCTCGAGGACACAACTCTTTTTGAGAGTAAGTTGATCGAATCTCGAGGAGAAAATAGTAAATGGCTTTTTATCTTTTTATTTTTAAACTCATCAAGTATTTTAACATAATTAAATTAACTGTGATATTTAATTATACATTATCACATTAATATTAAATAGTTGTGAAACTCAATTTTTTTAAAATAAAAGATATATTAGCTTACATAAATATAGATTAACTTACATACCAAATAAGTCGAAAATAACACATTCTTAAACATATACAAAACACAGACATAAAATCCTAAAAATTATCAGCATCACCAACAACTTCTTTGAGTATGTTGATAAGGTTTTTTGCACATTCATCCATCTCTTGATACTTAGCTTTGACAATAGCATTATGATCTTTCAAATTCTTAAAACTGGTTATCATCTCTTGATACTTTGCTTCAGCATCAACATTAAAATATTTGTAAATCTTAAAATCAGCTATCGCTTCTTCAAACGTAGCTTCCAAATTAGCGTTATCATCTTCGATCCTCTTGAAACGCGCTTTCATATCTTCATACTCACATTCATACTGTGGGAGTTGTTCAATCATTGTCTTCCCCTTAGAAATCAGCTCTTATTCTCTCTGAAATTTCCTTCTATTGGGAAAGTCTTTCCTGGCTCACAAGTAATTACCATTCTATTAAAACGATCTATAATGTCTATCTCATCTTTCAATAAAGAATCCTGCAAATTAGCACAATTCGGAATGCATGTACCCTATGGACACAAAAAACACGGCATTTCGAATATACGTAAATGATTGTGATGATTGATAATGTAATTGATATAAATGTTACAAATTCAAAATTGACTGAAATATTATAGTGCAATCAAAAAGTTAAAATGAGGCTAATGAAATGGGCCTAATTTTATACAACTGTTTTATAGTGTATTCAAAGTTGTACATGATTTTTGTGCAACTGTTTAACAACTAAAAAAATATCCAAGTATTTTTATATATGACAGTAGCTAAAAAATGAAAAGTATACTCACTATATCTATTCAGAATATACGTATATAACAGAGAATATTAAAAAAAAATACAATTTTGATGCTTCCGTTATAATCTCCTTCTTGAATTTGTTAGCATCACTTAATAAAATGTTTACAGCATACAAATTTCTCAATGATGCCAACTCATCTTTGCTTCCATTTTGCTTAAATATAGATCTACATTGTTTGTCCTCGCTTTCATAATAGAACTCAAGGTGCCTCATAGTAAAAATGCCACAATCTGTTTTATTTTTTGATGTTTGCCATTGCATTTCAAGTCTTCGAGGAACACACTTTGAAATCTATTCAACCTTTGAGTGCTTTGAAGCTTTTAGATAATGACAAAACAATTTGAATTGAAAAACAAAAAATAAAAATAAAAAAATAAAAATATTAACCTTAAATTTGTTACATATATATAAAAAAAAATAATGATATTACCAGATTTTGAGTTGTATTTCCATATATAGCAACACTTTCCTTTAGATTGTCAATAATCACAAATGACGGATTCAAGAGATTGAAGCAATAAACATAGAAATGATTTTTCCTACATACTGGAAAAAAAACCTGAAACAACAAAAAGTAAAATATTAATAAAGAGTATAATAAAATTCAAATAAGTATATATTGTAATATTATAATTAAATTTAATAGTTTTAAATGGAAATAACATAATATTTACTGTGATATCAGAATAACTATTATTTAAAAATAAATAATATTTAAAGTACAACTACTTAATTACAGATAAAGTGCTGCTGCAATAACAAATGTTACTGCTGCAACAAAATGTTGCTACTGCTGAAACTACTGCTAGTACAACTTCAACCACTGTTGGTTTAAAAGTTTTTACGGCTGAACCAACCACTGCTACAACAACAACCACCACAATAAATCGCACTACAAAAATCAAAAGAAGCTGAAGATGAGATTGCTCTACAACTTAAACCTAATATTTAATTTGTAAATTTAGTAATTACTAAATTATAGCTCCTCAATTAATAACTACAGATAAACTACTACTTCATATTGTCTTAAATATATGATTTTTAAAGTACAACTACTTAATTACAAATAAACTGCTGCTGCAACTGCAAATATTACTGCTAATGCAACAAATGTTCCTACTACTGCAAAAAAAAATGTTTTGTCATAGTAAATGATTTAAAAAAACAAAATTTAAACTTACCAGATTAACTGTTGATAGATTATTACAATTCAGAAAATTATTGCATGCAAAATTGATTGCATTCAAAAATGCTTCTTGTATCTTTTTATATGCAAGTCCCCTTTTTTCTCTTCGAGGCCCCTGAATTAAATTTGAAAATAAAAAGATTATAAACACTTTGTTTTCTTAAAAAAAATATATACACATATATATATATATATATATATATATATATATATATATATATATATATATATATATATATACATTATATATAAGAGGAGACATGCCATGTGACATCCCATAATGCCACGTCATAATTCCCAACACATGCCCGGTCATCACATTTGATGCCACCTAAACAATTTTTTTCGAAATAAAATTGTAAAAAATGACACTTACATGGTTTGAACCATGGTTGTTTGAAAGAAAAGCATGTATCTTAACACTGAAGCAACATGTTTTTTTGGAATATATGTTGCAAGCTCTAATATATAAAATCCTGCAATTATTTTGACTCATAATTTAAATACAATTCATTGTAGTATGCAATTCAATGTAGTCGACTCTCTATTTTTTTTCCTCAGAAACCTAATATCATGTTTTCCTATAATCCCTCTTTTTCTCGAAACCCTAATAAAATTCATTATTCATTCATTCCAAAAGGTAGATTTCTAAAACCCAAGAGTTTCTTAGACATAAAGCATCATCCAAATTCTTTCTGAGTCACCAAGCTCCAAACTTTTTACTGAGATTCAATAAAACCAGAAGATTGGTGAAGGAGGTCTTGATCGTAAGTTCACTTTAAGTTTAATTTATTGTTTATGGTTTTGATATGTTTAATTCTTTCTCTAATCGTGAATTTATGATATAGATGAATTGTGGTGTCTTTAATTATCCTTTTAAGTCTCACATGTATCTCAAATTTAAATTTTGTTTCATGTAAAATTAGTTGAAAGTAGAGGACAATGAGGTTTGCATGTAGAATCAATTAAAAAGGTGCATGTAAATTTAAATTGTGGCAATTATAAGTCTCTAAATTATTTGTGGTTTGCACGCAAGATTTTTTGAATGATACATTACATGATGGTTTTTTTCGATAGTATGATATGAAACCTGATGAAGCTTATGGACTTATTTTCTCATGGGACATGCATTGTGGTGGTAAGTTCTTTACATGTCTGATTATGTTTTAAGAAGGTACGTACGTGGCCATTTTTCTCATTTATACATGTTTCTCTTTAGCACCTGGTATGGATTTAAAAGGAATAATTAACTATAAAATAGATTACTGTCATCATTCGCACAATAATAGTTTATATTAGTTTAAAGAAAGATGTATAATATTGATAAAAGTGTTGTATATAATACACACAGTTCACTTTTGTAGTATTTATGAAGGAAAAGTATTCGTGATGATTATGACGTACAACGGATTTTGCTTCGTGGTGCTCTTAGATCATATTTTGGATAAGGTTAAACAGTTTATGATATTCAAACTTGGTTGGATGCTGTGTCTTCTACTCTTCTAAAACCCTAAAACAAAATCCATTGTGCAAGCCTAAAACACGACACACAAAACACACACGACGTGAATACATGTATACATATATGAGCTGGTTTGGTGTTTGTTTAAAGGTTTAGTCATGACGCAAAAGATTTTGATGTCGTTAGATACTTAGCAAGAGGTTTCTGGTGGATGTGGAGGAAGGTATCCTCAGTACTACGCATCATATGACGAACTCAAGGTGATCCAGAAGATACATAAACAGAATGAGATCATCAAAATTTTGTGTGAAGAAGATTACATCATTAATAGGCATTGTTACGAGGTTATTCATCGACATCGTTATGAGGTAATAAACAGAATGATATCATCAAAATTCAGGTTGCATTTGTTGTGGTTCATTAGGTATATCTCCTTCATTCGTTCTTTTTTTATTTTCGTTCAGCAAGCAAAATTCTTTTTTTTTATTCGGGTGGGAATTTTGCAACTGTTATTGGAGCTACTTTTCAGGTACATTATTTTACTTCGCGTCTGCTATGAACTTTTGTACATGTAACGGGTTTTGGTCATAATGTTCAATTTTGCTCACTTTGCTGTGCGCTAATGCAGCTCTGACAATCACATTATGGGAATGCAGTGGTATGGTTAGTTTATCACAAGGAACTGTGCGGACGTTGTAGATCAAAAATGTAGTGACCTTGCAGGGACTTATAGTCAGGTGTTAGTAGGATATGTAACGCGTAAAAACGGGAGTGGTTTGGAAGAGGGACATATGGCTTAGTGTCTGGTCGTGGTTGGGTAGACATGCTAGCTTTCAGTTTCTTCTAAATATTATAACAACCAATATGCTAAATGCAGTTTTTTATCTATTACTTACTCCCAAAAGAACATAATGTAGCATAAGCATATGGCGCAAGATGAGTGAGTTGGTGGGTTGGGTACTGGGTCATAACAGGTTCGGGTCAAAAGTAATTTATGACGTTGTATTCTTAAAATTTCAATATTGGGTGACTTTTTACCTGTTTGACCCATTCCTCTTTGGAACTAGGAAGTGAGAATGTAAATGATAGATGGTGTTTGGTTTGCGCCTTAAGGGTAATTATTGATAAAGTAGGAGTTGTGTGGTCATGATTAGTTCTTCTCCATACCTGCCTAAGATGGTAATTGTAGGCTTTTAAAACTGACACACATTCTTATTTCGTTACCTTTACACCATGTTATCAGACCTATATTCATATTGGATTGCTCACTACAAATGAAACACTACCGAAGTACGGTTCTTGGTTTTTTTCTTTCAGAACTGATCCCCGTTTCTATGTCATAGTTTAGTGATGGCCGCAACCGTAGAAAATGGAAAAAACCAGATTAGCATAAAGGAACATGATATGTGAAGTGTAAAGTATGTAGCAAGTTCCGTCCATATGACAAGAGATCAAATAATGGATACATGCAGTTATCAGAAAGTGATAAGTTGGCAATCTATAACTAGATTGGTAATGAAAAGTTTAATTATAGCTTAAGATGCCTGAAAGGCCGTGTTTAGCCAAATGGCAAAAAAAAGTTTGTGGTTAAATCATAAAAATGGTACATGGATAACTTCCATTTACTTATGCGTGTTATCATCGTGTGCAATTTTGTTTAGTGTAATTATGTTGATTTTAGGCTACCTTTAGTTGGTTATATATGCACGGATATTTAATATTATTTTAACCATGTATCAAATTTGGCAGATTTTCTAGAAAACATATGAATGTCTAATTATTACAGTAGTGTTTGACATATTAAACCTAAAAGAAGCACTTATAAGTTATGAATAATTACGCTGAAATTGCCACCTCTAAATACTTTACTGGCTTGATTGATCTGAACAATATTTTTTCCAGTTGATGAAAAAAAGTTGACCAATACATGCTTTTGGATGTTGGTTGAAAGTGGAAAATTAGAACAAGAAGCACACAAGATATTGGAGGAGTGTACGATTTCACTTTTTACACTTAGTGACATGTTGTCTTTAAAATAATCTTTGTGTCAAACCTATTATGACATTTCCCTTTATGTCTCTAGGAATTAAAAAAAGGAAAGGGAAAGCAAGCAAAAACTGAGATTCTGCTCCAACAATTTGGTATCAACTACAAAAACATTACAGACATATTTCGCCAAGGTTTTTGCATTCTCAAGACAGAGATTAAGGATAAGCAAAAGGTCATAACTGTACAAGCAAAGAATATAGCCTCAAAAAATTTCTTGAATGGCTATTCCTGTCTTTCTGAGGCGCTAAATGGTTTGAAGCAGAATGCATCCGGTATTGGTGAAAAGCATCTGAATAAGTGGCGGGTTGAGCACGACATGGCGCAAAATCAATGGATTATGATAAGATTAGACGAGCCTTCTTTTAGCAGGTAACACATATTACTATAAAGGAATTTTTATGAATCAACTAAACTTTTATATTCGATTACTCAAGTGCTACTTATTGCTGCTGTTACACATATGGAACCACAAATTTGTCCTTTTGACGTGATGGAATGGGTCAGAATGGGTAATTATATTGTGCGGGTAAAAATTGGTCAGGTTGACACCAGATAAATTGTTTCTAAAATTATTTATTTTTTCTATAAGTGTGATTATTGTCTCAAATAAAAAATTTATTGTTAATCTAGGTTCGTGTTTGAGGATTCAATAGGTTTCACCCACCAGAGGATGAATATGTGTGCAACATGGAACCCATAGAACTTTTGAGCAGGTAATATACTTTTTCCTAAGCGAATGATTGGTTTTGTGTTTTAAGCCCGCTATTTGATTGTTGCAATCTGAAGTAGCTGGGTAAACATATCAGTATCATGCTATTATCTATACAACCGAAAGTTAGATTTTTATTTTTCTCTTTCTGTTAAAGTAGTGATTAAAAAAGTATAGAAATCCAAAAAAGGTATGCTCAGTTGCATGTTTATAAACCTTAGGATTTTGATATGAATTTGAGTAGTACAAAATGCTCCAAGCAGACATGTTTCAGTTATCGGAACTTCTTTTTGGTTGAACATGACTGAATTTAAAACTTTACTCCCTATGTCAAGCTGAATCTGGGATATAGATTCAGTTGATGAAAAAATTGTCGTCAAATATCTCACTAACTTATTTCACTTTGACTCATGTACATCCATATGTGCAAGTTTAAAGTGTTACTTGATAGCGTTAACCATGTTGTATATTAATATTCTTGATCAAATATATTACGGTATCTCAAGAGCTTTCAAAGGTGTTTGTATTCTGGATTTCTTGACTGCATTTTTAGGAGTGTTTGAACAAGCTTATTTAAAGATCTTATTACTTTTTGGACATGAACATATGTACATAACTAATTCACCTGTGATGTTTTCATCAACGTTACTGTTGTTGTTGTTTCTTGGAATTATCCCTGGGTCCAAAAATGGTAGTCCTAGCTCATGTCAGATTATGAGGTATATATATGTCATATTTATAGTTTATATGTGTGTGGTCTGCATAACTCAGAGCATGAAAGTTGGTAAGTATTTATTCCCATGTATTAATAAAATGCGCTTTGGTGGTTAAAGGATGTTTTGATTGGGTGCATTTGGAGTTGCTGATTTCAGCCCCAAAAGAATGCGTTTTGATTGTTTATTTTTCTGCACAAAGGGTGCATTTGGAGCTGCTGATTTCAGCCCCTAAAGGGTGCGCTTTGTTTGTTTATTTTTCTACACAAAGGGTGCATTTGGATCTGCTGATTTCAGCCCCTAAAGGGTGCGATTTGTTTGTTTATTTTTCTACACAAAGGGTGCATTTGGAGCTGCTGATTTCAGCCCCTAAAGGGTGCGCTTTGTTTGTTTATTTTTCTGCACAAAGGGTGCATTTGGATCTGCTGATTTCAGCCCCTAAAGGGTGCGCTTTGTTTGTTTATTTTTCTACACAAAGGGTGCATTTGGAGCTGCTGATTTCAGCCCCTAAAGAATTTGTTTTATTTGTTTATTTTTCTGCACAAAGGGTGCATTTGGAGCTGCTGATTTCAGCCCCTAAAGAGCACGTTTTCTTTGTTTATTTTTCTTCACAAAGGGTGCATTTGGAGATGCTAATTCAGCCCCTAAAGGGTGCGTTTTGTTTGTTTATTTTTCTGCACAAAGGTGCATTTGGAGCTGCTGATTTCAGCCCCTAAAGAGTGTGTTTGTTTGTTTATTTTTCTGCACAAAGGGTGCATTTGAGCTCTAGGTAATTTGGTTACTTATGATGTGGCAAAATGATAGGTCGGGTGGGATGGTTAATAACAGGTCAAACTTCGTAAGTAGTATGTGAAGTAACTCAGAAGTAATTTAGCTCTTTCGGTCGGGTGGGATGGTTAACAAGTCATAATTCGTAATAAGTAATTAGTGTGTAAAATATAGTTATAAGAGTGCAATAAATAATGGCGAAGGCAACTAAAAAGCTCTAATATAAATATAAATTGGGTTCATAGAGTTCGAAACTTCTACTACTACGCCACAATAATAAACAGGTACACGACCACTAATTCTCTATTATCTGAATATTCAAACAGTCTTATAAGCTTTAATGTTCTTATTGATAGATCATAGATGAATGGCTCTTTTAGACCCTTGATTTAGTGCTTTTGGATAATATATAATTAAAGTTATGTGTTAACAAAGATTACATTATGCTAATTTGAAATGTCTGCATCTGATTAGCACAGTTGAACTTGACTTATATTTATAGTATTCTTATATTTTCTATTGCTTGAAATATGTGGATGGTTAATTAATGTACTGAACTACTTGCAGGCATCAACCTCATGATGTGGGACCATTTCTGTTAACACATAATTTACCTACCGTAGGGCTTTAGCTGTCAAGCACGCCATCGACATACTACTACGTAAATCTTGAAGTTCCAGAGACGCAAGAGATACTAAATGTGTAAGTAATTAAACAACAAGTGTAATACTAAAAGTTACATACTATTACCATATGAAACTAACATGGGATAACCAAGCAGGTACAACCTCTTCTCGGATCACCATCTCTTTGGAAATGGGAGGTATGAGGAGGCCATGGAGCACTTTGTGGCATCTCGAGTAGAGTTGACCCATGCGCTCTCTTTATATCCAGGGGTCCGTTGCTTATCAGGTACGTGATATAGTTTTCACACGTTATTATTTAATAATGTAGCACCAACAAAAATAAATTATAATTACAGGAGTACTACATAAGGAAGAAACATGGGTGTACATTAATCTCAGAGAGTCAAATACAAACGATCACCTGATTACAAATCTGCTCATGTGGGGAATCCTTATTTCTTTATATTCTGTGATTTAGCTATCTTTGTGTCTGTCTCATGTGCTAACTTATAATTATGGTATTTTGTGTTTGTCTCATGTGTTAACTTATAATCAAGGTTTCCTGGCAAGAAGCTGTGGTGGTAGAAGTAAGGAAGAAGTGACGAAAACTTCCGTGCTAAAAGGTACATTAATCTTCTTTTAGACGTCCATTCATCCCAGGTCCTTCGTATCTCAACCTTATTCATGCTTGGTTCATATGGATTGAGCAAAGGTGCTACTGCAAAAGCACCTGTCATTCAAGTAAATGATGGTCAGAAAGAAAAAACGGCATTCAATACTTAATTAAGCGAGATCATGAGATACTTTTCCTACTTAAAGCTTTCAGTGTGTGTCATGTAATAACTTTCAGTCCGTGTCATGAAGTTGAAGGAACCAATGTCTATTTCTTAATGCAGCATTAAAGAAAGATATAAGAGATCGTAATTATCCCCATTATATGTAGACATGTCAATTAAGGTTGGATTATATTGTTAGCATGTCAAACAGGTTAAATTAGTACAAAAGTAGCTATTAATGAAGTAGTGTAAATGGTAGGTCAATTGATCCTGACCCAGCCCGTTTTTACCCGTGACCACCCTATATGAGGAGTTATATGCTGGAGCCATGGATAAAGGAATGAAAACTTATGAGGCCGAGGTTAGTAATCAAGTGAATTATTTTAATGGTGAACCAGATTTGTTGGTCTAAATCAGTAAATGACACTTGATATTTGATAAGATTTCAGGTTTAAAGTCACAACTATTTGCAAATTTGACAGAAAAAAAGGCTGAGAAAATATTAGAAGATTGGGATAGGGACGGGTCCTAATCTGAAATATTATGGAGGTGCGGCTTCTGGTGTAACTGTAGTTGGTGTAGATCTGAATAGAAAGATGGAGAAGTATGCTTAAGCTGCAGCAGAAGCTTCTGGTTTGCATCAGACAAATTTCAAGTTTGTACAGGTTGTACATTTTCTTCATGATCTTGCTTCTATCCCTGAATGATTAATAAGGTTGTCTTAATATGTATAACAACTTTTTTTGAAAACTCCAAATTTATGCAGGTGGGAGAATCATTGCCTGTAAGTGATGGTTCCATGGATGCAGTGGTGGGTACGTTGGTGCTATGTTATGTTGAGGATGTTAACAAGACTAGAGGTATATGATTAGCTTAAGGAGGCTTTTGGAAGCAGTATCTGAATTTTCAGAAGCAATCAGAATAGAAACCTTCTATGAAAGGGCTCATAATCGTTTAGGGGCATCATATATCAGGTAATTACACTTTATAATTATTTTCTTCTAAAAATACGAACCATATTCCTTTTTTTGAACTTTATTGCAAATGCATATTAGGAGACTGTGACCAAACTATACTCAATTATAAGCAGGCTGGGTCCAAAGCTGATCTGATCTGATTATAAAACCTAAAAAACTACAAGTCCACCTTAAGAAGTGTAACAAGGATTTAATAGCTTTGTTAGTATTGAAACAATGAGATTCTTTAATGAATATGTGGTGTCATGTATTGAAATAAATATAGATTTATACTTAGACAGATTTGGCGCTGATAAAATTGCATAGACATCACGAAGCAGAACAAGTGTTGAGCGATGCGCCAAAGTTTGAAAAAGAGGATTGTACCATGTTTTATGGTCCAGTTTGCCATACTAACTTCCTGGTTGTCCATGATCAGGTTGATTTGGCAGTCAACAGGTACCCTTTGTTGATAATACAATCCAAAACGTTCAAGTCCAATTACCGGATATTAAATACTGATATGGTTTATTTTGTGCAATGAAAGGGAATGCTTAAGGAATTCCCAAGTGGCTGGAGTCACAAGGACATGAATACGTAGGTACTGATGTCAAAGAAGGACCAGATTGAATTCCCAAGTTGCTCTTCTTCATTTTAGAAGAACCAATTGTTTACCAATCTACCGTTAGACTGCTGCTAATCTTATTATGATATTTGTACATGTAAATAGGGTTTCCAGATGAACGAGCTATGGAAGAAGAGGCTGAAAGAAAAATGGGATGGCTTTTTAAACTCATATTTGTTAGGGCAGCAACCGTACCATATTTTTCCATAATTAGGTATACACTTTGTTTCTGGAATTCCTCATCAACTACTTTGCCAATCAAATCTGTCTCAGCGGAGAAAATCTATTTACAAGTTGCCACAATTTTTGATCTTTTTGTGCCAAATGGATATTTTTAGGTGATAATCTGATACAGCAATCCATGTCACTTCTAAATGTCAAGGACCCGCTATTTAAAAGGAGGGAGCATCCAGACTAGCTCGTTTTGCAATAGATGGTAAAGTTTAATTTTTGAATTATTTGATGAGCGATTTTGCAATTTTATGAGTATTCTTCCAAACATTTTTTTTTTATTTCGATGAACAAAGAATGAAAATTGTTGAGATGGGTGGTGCTCAAAATATTTTTGAGATGTGGGGCGATGCTAAAGATGATGCCACACGTAAAGAAGCTTTGAACGCGATCATTGCTCTTGCTCGTGCGGTCAGTATCTTATATCAATCCTTCACTTTTCCACAATAAAATGCGTGTGATTAAAGTATTAGTTTGTTGTACAAAAAGAAATATCAATTGCCAGTTTGTCTTGCATGGCCGTAGGTTGTCGTTGTTATTCACTATAATCTCATATATCCTTAGTTATTCTCTTTTTGGTGAAATAATAAATGACCAAAACAAGTGAATCTAAGAGATTGATTAGATTCGTAACCAATAAAATTGTCGCTTAATTGACAATTTATGCATCGGTTGTTTTCATATATGATAGATGAAGCTGTAGGGGCTCTGATAGTGCTGGAGCGGTGTCAGCCATCATGGCTACTCCAGAATCCACCGAGGATGCTGAAATTGAGAAATATAAGAGGAAATTGTTGAAGAGATTTCGAGATATGAACTATGGTGAAAGTTCATCTTGATATTAAGGTACCTTTTCTTAGTTTATTAGAAGTAAAGACCAGACAAGCTACAAGTGGTGCTATGTATCTTTCTCAACAAGCTTCCTGCCAATTTAGTCTCTTAGATTTGTTTTGGCCACATATTAGTATTCTTATCTGTTAACTTATAGTAGTCCAAGTGAACTATTGTTTCGAACATTTGATTTGTAATTTGTTGAGCTCAAATTGTTTTTTTTTATGCTTAATAAAGAGGCTATACAACATGTACATTGCAAATTTGTGCTTAATGGAGATGCTTATACATCCTGAAAAACAAATTTATAGTCCAATAATGTTCAATATTGGTGTTAACATGTCAACGCAACAAAATTCATGCATTGGCCTCCATAGCAACAACAGGCTGAAGGCACCTGTGAGTCAAGGCAAGTCAATATGTGATAGTCGGACCAAATGTGGTCCATTTTATGATTGACAAATCTCAAGTATATAAGGTTTTGGGGTACAGAGATAAAGGTTTTGGGGTGCTTACGATTGACAAATTTGAAGTATATGATCCATTTTATGATCATGAACAAATTGTAAGTGTTATTATAATTGCCTCTTCATAGTAATAGTTTTTAACCTGGTTTATAATGTTAATTTATATATATATATATATATATATATATATATATATATATATATATATATATATATTTTTAATTTTCTCTTCTATGTTGGTGGTGAATTATGTTACGTGTTTGGCATGGGCCTTTGATGGACGCTGCCTATACTGCTGTAGCCAAGTATATATTTTTGATGATGTCATAGGCATGCTTCTTTACAGTGATGTATGTTTCCTTTTTTGTATGATGCTTAAACAAAAAACTAGATATGTTACGATGCTAATATTTGTTATTTATAAAAAAGTTATTATTAAAGGTTTCATTAAGGCGTCAAAAAGGTTACTTTTTTTTTCTATTTATTTCCTTTTAGTAGCAACACTTAAAAGGATAATTAAATAATAACAGATGTTATAGTCGGGTATCTTAAATGCACATTACTTCTCTGAAACAATAGCATTCAAAGTTAGCCAAATCTACAACACCAGCACCAAACAATACACAGACTGTAAGTACTGGAAGGTGGGGCTTTGCACGAAGAGCGACCGGGTTTGGTTTGAACTTGGGTCAAAGTACGTCTGGAGCAAATGATAATGCTGGTGGTGTAGCTCCAGGTTCTACATAAGTGGCACGGATGTCTTCTATTTATCGACTTACGTTGTATAATGAAAATCCACAAATATTTCCAAAAGGTTTGGATATTTCACCATCTGATATAGAGATGCTTTGATCAGCCTAGAGTCCATATCACACTGATGACGGTTGTTCACAAACTTCAGCATAAATTGGTAGAATCATGTTCACTCTCAACTTCACTACGTCTCTTCAACTTAACTTACCATCAGTTAGTTATTTATGTTGCCTTTTTTCCTGTGTTCTTTTATTAATTGTTGTGACGTTTGATTATTTTATTCCCCAGATTTGAAGACCCTTGAGAAGGAATTAGTGAGGTCTCAGTCAATGTTATCAGGAAAAAGGTCTAATGACATGAGCAAGTTCAATTTCTTTATAGAATTGGTAATTAGTGTGCAATTTACTTACCTTTAATTTAAAGTTTGTCCAAAGTACTATAATCAACAATCCCTTTATACAAATTATATGACAATATTGCTGACTCCTCGGTGCAACAATTTATACCCTTTTAATTAGCATAGGTGAAAAATCTTCCCATTAGCAAAGCAGATGGATGTACGCCATTCTGAATTTTCCACCCTTTCTTATAGGTACTAAATTAGTATATAATATGGTGCAACTTTCTTTGTATGTATATAGAAGTTTTTAGAATCATGTAAGCTCTTCGTACATTGAGGTTGCACCTAGAAATAAGTTCAGGATGTTCTTAAGATCTTTCTTGAAAGATGCTCTTACGCCATAGATGCGCTCATGAAGCGTTGCAATTTAAATGATATAGTATTATGAGTACCATTTCTAGCTATAAAATTATTTCCTATGTTTCACATGTATTTAGTGGTGATAGTTTACATCAATACATGTCTGCTATATAGAAAAATTGTAATTACTTTCAACTATAATCAAATGGTGTACCTATGATGTTATGAATTTCGGGTTGCACCTAGAAATAAAGAGGATAAACTTTATTGGATCTATTAGTGAACAAAAATCATGAGTTTATCTATGAACATTAGTACTTTTCTCAACACTAAAAAGTACTATGATCCTTTTAGAAACAATCTATTTTTATGCATATAATTCACGTGATCGTGAAGATGAAGATTGTAGAGCAGGCATTTTGCTGAGACCATTACAATAAAGAAGAAGAGTAAGTTTGGTATCTACTTCGAGTGGTTTGGTGGGTTTCCTTTAGGATTTTATACTTATATCAAAACTACATTACTACAAATTATGCCAATACCTCATAGCAATACGTATATTAAAGTGTCTAAACCTGTTTACTCACAAAAGGACACCCTTAATCTTATGAATTTTATAGATAGGTGAAATATTTACTTACATATGTTATAGTTTGTCATTAGTAATTGTCAATAGTACCACTACAATGACGATGAAAGCTTCTAGATTCATATGATACTTTTTTCTTTTGTATAGCCCAACACATTAGCTACCTTTGACGAGGACAACTTGATTCGGTGTTATGGTTTTGGAAATGGTATACTTCTTTAAGCCAATTTTTTTAATAGCGTCAATGCAGTAAATGTGGGTTTTTAACTCTTAGATTTTGTTACCAACCTGCACCATCAACACATGATCAAGATGTCCAATTCGAAAAATATTTTGCAATGATTTAAAGGAAGTTTTGAGTAGATAGAAAGAGATTGTTCCTCTTTTAAAGCTTGCAGGTCTGAGATATAATCTACGAATATCTTGCCTTTAGTTTTAACTTTAGCTGGTGCTTCTGTTTTTAACTCTATTTATATATTCCGTTCACATCTTCTGGCGCCTAGCCATGGTGTTCGTAGTAGAGGATGGACCTGGGCCGGGCCAGAAATTAGAGCAACTGCCACCAGATCTACCAGTGGGCTAATACTATCCTCCACTAAATCCACCAACTGTGAGACTGAGTCTATTACTTTCTCTACTGAGGTACGTAAAGTAGAGATCCCTCAATTCCCCTATCTCTTAATACTTTTCTTTCTGGGTGACCAATCAAATTTTCTACAAATAACCCGACAATACATACATATTCTATCACAACAAACATCAAACAAAACCATAAATTCATTCACAGATAATTCAAATTCGTCAACATCATTTAAATTTGGTAAAATAACAGCTGGAAACACCTATATACAATAACTAAATAAACATAATTAACAAAACAAAATAATAATAATAATAATAATAATAATAATAATAATAATAATAATAATAATAAATAATAATAATAATAATAATAATAATAATAATAATAATAATAATAATAATAATAATAATAATAATAATAATAATAATAATTATAATAATAATAAGAATATTGGGTATGGTTTTCTCCCCTTCTCATTCTCTTCTTTTGGGGAGCTTGAGAAGGATCGTTACTTTACTGAAGCGAATCAGAAGTTCTCTGTGACTCAAGACATTGGGGCGTCTTTGCTATTCATATCTTCAGTAGGATTAGCTTTGCTATAGCTAGAGGAGTGGGGGCTCAGATAGTATCACGGCTCCCCACTAATTTTTTGTAAATCCTATGAATTTCTAATAAAGTGATGTTTATAAAATAAAAATAAATATATATATATATATATATATATATATATAATAATAATAATAATAATAATAATAATAATAATAATAATAATAATAATAATAATATATGTTAATAATATTATCAAATATAAAAGATGTTCATGATTAATATTGTTTAGAACAAAATGTTAGAAAGTAGTTACCTCCTTTTAGCCGTTTTATGGATTATGATAACATCATAACTTTTTACTATATATTTGTTCTACTATATATTTGTTCTACTAAATCCTAAAAATAACTTTTAATAACTTTTTACTATATATTTGTTCTACTAAATCCTAAAAATAAAAACCACAAATCAAATTACTTACCTGATTTAAGTCGTTTTATGGATTATGATAACATCAATTATAGATTTTAACCGTTTCGTTTAAATTTTAATTACTCCTTAGTATATATTTTTTCCACTAAATCCTAAAAATAAAAACTACAAGTCATACCCGTCCATCGGACGGGTTTTGACACTAGTATATATATATATATATATATATATATATATATATATATATATATATATATATATATATATATATATATATATATATATATATATATATATATATATATATATATATATATATATATATATATATATATATATATAGAGAGAGAGAGAGAGAGTGTGTGTGTGGTTATTGTAGAAAGTGATCATTGGTAAAAAGGATAAGAAGTATTTCTAGCCATTAGATGT
Source organism: Chrysanthemum makinoi (assembly GCA_910596185.1). Taxonomy (NCBI): domain Eukaryota; kingdom Viridiplantae; phylum Streptophyta; class Magnoliopsida; order Asterales; family Asteraceae; genus Chrysanthemum; species Chrysanthemum makinoi. The sequence goes on from OU343217.1 coordinate 186,564,945, forward strand.
ATCAATGCAAAATAAACTAATGGATGAGATTAAATGGGTTATTAATGACAATTTATTAATTTAGTGGGTCATTAAGTATCAATGTGAAACTCAAAAGGATATTATGGTCTTTTTGTATTTCTATCACATACGGACTATTTGTTTTACTTATGTCCAAATTTAGTGCCAATATTCAATGACACATTTATTCAAAATTTTGAACGTTTTGTTTTAGTAAACATCAAACGTTTTGTTTGTGTTTTTTTTTCCTTTTAGCTTTTTCTAGTTGCCATACAATTTCTTTATAGTTAATATTTTTTTGTTGATGCGGTAATTTATGTATATTTGTTTATGACACACTTTGTTTTATAATATATTTCTTGTCACACATTGAGTCTTTTTTGACACATTTTGTGTGACATACTTAATTTTTTGATAAATTTATAGTGACACTTGATTTTTTAAATTGGGTAATTAATGAAAATTTATTAATTTTAGTGGGTCATTATCTATTGTGAAACTTAAAAGAATATTATGGTCTTTCAATGTTTTGCCATTAAACGTTTGATATTTTTCAAAAATTTAATGTCATTACACATTTGTTTCAAAAAATTTAATGCCAACGCATTTGCTTTAAAAAATTTAAATGTTCATTTTGGTCATCATTTGTTAGACACTAAATTTCTTGATACGTATGTAATGACACATCAATTTTTTTAGCAAATTTATAGTATCACTCTAAATATCGAAACATGTGTAATCCATTTTTAGTGACACACTATAAAGTTTTAGTACATTTGTAGTGACATACTATTTTTGTTACACAAATTTTCTTGACACGTATGTGGTGACACACTTATTTTATGACACATGTTTAGTGCCAAAATAAGTCTTTTGACACACTAAGTTTCATAATAATTTTTTAGTGGCACACTAAGTTTTTTGACACATTCTTTTGTGATACACTTAATCTTTTGATACGTATGTAGCGACACACTTATTTTATGACACATGTTTAGTGCCAAATTAAGTCTTTTGACAAACTAAGTTTCATAATAAATTTTTAGTGGCACACTAAGTTATTTGGCACATTTTTTTGTGACACATTTAATCTTTTGATATATTGTAGTGACACACTTAATCTTTTGGTGACACACTTAATCATAAGATATAAGAATAATATATTAATAATCATGGTTAATGTTGCACAACTTTAGACAGAAAAAAAGAAGAAGATTAAAATAAGAACATATTAACATCGACTGAAAGTAAACGGATATTAGATCTTTGATAGTTTATTAGAAGCATTCAATTATATTATATAAATTTTTCTCTTTTGCAGGCATGATAACTATAAAGATAGAGAGTGACGTATTAAGCAAATTAAAACTTAAATGAGTGGTTAAAGAGGATTAAATGAGTAGTTAAAAACATGTGATGAAATGTCTAAAACACCCCTTATTAATCAAATGACATATTTAACACTTTTAGCCCTTTTTATCCTTTTTACCCTAAAACACTTTTTATTTGATCCAAACTATATATATATATATATATATATATATATATATATATATATATATATATATATATATATAGGGTGAGGTTATTGTCAGAACCAAATAAATTGCGAGAACTGTGAGAACCAGTATCAACCAATTAAATTTTTTTGGATATTAAATTTTATTATATAATTCAAAAGGGTATAATGGTAATTTTTTTTTAATTTTGATTTTTTTTTAAAAAACGTTTTTTTAGTTCCCTAAATTCTAGGATTTATTTATTTATTTATTTTTTATTATTATTTTTTTTGTTGCATTATACCTGTTTAAAAAAACACTATGTGCACATGTGTTTTGCATTATATGGCAATTGTATTTTTCTTTTATGCATAGGTGTTTTGTATTTGCACATGTATTTTTAAGAAATATTACATTAATATAAATACAAACAATAAAATTTTAATAATAGATTTATGCAATTTCAAAATTTACAAATTGTATTACTCTAGTGAAATGATATTCAAATTTATCACAAACATCAGTATGTTTACACTTGAGTTCAATTTTATTACACATATATATGAAGCTTGCACATGTGCATAATCCAATGTCTTTAACAGCTGGTTCATCTTTTAGGCACATGTGTTTTTAATCCTTGTGCACATGTGTTTTTATCGTCTTGCTCATCTTAACTAATACAATTTTTTGCTAACAACCACACGTCAAGTAACCTATCACCATCAATTATCATTCGACATGTTGCATAAATTATAAAATAGACCAAGAGAAAACTTTTATTCTATAATTCATCTTATACAAGTGCATTTGTATCATTCGCCTTCACGATAAACCTGAAAATTTGCATCAAATATTAATAGTTTAGTATATAATCAAGAACAAATAAAAACATAAATATAACTTGGAAATTTGAATATATACAAAAAGTTCAATGACTTAAACACATGTGCATTCGTTGTCAATTCATCATTTTCATTACGTAAATACATGTGCATTTGTTTTAAATTCTCATGTTCATGACGTAAACACATGTGCATTATTTGACTAACACATATTCACGAGCAAATGAAGTAAAACTGAATCTATATCAAGTGATTTAAACGAATTTTTAATCATACACATAACACATATTAACATTATTTACGTACATCGAAATATATAAATATATTGCACGTGTACATTCTTAGCCAAACCACATACACAATAGACATCAAATTCACCATATACGAAGAACACTTAGTACGACTACTTGGCTTTTTCTGATAACACCCTTCAGTAAATATGTGAGTTCAAACTATCTAACTAGAAAAAGACAACAACATAAGCTTAAGTTTTCACTTTATAAGGAAACTACTTTCATATAATAAAAATATGATCTTGACGCAACTGGTTAAAAAGGTACTAATGTCATTTATTTATGTTCTAATTTTTAATACTTGAAATTACCTGTTGCAATTTCGACATGTAAATCCTAACAATTTCGAAGGAAGCAAACAAGCCTACACACATAAATTTTTAATAATATACTCCGTAAAAACTCAAAAGTTCGGTACTTCAAATAATTTTTACATAAGAAAAATTCTGATTTCAGCTAAACAAATATGTCATATCCATAATATTAATCTTTTTCAGATTCGAGATCATGAAAACGAAGAACCCATGAAAAAAAACAAAATATAACAACGTACCTATACTGATTTTTGCATACCATCTTCTCTTTCGACTCCACATCAAAGCATGGACACACCAATTTTTGCAATGTACAGAGAAAACAAATCTTCAATTTCTATTTGTTATAGTTATGCGATAATCATCATCTTTGTTATCATAATGAGCGGTTGAGACCTGAGAGAGTGGAGGCGGAATATAGGATGAGAAGGAAAACCTTTTTGACCTATTAATATTTCAAAACCCAATATTAAATGGACGGTTATCAAAAGGCAATTAGAGGAAATCTCTATAATACCCCTCCTACTCAAATGAATTTATTTTTAATCTTTCATTTTATTACATTTGTACCACAAATCATTTTGACCATTGATCTAATAATCTAAGGGTTAAAAATGGTTCTCGCAGTTCTCGCAATTTTTTTGGTTCTGAAAATAACTCTACACTATATATATATATATATATATATATATATATATATATATATATATATATATAAAATAAAAAATGAAAAACAAGAAGACATACCATTGCTTCAGTGTTAAGAAATAATCTTAAACATGATCCAGGACTTCTATATTTTTCTTGAAAATTCAACACAATAGTCCAAATATCTATGATGTTTGAGGTAATTTGTTTTGTTTTATTAATCAGATCTTTAAAATAGCTCCGATTAACAATACAATAAAAATCTGACCCAAAAAAATGCTCCCTGTATTAAAATAATAAGATTAGTTAATAAATTTTGCATGATTGTATTCTGATAATAATAACATTAGTTAATAAATAAAATAAATAAATAAATAACTTACGCAATTTTTCTGTTGTTCTTTTTCTTTATTAACTCTATCACAGACTTGTCGTTCTTATTTAATTTACTTTTTATATCAACTTTTCTAACATTGAATGGTGACTTCAAAACTATTGTTGGATTCTTTTGTCTAATATTCTTTGATTGTGTTTGTACATAAGTATCTACTTGTACAGAATCTTCATTATCAACTCTTTTGTTAAAAGTATTTCTTAAATTGCGAAGAGTTTCAGCTCCATCGATCATCTGCAAGTTTAAAATCAAAAAATAATTACAACAAGATTTAAAATCAAAAAAATAACCATTTGCAATCTACATTAATTATTATCATCTACCTGAATCTGTTGAACATCCTTAGATTCATTTGAATCCTCTTCTTCAAAATCATCGTCATCAGATGACGAAGTTGACCGGAAAAAATTTATTGGCTCAGGACACTCAATTAAAGCCTATTATGAATAAAAAAAGAAAAAAAGATAAACTTACATTAATAACATAATTTCTTTTACACGTATTAAAATTTATGCTCATATAAAATACTTACTACAGAATTACTTAATTCATTGAGTGCTTCAACAACAACCATAAGCTGAAATTATAATGTATGTTATTAAAAAAAAATTGAAATGTTAATAAAATTAGTTTAATGACAGTGTATGTTATTAAAATAAAAATAAAAACATAAAATAAAATACCATTTTGTTCGAATTTGAAGAAGCTTCATCAAGATAATCATAATTAAACCGATCTGCAAGCTCATCTAACTCTGGTTTTTCATCTGTCAGAGAAAGTAACTTCGTATTATTCCCATCTGTTTCTGAACTTTGATGTTTCTGAAAATTTAAAAACATTTCTAACAAAATGAATTAAAAAATAAATAAATAAATAAATAAATAAAAAGATTGTTACCTTTGAATCTTCGACTTCAAAATTCATTGCTTCTTCCTTGACCTTTTCAAATTTTGGATATTTTGATAAAGCTTTTGTCTTAAAATGTAACGCTCTCAAAACTCTCTTTTTGAATTTTGCATTTTGATCCGTTATGCACAACTTGAAAAAAACAACCATATGCAAAATCGAAAGATTAGTTATTCCAGAATAACTTTGAAAGCATTTCTTATTTTCCTTGTTTAAGTAACAAAGCCCTGCATCATACTTAAGGTCTTGAAAGATGATACCATCTGGAACTCTTTGAAAATACGGTTGATCTCCAGCTAAAACTCTTCTACAACAATCTACAAAATACGGTTGATCAACAAAGGATGTGAAATGAGTCAACCCAATATATGATTGATAACACTCGTCAACTGTGATCTCATTCAGCATGTAGGGTTTTACGAAAATCTTTTGAACATATGATATGATTTTTTCCTTCAGTTTGCACTCTGTATTACTTTTGTGAATACAGAACATAAAATATTTCCACTCTTCAAATCCTAAGAAAGGAAGATTTTGATGCCAAATTGTGTCTTTTGAATTGTAATCTAACGTCAGTGAGTATCTTAAAGATCCATTCACTAGCTCAACATCAACTTTGCAAATTTTTTTATATCCATAGTGTTTTCTGAATTTGCATAACTTCAAAACGTGCTCCATATTCCTTGAATCTAACGAAAGTTGAAAGTCCAACAAACATATCCTTTCTTCTTTCACTCTCTATTGAATACTCATACCTTCTCCTTTTATGATTTTCCTAACTTTTTCTTTCGTTTCATATTCATCTGGATGTTCTTCCATCCACTCCTCTGCATACTTTATCAATTTCTATCTATGTATATTGATCTCATGAAGCAAAAGCTTTGTAATGTATCTACTTCTCAACACATCCATCTGAATTCGGTGATTTGGGTCATTTTCTACTAAAAGACCTGTTTCCCAATTTTCATCTTGAGCCTCATAAAGTTCCATATGAATCATCGCATATAAACCACAATTAACTTTATCTTGGCTAGTTTTCAATTTTAGTTGAATTATTTCAGCACTTGAATCCAGCAAAAAATCAACATTTGGATGGTTGTGATCAAGCAAATAGGATAAAAGACTTTCTGAAAAGAATAAAAAATTAATAAGAACAACACAAAAAATATACTGAACAGGAAAAAATATAAAGTAAATAAAAACCAATTCTTACCACATAATCAAAAACGTGCTTGTATTTTGCATCATATGAAGCATCTGACTTACTTTTGTCTAAAATAACAGCACGACCATTCCTTATATTGAAAACTATTACATAATAGTGCTCATATGCAAGGATTGGAAAGAAGACCTATTAAAAATGAAATTAACATCAAATAAAAGATGAGTATTATTATGTTAATATTAATGATAGATTAGATTACCAGTTCGATTTTTTCCATTGACATAGCTTTTTTTTCATTATCAAACTGATCTTCAACGTAGCTTTTAAACTTTAAACAATGGCCTTCATTATCTCTTTCATATTCCTGCAGATCTTCTGGCTATTAAAAACAAAAACAAAATGCAAAAGTTACAAACAAAACATATTTGTGTATAATGAAAGAAAAATTAAGATAAAAAAATATATATTAACTTACAATCATCACTGTTTTGAAGTAATGTCTAAAACTTTTTAAAGTATCATTTGTTAATTTTTCTTCAAAATTTAGGATACTGACAAAGTTATCGATAACTTCACGCTCGATCTCTGTCTCAGAAGCAAGACACTTGATGTGAATTCTTAAAACTCCTTTTTCTTTCCCATAACTGAAAATCTCCTCCCTATATAGTAATATATAGAAATTATATAGTAGCATATAGAAATTACATGTAAAAATTAAAAAATAAAATCTTTAGTTTTTACAAGTATAGTTTTAAAAACTTACATAACATTTTTCTCTGTATCGGATAGAATCATTTTCGGGAATAGTTTTTCAACCTGTGATTTGAATTCTGTTATAGTCTCAACTCTTTTGTTCATATATGGAGATTCAAAAAGGATGCATGATTTTTTTCTTCGTTTTTGCTTCTCTTCATTTCCTTTGATATTCAAAACTTGTTTTTGAAAAACCTGAAAAGGGTATTAAAGTGCACTTATATCATATATTATTTTTTACTACTATTCACTAATAAAATAAAAAAATTAATTAATTAGATATGAAATTGTACCTGAATGGCAAGATTATCGTTTTGATTTCTCTCAAGATCAATAACAGAATCTTCCATACTAACATCAGTAGAAACAGCAGTAGAAACTTTTTCATCAAAAGTAGAACTCTCAGAAATATTTACTGCAGAAACAGAAACCTTAGAAGATGAAGTGTCTTTAGGTGCTTCAAAAGATTGATTGGGTTTGTGTGAGGGATTGTCGACAATGTAATTGTCACTTTCCATGTTTAGACGTTCCTCTTCAGCCTTGATCCACTTCAAAACATCATCACCTGTAACTCTTCCATTCTTATCATAATCGTCATCTCCAGTATCTAACATCTCATCATCTTCACGTTTCTGTTCTTCAATTGGTTGTTCTTCCTGAAGGGTACGTTTGGTGGTGTCACTCGTGCCCTTACCAAGTTGATTAACCGGATTGCTTTGGGCTTGCGTGACATCAAGAGATTCTTTTGGGAGTGCATCACCACTGCTAGAACCCACTGGCCCGTCGGGTTGATTACCTGCAAAGTCAGCTGTTTTTTGATCTTCTTCCTCAAGAATTTTCTTTTCTTTGACATACTTGTTGCTTTCATCAAAAGATTCATAAGCATCAATGCCTTCTTCTAACTCTGTGATAGTTGCGCTTTTCTCTTCCTCGTTGTCTTTGTGATCATCAACTTCTTTCAAATGTTGGTTTGAAATGCCACTTTCTTCTTCACTCCCTTTGTCTCCTAACTCTGACTTTCTATCGGCACCTTCATCCTTACTCAACTTTTTGGGAGCATCATCATGTAAACATGCTTCATCAGCAGTGGAAACATCATCATTAGGAACATTTTCTTCATCAGTCTTTACAGCCCCCGCAGCAGCACTTTCTTTAACCACTTTATTAGTTTCTATGTCATCATCTATCTGCATGTCAGACCTAACAGAGTCTTCGGGTTTCTCAATCTCATCTACTACTAAGACATCTTTCTTATTTTCTAAGCAATCACTGTGTAGAGAAACTACAGCCAATTCGATGTTAACATTATTTTCTTTGTCAAGCCCTTCATCTTCTTTAGCACGCCTTTCAACTGGTATGTGTGATATTTCTTCATATGCTTTTGTGCTTGCATCATCCATTTCTGTATTAGCCAAATCTTGAACTTCTTCTGAAGCTGCAGCAGTAGGAACATCAACAGTAGGGACATCACCAATAGAAACATCAGCACTAGCAAGATTTTCTTCAGCAGTACTCTCAACACATGCAGCAGCACTTTCTTTAACCACTTTATTAGCTACTACAAAGACATCTTTCTTAGTTTCTACGCAATCACTGTCTATAGAAACTGTAGCCAATTCCATGTTGTTGGATCGATGTACTCTAACCAAACTAACTTAACTAGCTTGTTTAAGGTTTAATAACCTCGGATAAATCCTAAGTTATTAACAATGAAACACTGAATAATCTTTATTAAGTACGCGGAATTTACTCAATAAATCTAAGAAGAACAACTTTATTAATAACTCTAAATCTGCTTCTTATGCAGATACTTTAACAACTCTAATAATATCGAACTCTCTAAACTCTAAACAACTTTGTAATTGTAAACTCTAAGACTTGTGAATTCGTACCTCTCTAATGCCAATCTAGGGGTCCTTTTATAGGCTCAAGGATAACCCTAGTCGGTTTACAATAATGTATCCTTGTACGACAAGTAACCTATTCTAGAATTACAAGACTTTCCATAAACGAATAGACAGTTCTTTAACTCTTGCAGTACTTTGACCTTCATGTGCAGTACTTTGACTTTATGTTTAGCAGTACTTTGACTCTTTGACTTTCTCCAATTCTTTGTCATTCTGCAGTACTTTGTAAATCTTCAGTACTTTAACTGTTCAGCACTTTCATATCCCAACAATCCTCCCCTAACTTGAATTCTACTTGATTGACTTCAAGTTCCTTTGTAGATTAATCTTTCACTTTTCTAGCTTCAAGGAATGATTGTCTTTGTCTTTGGATTGTAATTTCTGCACTTTATCAAAGTATCTTTATTCTTTTACAACATCATCCAGCAAGCTCCATCTTTTCAGCAACACAGCAACATATGATAATTTGTACATTAATTCAGTTTAAGTTGCATACTATTCTCATCACTTCCAGGTGTGTTAACTCCTGTGAGAGGTGAATCATTGAAAATTAATGGATTTTAATCTCTTTACCAAAGCCATTAACTTTGGAGTAGCCGAATGTTTTGGTGTGTAAGACCATGGTACATTGATAACCATATGATTTTTAGCAAATCACCAACTATCAACAGATTTGAGTTGTCTTTACCAAAAGCGTACCCTTCTGGACTAGTTAGTTCTTTTATCTAATGGTGAACTAATTACCAATAATGGTTTTTCCACAGTCTTTACCACAAGCCATTCTCTTGTGGGCTAGCCAACTCTTCACATTAACTGATATGGTGAGTTGATTACCATACAACTTATTAGCAAGTTGTCAACTAAAAACGGGTTTGAGATATCTTTACCAGAGCCGTTTGCTCATGGATTAGCCAATCCTTTTGTAACCATGGTGGATTGATAACCTATTGATGTTACCATCTCAAAAACCATTTATTCAACCTTTGTTTCAAAATATTTATTACTTAGCAAAAGGTTTCTTCTAAAAAACATTTTAACTGGTTTATTTCTGCAAACAGTACTTTGATGAAAGTATTGTCGATCAGCGATACTTTGAATAAAAGTACTGATATATCAAAAAGTATTTATTCAAATAAAATTCATACCAGTTATTGATCATCCTCAGCAATAGTAGTCCAGTTTATAAACAAATTGATAACCATGATATCAGTTTCATTATCCTCTTCTACTTCCATTCCATGCTCTAGCATCCTTCTCATAAGATCAACAGTGAGAGGATATGTTCTATCTGCAAACATGTGAATCATAGTCCCATTTTCCAGCTCTAGAACATGTACTCCGGATTCTTCAAAGAATCTCCAACAAACAATTTCCCATTGCTCTTGATTCTTCCAAATTTCATCACTGCTCTCTTCTTCAGTTTCCCATGTTGTTGTGAGATCTCCAAGTAAAACTAAACTAATTCCTTCGATGGATTATGTTCAACATAGTCTCGCACCAAATGATATAGATGAAATAAATCCACTCTGTCAATTGCATGCAGTACATCCCATAGCCTATTGAACACTTTAAAACTTTCATCATCTCTGTGAAACATCATATAACTTCCATCTTTGGATTTCACAACTTCAAAAACAGTAATCTGAGATCTGTTCATCTTCATATCAGCATCTTCTTTAGAATATTCAAAGTCTACTACTCTGAGATAATTTCTTAGTTCATCCCTAGTCTCAGTTCTTAGCTCAACTTTCTCTTTCTTTGAAGACTGTTTATCAACTTCAGTTTTCCTTTTTCTTTTCAAACTTTTCTTTCTTTCAGCTTCAGTCCAAGTAGCTTCATCTTTATAATCTTTGATGCTTGCAACATTCTTCTTATAAGCTTCTCTCTCAGCATCATATAGTCTTTTCATATCAATATAATTCAGCTTATGCAATCCCTTATGTCCTCTAGCTTTCAAATAAGCCATCATGGCATTCCTTTCTTTAGCAAGATTTGGTCTTCTAGGCATAAAAGAAACAGGAGTAGGTGACTGTAATGGTTCAAAGATCTGGTTCAACATTCAGTTCTTCTTGTAACTTCCTAGCTACTTCTTCATTCATTGCTTCTGCATTAGTCACTTCAGCCTCTACTTCAGCATTAAGCTCTTCTTGGACCTTTTTAGCAGCTTCTTCATTCCTAGCAACTTCAATTGCTCTAATATCTGCCAAAGTTAGCTTTTTCTTCTTAGTTTCTACCAGAATACCCTTTCCTTTATCCTTAGGATCAATTGCAGGTTGAGCAGTTCTTGTTTGTTCCTCTGCAACTTCAGAAATAGTAACAGCCCTTGGCTTTGATAAATCATGCAATATTGTTGCAACAAGTTCATCATCACTTGCAGTTCTTTGAGGTTTGGTATGTGCTAAAACACATACCTTTTTGTTATCAAAATAGACCCAAAATAACCAAGAAAGAGCCGTTTATTGCTAATATTTGTGGTTTTCTTGAGTTTGTGCTTGTGCAGGTATGGATATGTAAAAACACGCAAAAAGGAACCAAATCAGACATAAATCCGAGCACGAGAGATCAAGAGAGCTTAAGCTGAGCCGGAAGGTCGAATTATGCATTTTGAAGATTTCTAATCTCTGAGGATGATTTGTGAAGATTTGGTCAAAGTTTGAAGAAATGTCAGAAATGGCCCCTCAAGTTTCAACAATTGGCAAAAATGGCCCTTAAAGAATCAAAAGTTGCAAATTCAGTCCCTGGTCTATTGAAGAATGACAAGTTCAGCCCTTGGTCTATGGTTTCAGAAGTTTCATGATTGGTCCTTGGAATTTCAACATTTACAACATTGGTCCCTAAATATTCACTACTAGTCCAAGTATATTAACCAAATCCAATACATAATCCATTTCACTAACTCATGGCCCAATATCTCAAAATCCAATAACCGGCCCCTTTAATAACACCAACCCGTCTCACCCTTATTAATAAAACATTTACCCGTATAAACCTTTTACCCGAAAACACTCATTTAACCCGAGTCAAATACCCTTGACCCGGTCAACCAAGCTCAAACAATGATATAATAATCCCAAACGCGCCCTTTTGCCTATCTCTCCCAAACGCACCCTGTCTCACCCAAACGCCACCATTCACCACACCCAAACATAAACCTCGTACTAGAATCTATCTATCCTTATCCCCAGCTGACCTGTCAGAGAGAGAGTGACCACGTGGACAATTGGCACACTATCTTTGGACGAAACACCTCAACAAGCTATTTGGAGGGCAGTGATTGGACAAGGTGATGATGGAAGGAATGTGTGGCTCAAAGAATGCTTCTAGGCTCTTCTCAAAGGCATCCCAAGGCCTCCTTTCAGCTATAAATAGACCCTTAGCTCACATTGTATTAGTGTGTAGTGTAGCATGATTTCCTTTAAAATTTAGTTTATGTTTAATGTATTTTCAAAAGATTTCAGTAGTTTAATGTTTTGAATTTCAATATCTTGTATTCTCATTTCAGTTTTAATATAAGTTTTCAAGTATTTCATTTCTTGTTTGACATTAATCCGTACCACTCCATTGATAAAGCTTATAGAATTGTTAGTTTAAGCTCATATAAGCTCTATATAGCTTATGTGAGCTTGTTTTATTCATCTTGTCTCAGTCTTGTTCAGTTTTTATAAAAATAAAAAAAAAAGGTCAACGAAAGTCAAACTGCTTATTTAGAGTTTGCTTATTTTCAAATCTGTGTTCTTATCATAAAAAGGATGTGCTTTCATCTTTATTTCATCAGTTAAACCCCAATAAGAGGTAAAGCCAATCAATTTGTACCAAACACCCCTAAAAAAGGAGTGTTTGGCACAAAGGGTTTTTGACCCATTTTAGGTACTCTTTGGGTTAAAACTGATTTAGTCAATAAGTTCTAATAGTATTAGTATTATTTTTGCTGGTTGGATCAGATTTCACAAAGTCAGTGGTGATTTTTTTGTTCTTGATATTCATAAGCTGTCACAACAGCTTTTGGCTATGAGGTAGCTTAAAATCTCTTTTGTGTCATTTTTGAATGAGTAGAGTCTTTGTTTTGATCATTATCTAGTACTACCTTAGTATAATTAAGTGTCAAGGAAGTTGGGTCAGTTTTGCAGTTGTCAACAAAACCCTTTACTGTCCAAATCTTGACTGCTAAACCAGTTTCTAGGTCATTCTCTTTAGCTATTTTAACTGTCTAAATCAATTCAAAAACCCAAAAAAATTAGTTTGGTGTAGAGTCTAACAGTTATAATTAGCTTATAATCAGTCTTTACAAATTTCCTATAGCTTTTACATGCTCTTTATAAGCTTTCAACCCTGTCCCAGCAGCATATCAGCAAAACAAATTTACAACAGTCCTCAAACACCCCGTATATCAGATCTTGTAAACTCTTTATTTGAGCTTCAAAACTTTTGAAACTTGGTTTTTTGTAGACCCTGGAACCTGTTCTAAATCTGATCTAGCTTATTTTGGAATAAAAAACTTGTTTGGTAGCTTAAAAATAAGCTCAAAAGTTGTCCCCTTTCTGCTATAACTGTTGGTTTGTGAGATTTCAAGGTTGGTCTTCAGAGCTTGTTAGACTTTAGTATTAGCTTAAATTACTCCTAGATACCTTAGTATAGATAGCTTATTAGGATTCCTCTCCCCTATAGCTTATTTGAATGATAACTTAGCTTATTAGCTTATTACTTTAAGTAATTTTCATTTTAGCTCAATCATCCCTTAATCACTAGCCCATTGCATGCTCCCATAGTTCCATCACTGTTGATTTAAGGTTCCTGTAAGCTGCCCTTAGCTAGAAGGCAGCTTATAGCTTGTAGCTTATTTTCTAGTGCTTATTTGAGCTCCATTTACACTGCAGCCCCTATTTCATCCACATAAGCATCATCTTTCTTATTTTTCATAGAACCAGATATATATTTCAGAGTTTTCCTGAATTTTTCATTAATTTTGGTCACCATTTAGTATTTTTCTTAATTAAAAATAGATTTTAATCACTTTTAAATAGGTTTTATTGCAAATAATTAAGAAAAAGTTCAAAAAAATAATTTTTCATTTTTCCTGTTTAAGAAAAATATAAAAAGCATAAAAAAGATTTTTCCATATTTTTCCCCTTTTATTTGGTATTTTTCACAATTTAACTTAGTTTAAAATAGTTTAAAATTAGTAGAAAATAGAAAATTGATCTGAAAAATACAAAAATAGTTTTGAAAAGTCTCTTATGATATTTTAGATTTTATAAAAGTAGTTTCATATTTTTCTCCTTAAATTTCATAATTTTTAGTAATTTAATTTAGTTTAAATAGTTAGAATTTAGTTTTAATTTAAAAAAAATCCAGAAAAATCCAAAAAATTAGTTTTAATTCTAAATTAGTTTTTGCATATCATTTTTAGTATAAAAGTACTTTTAGGCATTTTTAGGATATAATTTAGACGTAGTTGCATTTTAATTACGTTTTGTTAATTACGTTTTAGTTATATTCGCACTTAGGATTTCCCGTAAAATAGATTCCCTTACTTACTTTCCCCATTCCCGTAGTTTAATAATCAAAATCAAACAAATCAAAACATCGAGCATTAAATTCCAAACCAAGAACGACGTTGGCAATTCACGCCTCGTTGGGAAAACGATTCGGGTTGTCTAATCCGTATACACAATCACACACGGGATTTGATTTATTATTCTTTTTCCTAAAGGAATTTGAATCTATCTTCGTGATTATTTTGATATCGATATTGAGGTTTTTATCCATACACATAACCCCTAAGCCTTCATTATCAAAGAATTAGTGTCCGAGCCGTTTTAAGCTTCTTACGGTTAGTCATTCACAAGTGGCTAGCTTGTGTGAGTAAAGCTTGACGTGTTTCTGGCACTGAATCAAATTTTGGCGCCGCTGCCGGGGAGGTTGTGTCACGACAATATCGTTTGAGGTTTGACGATTAGTGACTCGAGATCCTTCATTCGTGAAGTTACTATTTTTCTATAAAATAAAAAAAGTAAAAAATATTTTCCTTTTTCTTTTGTATATATATATATCAGATTAAAAATACAAAAAGATTTTCTCTTTGTTTTTGCTAATAAATAGAAGACATCAATTATACAACATTCTCAACGGAGGTGTTATCATTAATAAGTTCCCGAACTAAAGATCAAAAACTTGCCTTTGTGTCGCTTGTGGATTTATTTATTTCTATCGGATAAACAAACTGTGTGGTGGGTATAAGGACGGCCTGACATTAAATTGCGGCTGTAAAGAAGCGGGTTTTTAATAAGCTTCGCGCTGACCTAAAAAAGCTTCTCCGCTCGCTTGTGCGTTTGTCTTATAGAGGTGATTTATTCACTTGGGATTATTGGTTAAGTTCACTGTGTTTTCGAATACCGTTCGTTTTAATTTCCCTGGTTTTTGAAAGTGCATGCGCACTCGTTCCAATATCTACAGACCGATACGCGAAGCCGCTACAATTCCGCGAAGGCGAAATAGACGTGCTCCCTTAGTCGAACCCGAGATTCGAACTAATCAAACCCCGCCCATCATCGAAATGGCGGAGGACAACCGATCTATGCTAGAGCAACTCCAAGCACCCACCGAGGGTTATGGAGAAGCCATCGTCGTCCCGGCAATCGTTGCCGATAACTTCGAGCTTAAACACGGATTGATAAATTTGGTTTCGTCAAGCCAATTTTACGGATTCGAGAGAGACGATCCTCACTCTCATATCCGACGATTCAACAAGCTCACGTCTACGATCAAGTACCGTAACGTTCCGGAAGAGGCTATCAAGCTACTCCTCTTCCCATTTTCACTCGAGGGGCCGCCCGGATTTGGCTCGAAAAACTACCCCCTCGATCGATAACCACATGGGAGAATTTAGTATCAAAATTCGTGAACGAATTCTTCCCACCGTCTAAAACAACAAGCCTTAAAAATGAAATAACAAAATTCACACAAAGATTTGATGAATCATTTAGTGAGGCATGGGACAGATTCAAAGATTTGCTTAGGCAATGTCCCCATCATGGTTTTTCTGAGTTGCACCAACTTGATACGTTTTATAACGGTTTGAATGAGAACGATCAAGACTCTCTCAATGCCGCCGCGGGTGGTAATCTGTTGACCCGATCAACGAGAGATGCCTTGTCCATTATTGAGAACAAATCTAAAGTTCGTACATCACGTAGCAAATCGGTTGTTGCTCGAGTGAATGATACACCATCGTCCTCGTCTCACGGAAATACGTCTAGCACCGATGCTAAGATTGATAAGCTTACGGATATGATCCAGGCTCTGGTTAAGATTAATTCTTCTCCACCCGCTCAAGTCAAAGCGGTGGAAACGACTTGTACTACTTGTGGTGGCCCGCATGCCTACTACAATTGTACCGCCACCGATGGACATCCTTTCAATGCTAATGCCGTAACCGGAGGTAACCAATACCGTTCTCAAGTTGAACCGAATCCTCGTGTTAGTAATCAAATGGTACCTCCGGGATTTTCTCCATCGAACAATCAGAATCGTTTTAATCAGAATCAAGTTCGTGGACCAAATGTTCAAAACCAATTCAAAGCTCCACCGAATCAATACCCAAACCAAGGAGTTAACTACAATCAAGTGTATCACAACCCAAGCTATCAAGCTTCACCTTTGCCTCCAAATGAATTCACAACTTATGTTCAACACACCAATTCTACCATCAACACTATGCAAAATCAGATTACAAGTTTGAGGAACGAGTTTCAATCTTCGTTAACTAGACAAAGCAATGAGTTTAGGAATGAGATTCGACTTCAGAACAACAAATTGGAGACTTCACAGAATAAACTCGAAGACATGTTGAATGCTGTGTTGTGTAAGGTCAGCCAACCCTCATCTTCAGGTTCTCTTCCGAGTGATACTATTCCCAACCCGAAGGGTGAGTTGAAAGCTATAACCACACGGAGTGGTAAGGCTATTGATGGACCCTCGTCTCCCGCTCCGCTGATAAGGGAGGAGGAACAAGATACCGAGGTTATTGAAGAAAATGTGCAACCCGCACCCATACCACCTCCGGTCGTTCAGACTCCGATTTCGGAACCCGATGTTCCGAAGACTACTCTTAAACCTTCACTTCCTTATCCTTCAAGACTTCATAATCAAAAGCTTCGTGATAAAACCGAAAACCAAATGGAGAAATTTGCTGAAATCGTTCAATCCTTGAATTTTAACATCAGTTTCACCGATGCTTTACTCCTCATGCCGAAATTTGCTGCTATGATTAAGAATTTAGTGAGTAATAAGGAAAAGTTGGCAGAAATAGCAAAACACCGTTGAATGAGAATTGCTCGGCGGTGCTCCTCAAGAAACTTCCCGAAAAGTTAGGAGACCCCGGCAAATTTCTTATCCCTTGTGAGTTTTCGAGAATAGTGAAATGCTCCGCCTTGGCCGATCTTGGTGCGAGTATTAACTTAATGCCTCTTTCGATTTATAACAAACTTTCTCTCCCAGAACTCACTCCTACTAAGATGACTCTTGAACTCGCGGACCGTTCAACCTCTATTCCGAGAGGAATCGCCGAGGACGTCTATGTGAAAGTCGGACCACTGCATTTTCCCGCCGACTTCGTTGTCGTTGACTTTGATGCTGACCCCCGAGTACCTCTTATTCTCGGGAGGCCTTTCCTAAGAACGGGTCGTGCGATGATTGACGTTTATGAAGGAGAAATCACTTTACGATCTAACAAGGAAACCGTCTCATTTAATATTAACCATCCTTCGAGATACTCCTCCAACTATGATGATGCTTCTATTAATCGAATCGACGTTCTCGATATTGCTACGGAGGAGTATGCTCAAGAAGTTCTTGATTTTATGGGTGGCAATCCCACCATTCCTTCTGAAAATATTAAACCATCTTCTGAGCCTATTATTGCCGATTCTTCCCCCTCTCTCACTCCGTTCGAGGGAGGTGACTTCATTTTGGAAGAGATCGATGAGTTTCTTGCTGATGATGAACCGATTCCACCGGGAATTGATGATGGTGTTTATGACTCGGAGGGAGATATCCGTTATCTTGAGCAATTGTTGAATGAAGATCCTTTACCGTCACTCCATCCGAAAGAAATTACGATTGACGAAATCAAAGAAGTCCAAACGTCTGATGAAAATCCTCCGGAGCCCGAGCTCAAGGATTTACCTCCTCATCTTGAATATGCTTTTCTTGAAAAACCGAACAAATTTCCCGTCATCATTGCTAAAAACTTGAAAGATGAGGAGAAAACCGCACTTTTGGATGTCTTACGAAAACATAAAAATGCAATCGCTGGCAAATTTCGACATCAAAGGAATCAATCCTCGTTTCTGTACCCACAAATTCGATGGAGGATGATAGTAAACCCGTGATTCAACAACAACGTAGGGTTAACCCAAAAATTCATGATGTTATCAAAAGGAAGTTCTTAAACTCCTCGACGCCGGAATCATTTATCCAATCTCCGATAGCTCATGGGTTAGCCCTATCCATTGTGTCCCTAAGAAGGGAGGAATGACCGTCATTGCTAACGATGAAAATGAGTTAATTTCCACACGCCTCATCACCGGATGGAGGGTGTGTATTGATTATCGAAAGTTGAACGATGCTACTCGTAAGGACCATTTCCCGCTACCTTTTATGGATCAGATGCTCGAACGTTTAGCGGGGAATGAGTTCTATTGCTTTCTCGATGGTTTCTCCGGTTATTTTCAAATCCCGATCGATCCGAAGGATCAGGAAAAAACCACTTTCACGTGCCCTTATGGAACTTTTGCTTACCGACGCATGCCTTTTGGGCTATGCAATGCTCCCGGTACGTTCCAAAGGTGCATGATGGCTATTTTTCACGACATGATCGAAAAGTCTATGGAAGTCTTTATGGATGATTTCTCGGTTTATGGAGATTCTTTCACTTCTTGCCTCTCCCATCTCGACCACATGCTCAAAAGGTGTGAAGACACCAACTTGGTCTTGAATTGGGAGAAGTGTCATTTCATGGTTCGAGAGGGCATTGTCCTCGGCCATAAGATTTCAAAATCTGGGATTGAGGTCGACCGAGCTAAAGTCGACGTTATAGCTAAACTCCCTCATCCCACTACCGTCAAAGGTATTCGGAGTTTTTGGGTCATGCGGTTTCTATCGCCGTTTCATCCAAGATTTCTCTAAGATAGCCCGCCCTCTGACCCATCTCCTTGAAAAGGATGCTCCGTTTATCTTTACCAACGAATGTGTTGAAGCGTTTAACATTCTTAAAAAGAAATTGACTGAAGCACCGATCTTAGTTGCCCCCGACTGGGATTTGCCCTTTGAGCTCATGTGTGATGCTAGTGATTACGCAATTGGGGCAGTCTTGGGGCAACGTAAGTCGAAACATTTTCAACCCATACACTATGCGAGTAAGACATTGTCTGAGGCCCAACACAATTACACGACTACTGAAAAGGAATTATTGGCCGTTGTCTATGCTTTTGAAAAATTTCGACCCTACCTTGTCTTGTCGAAGACCATAGTGTATACCGACCATTCTGCCCTAAAGTATCTTTTGGCAAAGCAAGATGCTAAGCCACGATTACTTTGGTGGGTTCTCCTCCTTCAAGAGCTTGATGTTACTATTCTTGACAAAAAAGGAGCGGAGAACCTGGCTGCCGATCACCTTTCTAGACTTGAGAATCCCCATCAAAGTGTGCTCGAGAAAAAGGAGATTACGGAAACATTTCCTCTTGAGACACTTGGGATGGTTGCTAAGAAAGACCCAAACACCCCATGGTTTGCCGATTTTGCAAATTACCATGCGGGAAATTTCATCGTGAAAGGGATGTCGTCCCAACAGAAGAACAAGTTTTTCAAAGATGTTAAGCATTATTTCTGGGACGACCCCTACTTGTTTAAGATTTGTGCGGATCAAGTAATCCGGCGGTGTGTTCATGGCCAAGAGGCTATTGACATTCTCAATGCTTGCCATAACGGACCCACTGGTGGCCATCATGGTGCAAGCTACACCGCTAAGAAGGTTTTTGATTTCGGATTCTATTGGCCGACCATATATCGAGATGCCCATGATTTAGTCAAATCTTGTGATTCTTGCCAACGTCAAGGGAAAATTTCACAGAAGGATGAAATGCCACAAAATGCTATTCAAGTCTGTGAGATTTTTGACGTATGGGGCATCGATTTTATGGGACCATTTCCATCATCTAGAGGAAATAAGTATATCCTCGTGGCCGTCGACTACTTGTCTAAATGGGTTGAAGCGAAGGCGCTCCCACCAATGACGCGAGTGGTTGTTAAGTTTTTGAAGAATTTGTTTTCCCGATTCGGAGCACCTCGTGCTATCATCACTGATCGCGGTACCCATTTCTGTAACGAACAATTTGCAAAAGTTATGGCTAAATATGGAGTTACCCATCGTCTTTCTACCGCATATCACCCGCAAACGAGCGGACAAGTTGAGGTCTCGAATCGAGGTTTAAAAAGGATTTTAGAAAGAACCGTAGGGGAAAATCGAGCTTCATGGGCCGATAAGTTAGATGATGCATTATGGGCTTTCCGCACCGCATACAAGACACCCATCGGGTGCACCCCATTTAAGTTGGTGTATGGAAAAGCTTGTCACTTGCCCATCGAGCTCGAACATAAGGCATTCTGGGCCTTGAAACATGCTAATTTCGATCTTAAGACCGCGGATGATCACCGAAAAGTTTAATTGAATGAATTAAACGAACTTAGGGATCAGGCCTACGAGAATTCTTTGATTTTCAAAGAGAAGACTAAGAGGATTCATGATGCTAAAATCAAAAACCGCGTTTTCAACGTTGGTGATCAAGTTCTCCTCTTCAACTCTCGATTGAAGATATTCTCGGGCAAACTCAAATCCCGTTGGTCAGGACCATTCACCATCGCTCAAGTTTTCCCGTATGGAACGGTGGAGCTCTCTCAGCCCGATGGCCCAAATTTCAAGGTGAATGGTCATCGTGTGAAACATTATTTTGGAGGGGACATTCCATCTATGGTTGTCCCGGATCTCCAAACTTTCTTCCCCATGGACACATGAATTCGGGGATCGAGTCAAGCTAGCGAGTCGGTGATCAAAAAACAGTAGCGCTTCGTGGGAGGCACCCCATGCTTATCCATCTATCTTCTTTCTATTTTCTAATAAGCGACGCGAAGGGGTCTGCCTCTTCGATTTCTCGTGTTTGGTTGTTTGTGATGTTGTGTTTAGGATGTTCCCGATTTGAAGACTCTCGTGCTCGAAGTTTGTCATTTATCCACTCGAGTTTCATGATCGATGCTGATGGAAATCCGATATCCTAATCTTATCGACTAACGTTTATCTTCTAGCATACTTAATAAACGGCTTTTAGATTTTCGTGATACCCTTGCTTTAAACATTGAGGACAATGTTTCGTTCTAGTCTGGGGTAGGGTAATCTTCGATTTGATTTGACCGCACTTGCTTATTTCTGTTGTGTTTCTCTCGTAACCCCGTTTTTCCTTAGAAAAAGAAAAATTGTGCAAAAAAAATGTGAAAATTTAAAAATTTTTGTAAGCTTTTGTTAAGTCTTTTTGATTGAAAAGTTTTGCTAGTCTCTTAGATAAGAAGCTATAATATGCGAATTCTAGCTCACAAGGCCAAGAATTTGCAAGTTTCCCTGAGTGACTTTAAATATGCATGACTTGATTTCATTAGACGAAGCATTTGCTAAGTTAATATATGTTTTGACACCTTGTTGACTTTTCGCTGGTGAGAGTAGGAATAGAATTCTGACTTGACCGGGCGTGTTGAGCCCTAGCTTGTTCCCTTAACCATAGATAATCTAAAAATTATCGGCTAAGCATCTGCGAATCTCATTATTTGGGATTTTAAATTTGCAGAGATCGAGAAATGATAGAGTTACTTATGAGTTTAGATGCTAAGCGTGGAGTAGTTGGTTCTCTTTAGAGCCCATCGAAGGTACTTATGGCTTTTTGTTCCCACAAAATTGTTTCACCCCATATCTGTCTAAATAATTAGAGATGTCGAGTTTTTGGCGATAGTTAGTTCTTTATCTTCTCAAAAGAATCTTTGTTTTAAAAATTGGGTACACATCAAGGATCCGTAATAAGTAATAAGTAATAAGTGATATGTGAAATGTAATAAGTAAAGTTGTGAGCTGCGGTGTCGAGATCGGACCCTTGGATCTTTAGCCAGGATTGAGTGAGGTCTTAGCCTAGCCAGCCGGGATCCTCATTTCATGAAGCCTATAGTCTTGGAATTACCCCGTGAAGCTCCGTGGTTCACAGCTCATATAAGTGAAGGTATAAGTGCAAAAAAAAAAAAAAAAAAAAAATTATTGTTGAAAAATGAAAATGAAAAATCAAGTATAAGTGAATAAAAATTCCTTGATGTGGACCTCATTTTTGGGACAATGGTTCTCGAGAGAAGACGGATAACTAATTATCGACTTAGCTTTGTATCTTTACCAGAATAAAAGTTATCGAAACGAGAATTTGAAGAAATTCATTTCTCACAAAAATAAAAAATTCTAGAGGAAAATAGGAAAATGGGAACGAAAAGTAAGTACACAAGTAACTTCCATGGGTAGTGTTAGCATCTAGAGTCGTATGTAACAATGATTTCGGTTTTACGCTTAGTTTGGGACTTGTGAAAAATCAGGGACGATGTATTCTATCCGTATGGTCACTTCACGCTGTGTTGTGTTTTCTACTCTGTGATCCTAACGTGTTGATTGAAAAATGTTGGAGTTATTGATCAACATGAAAGTTCAATAAACCGTCATTCATAACCGGAATGTGCTTAATCGTAATATCTATATGAGAAATGAAAGGTAAACGGGGCGTTTTTAGAATTGAGGCTTTCTTAATCTCTTTTGAGGAACATTGACTACTTCTTCTCTAATTGGTTTGTCTGAACTGTTTGAAGTTTCTTACGGTTAGTCATTCACAAGTGGCTAGCTTGTGTGAGATAACTTGACGGTTTGGACATATCAATGGTTTAGTAGAAAGAGATTGAAATCCTTGGTTTTAGAAGCGTGAGTTGATTGCATTGCGTGAGGACACGGCAATAGTTTCGTCTGGGGTATTTTGGTATTTGCTAAAACACATACCTTTTTGTTATCAAAATAGACCCAAAATAACCAAGAAAGAGCCGTTTATTGCTAATATTTGTGGTTTTCTTGAGTTTGTGCTTGTACAGGTATGGATATGTAAAAACACGCAAAAAGGAACCAAATCAGACATAAATCCGAGCACGAGAGATCAAGAGAGCTTAAGCTGAGCCGGAAGGTCAGAATTATGCATTTTTGAAGATTTCTAATCTCTGAGGATGATTTGTGAAGATTTGGTCAAAGTTTGAAGAAATGTCAGAAATGGCCCCTCAAGTTTCAACAATTGGCAAAAATGGCCCTTAAAGAATCAAAAGTTGCAAATTCAGTCCCTGGTCTATTGAAGAATGACAAGTTCAGCCCTTGGTCTATGGTTTCAGAAGTTGCATGATTGGTCCTTGGAATTTCAACATTTACAACATTGGTCCCTAAATATTCACTACTAGTCCAAGTATATTAACCAAATCCAATACATAATCCATTTCACTAACTCATGGCCCAATATCTCAAAATCCAATAACTGGCCCCTTTAATAACACCAACCCGTCTCACCCTTATTAATAAAACATTTACCCGTATAAACCTTTTACCCGAAAACACTCATTTAACCCGAAGTCAAATACCTTGCCCGGTCAACCAAGCTCAAACAATGATATAATAATCCCAAACGCGCCCTTTTGCCTATCTCTCCCAAACGCACCCTGTCTCACCCAAACGCCACCATTCACCACACCCAAACATAAACCTCGTACTAGAATCTATCTATCCTTATCCCCAGCTGACCTGTCAGAGAGAGAGTGACCACGTGGACAATTGGCACACTATCTTTGGACGAAACACCTCAACAAGTTATTTGGAGGGCAGTGATTGGACAAGGTGATGATGGAAGGAATGTGTGGCTCAAAGAATGCTTCTAGGCTCTTCTCAAAGGCATCCCAAGGCCTCCTTTCAGCTATAAATAGACCCTTAGCTCACATTGTATTAGTGTGTAGTGTAGCATGATTTCCTTTAAAATTTAGTTTATGTTTAATGTATTTTCAAAAGATTTCAGTAGTTTAATGTTTTGAATTTCAATATCTTGTATTCTCATTTCAGTTTTAATATAAGTTTTCAAGTATTTCATTTCTTGTTTGACATTAATCCGTACCACTCCATTGATAAAGCTTATAGAATTATTAGTTTAAGCTCATATAAGCTCTATATAGCTTATGTGAGCTTGTTTTATTCATCTTGTCTCAGTCTTGTTCAGTTTTTATAAAAATCAAAAAAAAAGGTCAACGAAAGTCAAACTGCTTATTTAGAGTTTGCTTATTTTCAAATCTGTGTTCTTATCATAAAAAGGATGTGCTTTCATCTTCATTTCATCAGTTAAACCCCAATAAGAGGTAAAGCCAATCAATTTGTACCAAACACCCCTCAAAAAGGAGTGTTTGGCACAAAGGGTTTTTGACCCATTTTAGGTACTCTTTGGGTTAAAACTGATTTAGTGTTGGGATATGAAAGTGCTGAAGATATCAAAGTACTGAAGATATCAAAGTACTGTAAGCTGCAAAGTACTGGAAAAAGTCAAAGAGTCAAAGTACTGCTAAAGACAAAGTCAAAGTACTGCAAGATGAAGTCAAAGTACTGCAAGAACAAAGAACTGTTATATTCGTTTATAGAAAGTATGGTAACTCTAGAATATTCTGTATTAGATTACTTGTCGTACAAGGTTATCAATTGTAAACCGACTAGGATATCCTTGAGCCTATAAAAGGACTCCTAGATTGGCATTAGAGATATGACTTACGATTTTAGAATTAGAGTTTTAGAGAAAGTTCGATTATCTTAGAGTTGTATTAGAGTATCTGCATATTAAGCAGATTTAGAGTTTGTTAATAAAGTTTTTCTTCTTAGCTTTGTTAAGTAAATTCGCGTACTTAATAAAGATTGCTCAGTGTTTCTTTGTTAATAACTTAGGATTTATCCGAGGTTATTAAACCTTAACAAGCTAGTTAAGTTAGTTTGATTAAAGTATATCGATCCAACAAGTGGTATCAGAGCTTGTGTGGAAACTCTGACTAGGAAGAAACCCTACAATATCCAAGATGTCGACTGAAGCTGTTCCACAACCCTCAATCACCTCACTCAAAATTCCAATAATCAAGAAGGGAGAATATGATCTCTGGTGCATGAAGATGAGGCAATATATTGCCATTACAGACCATGCTCTGTGGAATGTAATTGTGAATGGGAATGAAGTTCCTCCAGAACCCATTCAAGTTCTTTGACAACCTTTAGCACCAAAAGCAGTTTACCAGCAACCATAAGGAATCAAGAGAAGGCTCTAAACATTCTCTTGTCGCCATTCCGATGGTCATCTTCTCAAGTTTCATGATGCTAAAGATGCTAAGCAGCTCTGGGCTGCTCTCAAGACCAGATTTGGAGGGAATGAAGCCTCTAAGAAGATGCACAGAAACTTGCTGAAACAACAATTCGAAACTTTCACAGTTGGCGAAAGAGAAAGTCTTGATCATGCATACGATAGGTTCCAGAATCTTCTCAACATGTTGGAGTTATACAAGGCAGAAGTATCAGTTGAGGATGCTAATTTGAAGTTTTTAAGGAGTTTGCCATCCTCATGGCATGTGATTGCTACTATGATCAGAGGACAATCGGGGTTGGATGTTATGGACTTTGATGATCTTTATCATCAACTGAAGGTGTATGAACATGAGATGAGTGGTCAACCAAATTCCAAATCTCACAGTATTGCTTTTCTATCCTCTGAAAAGAAGAGCAGTACTTCCAAAAGTTCTGCTTCTCCTCAAAGTACTGCTGTCTATACACCACCCTCATATGTTCAAGAGGCCCACCAACTACCACTATGGCCTCAGATGAAGTTATGTGCTCCTTCTTTGCACAACAAGCTAGTTTACCTGTCACTTATGAAGAAGATCTAGCACAGATTGAAGAAGATGCACTTGAAGAAATTGATATCAGGTGGCAAGTTGCTATGATCACCGCAAGAATCAAAAAGTACATGAAGAAGACAGGCAAAAGCATTGATTTCAAACCCAAACAGGGCATAACTTTTGACAAATCTCAAATTGAATGCTTCAATTGTCAAAAGACTGGTCACTTTACAAGAGAGTGCAGGTTTGCTAAGTATCACGCAAACAGGACATCCGAGAAGCCAAAACTTGAGCTTAAGGAAATTCCCATTACTGAAACAAAGGCTTTGGTTGCTCAAGAGAAGTTATCTGAAGTTGACTGGAGTGAAGAGTTTGATGATGAACCGGTGACTTACGCAGTGGAAGATGCATTGAAGACACGTGGAAGCATTGACTGGAGCACTGCTTTTAATGAAGAATCTGACCATGCTGCTTTGGAATCTGATGATGGCTTTGGAGGATTTGATTGGAGCAAAGAAAGTGAAGATGATCCTGTTCTTCTTGCTATGGTGGCTACTGCACCATCTCAGTCTCCTATACCTGAGGTATGCTCAAACTGTTATGAGTTCTATCAAAAATTACTTAACAGTTATGTGATTGAAAGAGATAATTGTATTAGGGCTAGGTCTGAGGTAGCAGGTTATCAAATTACTTTAGAGTCTATGGAAGCTAAAATTATAACACATGAAAATAATGAAATGGCTTGGGCAGAAAAGTATGAACAACAGTGATTACCGTTAAAACTTAGTGAATGGAAACTAAACTGGAAAATTGCTGAAATTGAGAAATTAACTAAGGAAAGAGATGATTTGTTAGCTAAGTTTGCTGCTTGGGTGAAGCTGGTTTGTCACATGTTTCTTATGTTCAAAAACAGCGAAGAGCTTATCTTAAAACTGGATTAGGTTTTGGTATGGATTTTAGTAAGATAGAAGAAAACCAATCTAGTAATCAAGATGAAGGTGAGTATGAGGATATAACCACTAGTGATGAAGAACTCATTAATTATGTAGATACATCTAGTAATGATGGTTCATTAAGTGACTCACCTCCTGCATATAAGAAAGACAATGGTTATCATCTATTGTTCCTCATCCTATTAATCATCAACCGCTAGGCCTGATGTTTCTCGTTATGGTGTAGATAGTCTAGAGTTTAGGAAGAAGCTTATTGCTAAATCTAGGTCTGAGGAACCCAAAGAAACTGTTGAAAATATTCAAGCAGATCCTTTAAACCAAAGTACTGCTCAACAAGCAGTACCTTCTCAACAAGCGGTACCTTATGCAAAACCCTTTCAAAACTATACTGCTAAACCTTTTAGGGATAATTTTGGTCAAAACAGATTTTATCAGCCATCAAGAAGGCAAAATAATTTTGGGCATAGACATAGAAGAAATCACTTTGGTCATATGGGTCAAAAACTGTGTTTTGTGTGTTATAGTCCTACTCACTTAATCACAGACTGTGACAAACACCTAATATCTAAGCAAGTTTCCAAGGAATAAGTCTACAAATCAGAAACCTAGAGAGCACAAACCAGTGTGGACTAATTCAAATAGGATTAATCACAGAAACTTCACACCAGACCATAGATACCCACATCGAGAAGATCTCTATCTCACAACTTTCCAAAGTACGCGCCGAGACAAGGTACTGATACAACTGCTTGGAATAGGTATTCTAGGAGATCTCATTATCAACCTAGAATGTATCACAATTCATATAGGGGATTTAGATCACAGGAACCACCGTTAAACTGAATGGGTAAAAAGGGGAAGTATTGGTAAGGGACACACAAGACGCTCAACAAAAGTGAATCAGATGTTTGTGTGACACAAGAAAATGCTAATAAACTTGTGAAAGAGCTTTATGTTGAAAACCGTAAAGTTTTGAAAATCCACATGCTAAAACTCAAAAGATAATTTTGGATCACCATTTGAAAGATAGTGGAAATTACATACTCAAGGAATTTGAGTTTGTAACTCCACAAGGGGAACACAAGTCAGTAATGGCTTGGGTTCCTAAGAGTTTCTAACTCTTTTCTTTTTGTGCAGGGCAACCCGGAAGAGGAGCTTAAAGATCATCTTATTGTGGATAGTGGTTGCTCTGGCAGTATGACAGGCGATAAAGAGATCCTGTCTGATTTTAGAAATATTAGTGGAGGAAAAGTTGCATTTGGGAATGATCCCAATGGAGGAAGGATTACTGGAAAAGGAACAATTAAAGTTGGAAGAATCGATTTTGAGAATGTCAGATATGTGAAGGAGCTTAAGTTCAACTTGTTGTCGGTATCTCAAAGTTTGTGTAAAAAAGCATCCTGTGTTATTCACTGACACACGAATGTCTTATTCTTTCTTCCGACTTCAAACCCTGTTGATGATGACTTGGTAGTACTAAGGGTACCAAGGACAAATGATGTGTATAGTTTAGACATGAAGAGTCTACATTCTTATGGAAGAGCCACATGTTTGGTGGCTAAAGCAACATCAGAAGAAGCACATCAATGGCATAGAAGATTGGGCCATGTTAATTTCAAGAACATCAACAAACTGGTCAAAGGCAATTTAGTTAGAGGTTTACCTTCAAAGACTTACAAGAATGATCAATCATGTTTGGCATGCAAGAAGGGTAAACAACATAAAGCTTCCTGTAAGAAGCTTGAGGAAAGAACTATTAGAGAACCATTGGAGCTGTTACATATGGATTTATTTGGACCTGTCTCTGTGGCAAGTTTAAATAAGAAAAAGTACTGTTTGGTTGTTACTGATGATTGTAGTAGATTCAGTTGGGTTTTCTTTTTGGGCTTTAAAGATGATACCTTTGATGCTATTCAAACTCTTATAATAGCACTTGAAAACCAATTAAGACTCAAAGTTAGAGGTATTAGATGTGACAATGGAACTGAATTCAAGAACAAGCTTATGGACGACTTTTGTGCAAATAAAGGCATAAAGAGGGAATTTAGTATTGCTAGAACACCACAGCAAAATGGTGTTGCAGAGAGGAAAAATAGGACATTGATTGAAGCTGCAAGGACTATGTTAGCTGATTCCCATCTCCCTATTCAATTTTGGGCGTAAGCTGTAGTACTGCATGCTATGTACTCAACAGGGTTTCTGTCACCAAACCACAGATGAAGACACCTTATGAATTTCTGATGGGCAATAAACCCAACATTCATTTTATGAAGCCTTTTGGATGCCCTCTTACTATATTAAATACCATTGATAATCTGGGGAAGTTTGATGGCAAATCTGAAGAAGTTACCTATTGGGATATTGCACTAACGTAAGGGCTTTAGAGTATACAACAGGGTTACTAAGAAGATCCAAGATTGTCTTCATGTTGAGTTCTTAGAAGATCAAGACAATGAGAAAGGCAAAGGTCCTGATTGGATGTTTGATCTTGAGGTTCTATCTCCTTCAATGAATTATGTTCCTGTTAGAGAAGAAAATCAACCTTTTAATAATGAAGAAGATATTCAATATGTTGTTCATGATATTCATCTTAGACCTAATGATGTTCCTGATAAAGATCCTATGAGTCCAAAACAAAGTACTGATGTTCCTACACAAAGTACTGATGCTCCACAATCTCATTATCTGCTGGATCATCTATTCAAGGGAACTTAATCAGCTAATTCTTCAAGATGTCTTAGCATATTCTTACACTGATGCACAAAGGAAAGCTTATGAAGAGGCAAAGAAGAAGAATAAGACTGCAGAGTACTCTCACAGTACTTTGGACAGTACTTTCGATCAAAGTACTGCTGCACCTGCTAACAGTACTTTAAAGGATTTGGATGATCCTACAATGCCTGGGTTAGAAGACACTGATGATGAGCTTGAAGATGAAGGTATTTTCACAGATTTCAATGAAGGTGCTGATTATACTACCTTGGATGATACATATGCAGTTCCAGAGTCTCCAATCTTACGAATTCATAAGAATCATCCAACTGATCAAATCATTGGTCCTTCTACTTCTGGAGTTATGACAAGACACAAAGCTAAGGGTTTCACAAAACCTCATAATGCTTTACTTAGCTTTGTGTATAAACAAAACAGGCTGAATCATAAGGATCATCAAAACCGCTTATTCACTTTTCATCTCTCAAGAGGAACCCAAGAATATTGCTCAAGCTTTGACTAAAGAAAGCTGGGTTGAAGCTATGCAGGAAGAACTTCTTCAATTTAAACTTCAAGAGGTTTGGGTTTTATGTGATCTTCCAGACGGGAAGAGAGTTATAGGAACCAGATGGGTTTTTAGAGTTAAAAGGGATGAAAGAGGCAATGTTATCAAAAACAAGGCAAGGTTAGTTGCTCAGGGTTATGACGGAGAGGAAGGGTCTTATGATGAGGTATTTGCTCCTGTAGCAAGGATTGAAGCAATTAGAATCTTTCTTGCTTTTGATTCTTATATGGGTTTTCGGTATATCGTGATGGATGTCAAGAGTGCCTTTCTTTATGGTACTATTACAGAAGAGGTGTATGTGAAACAACCTCCAGGATTTGAGGATCCTAAGCATCCAAACAAAGTCTATAAGGGTTTAAGGCTTTATATGGTCTTCATCAGGCACCTAGAGCTTGGTATGAGCGGCTCTCTACATTCTTATTACAACATGGATACAGGAGGGGAGCTATTAACAAGACTTTGTTTATCAAGAGAGACAAGAAGGATATCATGTTAGTTCAAGTTTATGTGGATGATATCATCTTTGGGGCTACCAAACAGTCCATGGTTAAGGAGTTTGAGCACCTGATGCAGAAAGAATTTCAAATGAGTTCAATGGGAGAGTTAACATTCTTTTTAGGACTTCAGGTTAAGCAGTCCAAGGAAGGCATTTTCATTAGCCAAGACAAGTATGTTGCAGATATACTTAAGAAGTTTAATTTTGATGATATGAAAGCTGTTACTACACCCATTAAATCTATCAATTCATTGGGCAAAGATGAAGATGCCCCCCTTTGAAGTCAAGCTTATAGATCAATGATTGGCTCTCTTATGTATCTCACTGCATCAAGACCTGATATCATGTTTGCAGTTTGTCTATGTGCAAGATATCAAGTCTCACCCAAGATCTCTCACATGAATGCAGTAAAAAGAATTTTCTGTTATTTGAAACAACAACCTAAGTTGGGTTGTGGTATCCTAAAGAGTCACCTTTTCACTTAGAAGCTTTTTCAGATAGTGACTATGCAAGTGATAATTATGATAGAAGATCCACAACTGGTGGATGCCAATATCTTGGGAGAAGGTTAGTCTCCTGGCAATGCAAAAAGCAACAATTGAAGCAATATCATCTCCTGAAGCTGAATATGTAGCTTGCTGCAGTTGTTGGGTCAAGTTTTTGTGGATGCAGAATCAACTCTTGGACTATGGGTTCAATTTCAAAAATACTCCTATCAATATTGATAATGAGAGGACAATTTGTATTGTTTAAGAGCTTGTATATCATTCCAAGACAAAGCATCTTCAGATTAGGCATCACTTTATCGAGATTATGAGCATAGGCTTATTAATGTGGTTAAAGTTCACACGAATGATAATGTAGCTGATTTACTCACCAAAGGTTTTGATGTGTCACGATTCAATCACTTTTGGTGAGCATTGGAATGATTAACTACTAAGCTTCGTTTAAGGGGAGGACTATAAGTTGTTAGTATAGTCTTGTGTACTGCTTAAGGGGAGGATGTTCGTTTATACTTAGTTTATATGAAGGTTTTGGAAAAGTAATCGTATTTCCTCGAAAAGTAATGGAAAGTACGCTTGAAAGTACGCTTATGTGGAAAGTAATCGTTGTCGTATTAGTATCGCTCCAACGGTAATATTGATGGGTAATTCATAATAACGGTAACTTTGTTATTATAGGCTGTGATTTTTCAAATCCTACCTATAAATAACTACTTTCCGATTTTCTCTCTCATATTATTACCTTACATCTTTTCCATACTTATCTCCCAATCACAATCTCTTTATTCTTCGATCAATTCATTCTTGAGCTCACTTATTCTACAATCGTTAATCGCGTTTCAAGCACAATATGGTGGCTAATTTGGACAAGACTGAGGCAAACGTGGCTTTCTATGATATCATTGATTATCTAGTTGGGTCGCCTATTAGTTATGCTTTCTTTAGTTGAGCATGTTATTGAACCATGGATTCAAGAATTTTGGGCTAATGCTAGAGAGAATATGGAGGAGGATGAAGATTATATTAGATCCTCGCTTTGGAAAGCCTATCAAGATTACAGAGGCCTCCATTCGTGATGATTTATTATTTGGTGATGAAGAATGGGCTATTAGATTTGCAACCATTTGGGATACTTTTCGTAATCGGGTTATGAAGGTTCTTTGACCAACAAACTTTTAAGAAGGCCTTATTTTGTCCTCAATGGAAGATTCATGTTTTGCTCCATTGCTTAAGTTCTAAAAGCACTTTGGGAGCAATTTGGGTCGACATTGCATCCACGTAGTTGGCTTAGCTACGCAGAGTGTTTAATTTTTTCACTTATTTTGGATGGGATGCGATATATCATCTCGGGCTACTTGGTTGATGTATCCAAGGTTTGTGTTTTCTTGAAAACACTTGGTGATGTTCCAAAACCCATCGCTTTACACGTCACATTGTGCAACAAGCCAAAATTTATACATTCATGGCTAAAAGAAGTAACTTGTTCAGAGGTGGAGATATTCCTTTAACCACCACAATGATGGAAATTGTCCAGGCGTTCGTGATGCGCCGAGAGGATGAAGAATCTGAAGGTACTGATTCGCCACAAGATCGCTCTCACATAGTACCGCTTCACAAGTTGTAATCGCAGACTGCAAGTACCGCTCGCGAAGGTACCGTGATCCTTACAAGGTGATGATTCTTCGGTCCCGAGGTTCAAGTAGAGATTGAGAGATCACCTACTCCATCTCCACAACGCTTCGCTTCAGAGGCATCTTCTTCACTTCCGTGTGATGCTCATTCTATTCCTCATGAAAGTTTATCTATGGATAACTATGCTTTGACACGGGAGCTTGCTCGGTTGAATAAGACTGTTGAGCATCAAGCTAAAACTATTAGGAAGTTGAAGCGCAACTATTTCTGGTTAAGCAATTTTGTTAAACCCTATATTCAAGGTTTTAACTTGTGGGGTAAGGAGGAAAACAAGCGTCAGAAGAGCTTCGTAAGGAATAAAAAGAAAGAAGGTTCCTAAATCATCTTCTCATTCACTGGGAGGAATTCTCAAAGGATAATTTGAAAGAAGATGTTACACAACAGAAAGAATCAAGAAGATGTTATGAAAAGAAAGAAGATTCTTCGAGAAACAAGAAGAATAAGTTCAAAGTAATGTGTTCAAGGATCGAACATCAAAGTAATCGATCTTCATGATACATCTAGGCAAGGAGCAATAACTCCAAGGGTACTGAATTGAAGAAGAAGCCGGTCCTTCTACATTTGTTAGAGAAGAAGAGGAGGAAGCTACTTATATACCTATCCATTCTGCTAGTGATGATGAAGTAATTGCTACAATATTAGATCTATCACAACCAAGAGGAGGAGTTACCATTAGAGATGTACAAGAAGAAGAACAACCAAGAGCTTTAACCACCATTGATCCTAAAGACAAAGGGAAAGGTATTCTGCGTTGAAACAAAGAAAAAGAAACTCACTTTTAGTAACTTAGAGCACTTGAAGTGGCTAGGAATGAAGCTTTGCTAGAAAAGTTCAGAAGAATTAGATGCTAAAGATAGAGAAGAACAAGAAGCTCAAGAAGCTAAAGATAGAGAAGCTCGGAAAATGCAAGAAGACTTAGATGTTTGTTATCAACCTTTCTACACCCCTACACCGTTAGATTTATGTCAAGAAGACCTAATTTAGCTAAGGAAAGGAATACAATGATGGCATATTTAAAAGGCAGAGGATATAAAGGACTGCAGAAGCTAAACTATGTTGATATGAAAAGACTTTATGATGTCTGAAAGTAAGCTTATAAGAAAGATGTTGCGTATTAAAGACTTGAGAAGAAGCTGGACTGAAGTGAAAGGAAGAAAAGCTTAAAGAAAAGAAAACCGGTTACAGATGTTCGCCAAAGAAAGAAAAGGTAGAATTAAGATCTGAGACTAGTGATGAATTGAAGAATTATCTCAGAGTAGTAGATTTTGATTATACAAAGGAAGATGATGATATAAAGATGAACAGATCAAAGATCGGTTCAAAGTTGAGAAATCTAAGAATGGAGATTACATGGTTTTTCATAAGGAAGATGAAAGTTTTAAAGTTTTCAAGAGGTTATGGGATTTGTCGTGATGTTATTGATGAGTAGACCTATTTTACTTATATCATGTTGTGAAGGCTTATTTTGAAGATCATCCATTGGAAGGGATTGGATTGGTTTTACATGGTGATCTAATAACTATGTGGGAACCTAAGAAAGCTCGATGATATCCGGAAGAATCGAAAACGGGAAATAGTTTGTTGGAGATTCTTTGAAGAATCCGGAGTTCATGTCTTGAGTTAGAGAATGGAACAATGATTCACATGTTTGCAGTTAAGATACCCTCTTACAGTTGAGCTCATGAGAAGGATGCTTGAGCATGGTTTGGAAGTAGAAGAGGCGATGAAACCGCTTGCATGGTGATTAATCGTTTATAAACCGACTACCATTGGCAGAATGATCAATAAGCGGTATGAATTTTATTTGAATAAATACTTTTGATATATCGGTACTTTTATTCAAAGTGTTGATCGCATACTTTCATCAAAGTACTGCTTTCTTGAACTAAACCGCTAAATAAATTTTAGAAGAAATCTTTTTGCTAAGTAATAAATATTTTGAACTAAAGGTTGAATAAATGGGTTTTGTGATGATAACATCAATAGGTTATCAATCCACCATGGTTACAAAAGGATTGACTAATCCATGAGCAAACGGCTCCGGTAAAGATATATCAAATCCGCTTTTAGTTGACAACTTGCTAATAAGTTGTATGGTAATCAACTCACCATATCCGTTAATGTGAAGAGTTGGCTAGCCCACAAGAAAATGGCTTGTGGTAAAGGCTGTGGAAAACCATTATTGGTAATTAGTTCACCATTAGATAAAAGAACTAACTAGTCCGTATGGTACGACTTTTGGTAAAGACTAAACAAATCTGTTGATAGCTGGTGGTTTGCTAAAAATCATATGGTTATCAATGTACCATGATCTTACACACCAAAACATTTGGCTACTTCAAAGATAATGGCTTTGTAAAGAGTTCTAAATCCATTATTTTTTCAATGATTCACTTGAAAGTGATGAGAATAGTATGCAACTTAAACTAAATGTACAAATTGTCATATGTTGTCATGTGTTCTTTAAAAAGATGATTCGGATGTCAGGAAGAAAACAATTCTAAGAGATACTTTGACAAAGCACAGATTCTACAAAGATATAATCTAAAGACTTAAGAACAATCCATTTTAAAGATGAAGTCAGTTAAAGATATATTCACAATGGAACTTGAAGTCAAGCAAGTAGAAATCAAGTTAGGGGAGGATTGTTGGGATATGAAAGTGTCAAGATATCAAAGTAATCGAAGATATCAAACAAGTACCGAAAGTCAAAGAGTCAAAGTCTTGCTAAAGACAAAGTCAAAGTACCGCAAGATGAAGTCAAAGTACTGCAAGAACAAAGAACCTATATTCGCTTATAGAAAGTATGGTAACTCTAGAATATTCATTAGATTACTGTCGCATACAAGGTTATCAATTGTAAACCGACTAGGATATCCTTGAGCCTATAAAAGGACTCCTAGATTGGCATTAGAGATATGACTTACGATTTTAGAATTAGAGTTTTAGAGCAAGTTCGATTATCTTAGAGTTGTATTAGAGTATCCGTGATATATGATTTAGAGTTTGTTAATAAAGTTTTTCTTCTTAGCTTTGTTAAGTAAATTCCGCGTACTTAATAAAGATTGCTCAGGGTTTCTTTGTTAATAACTTAGGATTTATCCGAGGTTATTAAACCTTAACAAGCTAGTTAAGTTAGTTTGATTAAAGTATATCGATCCAACATTTAGTCAATAAGTTCTAATAGTATTAGTATTATTTTTTTCGGTTGGATCGCATTTCACAAAGTCATGGTGATTTTTTGTTCTTGATATTCATAAGTCGTCCACAAATTACTTTTGGCTATGAGGTAGCTTAAAATCTCTTTTGTGTCATTTTTGAATGAGTAGAGTCTTTGTTTTGATCATTATCTAGTACTACCTTAGTATAATTAAGTGTCAAGGAAGGTCACAAAGTTGTCAACAAAACCCTTATCTTTCAAATTCGACTGCTAAACCAGCTTCTAGGTCATTCTTTTAGCTATTTTAACTGCTAAATCAATTCAAAAACCCAATTAGTTTGGTGAGTTCTAGCAGCTTATAATTAGCTTATAATCGCCTTACAAATTTCCTATAGCTTTTACATGCTCTTTATAAGCTTTCAAACTGCCCCGCAGCGATATCGAAACAAATTTACAATCCTCAAACACCCCTATATCGGATCTTGTAAACTCTTTATTTGAGCTTCAAAACTTTTGAAATTGTTTTTGTAGACCCCGGAACTGTTCTAAATCGATCTAGCTTATTTTGGAATAAAAAACTTGTTTGTAGTTAAAAATAAGCTCAAAAGTTGTCCCCTTTCTGCTATAACTGTTGGTTTGTGAGATTTCAAGGTTGGTCTTCAGAGCTTGTTAGACTTTAGTATTAGCTTAAATTACTCCTAGATACCTTAGTATAGATAGCTTATTAGGATTCCTCTCCCCTATAGCTTATTTGAATGATAACTTAGCTTATTAGCTTATTACTTTAAGTAATCTTCATTTTAGCTTAATCATTCCTTAATCACTAGCCCATTGCATGCTCCCATAGTTCCATCACTGTTGATTTAAGGTTCCCTGTGTTTCCTTAGCTAGAAGTCATTTATAGCTTGTAGCTTATTTTCTAGTGCTTATTTGAGCTCCATTTACACGTACCCTATTTAGATCACATAAGCATCATCTTTCTTATTTTTCATAGAACCAGATATATATTTAAGAGTTTTCCTGAATTTTCATTAATTTTGGTCACCATTTAGTATTTTTCTTAATTAAAAATAGATTTTAATCACTTTTAAATAGGTTTTATTGCAAATAATTAATAAAAAGTTCAAAAAATAATTTTTCATTTTTCCTGTTTAAGAAAAAATATGCATAAAAAAGATTTTTCCATATTTTTCCCTTTTTATTTGGTATTTTTCACAATTTAACTTAGTTTAAAATAGTTTAAAATTAGTAGAAAATAGAAAATTGATCTGAAAAATACAAAAATAGTTTTGAAAAGTCTCTTATGATATTTTAGATTTTATAAAAGTAGTTTCATATTTTCTCCTTAAATTTCATAATTTTTAGTAATTTAATTTAGTTTAAATAGTTAAAATTAGTTTTTAATTTAAATAAACTAAAAATCCAAAAATTAGTTTTAATTCTATTAGTTTTGCATATCATTTTTAGTATAAAAGTACTTTTAGGCATTTTTAGGATATAATTTAGACATAGTTGCATTTTAATTATTGTTAATTACGCTTTAGTTATATTCGCACTTAGGATTTCCGTAAAATAGATTCCTTACTTACTTTCCCCATTCCCGTAGTTTAATAATCAAAATCAAATAAATCAAAACATCGAGCATTAAATTCCAAACCAAGAACGCGTTGGCTATTAATTCACTGGGAAAACGATTCTTGTTGTCAACTGTATACACAATCACGGATTTGATTTATTATTCTTTTTCCTAAAGGAATTTGAATCTATCTTCGTGATTATTTTGATATCGATATTGAGGTTTTATCCATACACATTACCCCTAAGCCTTCATTATCAAGATCGTGATCAGACCGTTTTAAGTTTCTTACGGCTAGTCATTCGTGCTGCTGTGTTTGTAAGTCAAGCTTGACGCTTCGATCTAATCAAGGTTCTTCTCGGTATGGCGTTGTTGAAGGACCAGCTTCCTCTTCAAAATCTAATACTCTTGAGTAATAGCTCTTGTCTCAAGGTTCCATGCAAGATTGTTGTTCGAGCATCTGATCAAAAGCAAGACCTTTGTTGTTCAAGACCTTGATCTTCGGCCCTTTCTTCTTCAAGTTCAATAATAATTTGCTCTTCAACACTTTTAGATTCTTTCTCCTTATCAACATCTTCTTCAAATTTTCTTCTAAATTCCTCCCCAAATGTGACAAGATGGTTTATGAACCCGCTTGGTTTTAGAAGCCTTTGTAAACCGCCTCTGCGACGCTTGTTTTCATCCCAACCCATAACCGATAACGTTTAACAAAAGGCGTGAATATATTCCTTAGCTTCGCCGATACTTGAGAAGTGCCTAAACTCTTTAGCTTGCTCTTCAAAGAGTTTCTTCAACGGTCAATTCTCTACAAAGCATAATTGGTGAGAACTTGACCTCGGGCCTCATAGCGGTTCAACTTCTCCGCATGTCAAAGATTCATTGTGGAGACACATGTGTAGATTGTGGAGGTGTAATCGCATGCTCGAGAAGCAAGACTCTGTGATGCAAGACGTTGTGTTCCAAGATTTGTGATGCAGAACTCGAGATGCAAAGACTTTGAGATGCAGACTTTGTGAAGCAAGCATTCTCAGCAGCAGCATCTTCACTCTTCATCATCTCCAGCCTTCATCATGAACAGTCCTGAACAACCTCCATCATCGAAGCGCTTAATGGAGTATCAATAAATCACTCCTCCTTGCCATAAATGTAAAGATTTTGGCTTGTTGCACAATGACAAGTAACAAATCGCCAGGTTTTGGTACATCACCAATTGCTTGTTTAAGAAAACCCAGACAAACCTTGGGTACATTAACCACTTTGACCCGAGAGATATATGAAAGAGCATCCCATCCGAATTAGCCTTGAAAAGTTAAACACTGATTTGTAGCTAATCCAACCATGCAATATTTTAATTCCAAACTGCCCCAAGAAGTACTCTTAGCACTTATGCAATGGAGCAATACATGAATCAAATCTTCCATTGAGGACAGAATAAAGCTTTCTTGAACGTTTGTTCTGTCAAAGACCCTTCATAACCAAGATCCCTAAAAGTATCCCAAATCGGTTGTTTGTCAAAACTAATAGCCCCTTCTTCATCACCAAATAATAAATCTTCTCAATAGAGGCTCTTCAAATTCACAAATTCCCAAAGAACCGTTGATCAATATAGTATTCATCCTCTTCCATATTATCTCTTTGCATTAGCCCAAAATTCTTGAATCCAAGGCAATTATATCCGCCACTAAAAGAGCGCGAATCATGGCGACCGCAAAGATAATCAATAATATCGCGGAAAAGCCTCATTCGCATCAGTCTTGTCTAAATTTGCCACCATATTGTGCTTTGAAATAGTAGGTCGATTCGCCATTGATGAATTTGTAAGCACAAGTAAAAGATATGATCGAATAATAAAGAGATGGTGATTGTAGGATAAATATGGAAAAGATTCTAATGTATCAATATTAGAGGGAAACTCAGAAAGTAGTTATTTATAGGTGGGATTTGAAAAATCACAGCCCATAATAACAAAGTTACCGTTACTTGCAATTACCCCTCAATATTACCGTTGGAACAAGATTTTAATACTTAACAAACAAGATTTCCACATAAGCAAGACTTTCCCAAGCAAGATTTTCCAAGCAAGACATTCCAAGCAAGACTTTCATGAAATAAAAAGCGATTCTTCCGAATTCCTTTAAAAACTAAGTATACATACATATCCTCCCCTCAAACAATGCATAGGACTATACTAACACCTGATAGTCCTCCCCTCATGTAGCTCAAGTTAATCATGCCATGCTCACCACCAAGTGATTGAATCTTGAAACATCAAAGCCTTTGGTGAGTAAGTCACCATTGTCATCTCAGGTGAACCTTAACAACATTAATGAGTCTGCTCATAACAATCTCATGAAGTGATGCCTAATCAATGTGCTTTCTTGGAATGATAAACTGGATTCTTCACAATATAGATAGTAATCTCATTATCAATATTGATAGGAGTATTCTTAAAATTGAACCCATAATCCAAGAGTTGATTCCGCATCCAAAAACTTGTCCACAACACTTGGTGCAGCCTACATATTTCTCTCATGATGTTTCTAATTGTTCCGCTTTTGCATTGCTGAGACTAACCTTCTTCCAAGATATTGGCATCCTCTAGTAGTTGATCTTCTATCATAGTTATCACCTCGCATAATCACTATCCAAAAGCTTCCAAGTGAAAAGGTGACTCCTTAGGATACCACAACCCCAACTTGGGTTGTTGTTTCAAATAACTAAAAATCCTCTTTACTGCATTCATATGAGAGACCTTTGGTGAGACTTGATATCTTGCACATAAACACACACCAAAAACATGATATCGCCTTGATGTAAGATACATTAGACAACCAATCATTGATCAGATAACTTAACTTCACAGTGTTGTCCATCTTTTTTGCCCAATGAGTTGATTGATTTAATAGGTGTAGTTATCGGCTTCATAGCATCAAACTGAACTTCTTAAGTATGTCGATACTTGTATTGACTTATAAAAATACCTTCCTTTGATCGCTAACTTGAAGTCCCAAAGAAAGTTAACTCACCCATTGAACTCATCTTGAAATTCTTCTCGCATCACCGCCAAACTCCTTCACCATAGACTGTTTGGTAGCTCCAAAGATGATATCATCAACATACACTTGAACTAACATGATATCCTTCTTGTCTCTCTTGATAAACAAAGTCTTGTCAATAGCCCCCCTTCTGTAACCATGTTTTAATAAGAAAGTGTAGAGCCTCTCATACCAAGCTCTAGGTGCCTGATGAAGGCCATAAAGAGCCTTAACCACCTTGTAGACTTTGTTAGGATGCTTAGGATCTTCAAAACCTGGAGGTTGTTTAACATACACCTCTTCTATATAGTGCCATGAGAAAGGCACTCTTGACATCCATCCGTAAACCTGAAAACCCATATATGAAGCAAAAGCAAGAAATATTCTAATAGCCTCAATCCTTGCTACAGGAGCAAATACTTCATCATAATCTACTCATTCTTCCTGTCTGTAACCTTGAGCTACTAATCTTGCCTTATTCTTGATAACATTGCCTCTTTCATCTCTTTTCACTCTGAAAACCCATCGGGTTCCAATAACTCTCTTCCCATTTGGAAGATCACATAAAACCCAAACTTCTTGAAGTTTAAATTGAAGAAGTTCTTCCTGCATAGCTTCAACCCAGCTTTCTTTAGTCAATGCCTGAGCAATATTCTTGGGTTCCTCTTGAGAGATGAAACAAGTAAATAAGGTGTTTGATGGTCCTTATGATTCAAATGCTTTTGTTTATACACAAAGCTAAGTAAAGCATTGTGAGGTGTTGTGAAACTCTTAGCTTTGTGTCTTGTCATAACTCCAGAAGTAGAAGGACCAATGATTTGATCAGCTTGATGATTCTATGAATTCTTAAGATTGGACACCGTGGAACTTCGGTATCATCCAAATTAGTAAAATCAGATCTTCATTTGAATCTGAGAAAATACCTTCATCTAGAAACTCATCATCAGTTTCTTCTAAACCAGGCATGGTAGGATCATCCAAATCATCTAAAGTACGTTTAACGGGTATCAAGACTTTGGTCGAAAGTACTTGCCCAAGAATTGTGAGAATACTCTGCATGCTTATTCTTTTTCTTTGCTTCTTCATAAGCTCTTCTTTGTTCATCAGAATGAGAATGTGCCATCATATCTTGAAGAAGCATCTCGATTATGTTCTTGAATAGCTTGATCCAAAGATATAGTGAAGATTTTGGTTCATCATGTTTTCCTTGTTCATCAAGATT
Organism: Chrysanthemum makinoi; assembly: GCA_910596185.1. NCBI lineage: Eukaryota > Viridiplantae > Streptophyta > Magnoliopsida > Asterales > Asteraceae > Chrysanthemum > Chrysanthemum makinoi. The sequence goes on from OU343217.1 coordinate 186,606,593, forward strand.
TCTGTTGGAGCATCGATTACTTTGCTTTGGTTCTTCATCAGAATAAAGATCATGTCTAATATGAACTCCATGAACAACATATTGTGAATCTTCTCCATGGTACACAGGTTGATTTTCTTCTCTGACAGGTACATAGTTCATGGAAGGAGTTAAAACTTCAAGATCAAACATCCAATCAGGACCTTTACCCTTCTTCTCTTGATCTTCTAAAAACTCAACATGAAGACAATCTTGAACCTTCTTAGTAACTCTGTTATATACTCTAAAGCCCTGTCGTTGGTACAATATTCCAATAAATATCCTTCTTCTGACTTGCCATCAAACTTTCCCAAATTATCAATAGTGTTTAAAATAGTGAGAGGGCATCCAAAAGGCTTCATAAAACGAATGTTGGGTTTGTTGCCCAAAGAACTCATAAGGTGTCTTCATTTGTGGTTTGGTGATCGACAGTTTCATATACATAGCGGCAAGACTACCGTAATCAATAGGTAGTTGGTAGAGTCCGCAAGCATAGTTCGGGCCGCTTCAATCAAAGTTCTATTCTTCCTTAACACCATTCTCACTGTGGTGTTCTTGCAATATTGAACTCCCTCTTGATTCCTTTGTTAGCACAAAATTCATCCATATGCTTGTTCTTGAATTCAGTCCCATTGTCACATCTAATACCTCTAACCTTGAGTCTTAATTGGTTTTCCAATGCTATAATTAGAGTCTGAATAGCATCAAAAGTTTCATCTTTAAAGCCCAAGAAATAACCGAATCTACCGCAATCATCGTAATTAACCAAGTACTTCTTCTTGTTTAAACTTGCCACGAGAGAGCAGTCCAAACAGATCCATATGTAACAGCTCCAATGGTTCTCTAATAGTTCTCTCCTCAAGCTTCTTGCATGAAGCTTTATGCTGTTTGCCCTTCTTGCATGCCAAACAGGAGTGATCATTCTTGTAAGTTTGTTGATATTCTTGTAATTAACATGGCCCAATCTTCTATGCCACTGATGTGCTTCTTCAGTTGATGCTTTTGCCACTAAACAGGTGGCTCTTCCATAAGAGTGAAGACTCTTCATGTCCAGACTATACACATCATTTGTTCTTGGTACTGAAAGTACTACCAAGTCATCGCCACAGACTTGAAGTCGATGAAAGAATGAGACATTCTGCGGTCATGGAATAACACAGATGCTTTTTATCACGAGATTGAGACCGACAATAAGTTGAACTTTAGCTCCTTCACATATCTAACATTCTCAAAATCGATTCTTCCAGCTTTGATTGTTCCTTTCCCGAATCCTTCCTCCATTGGGATCATTCCCAAATGCAACTCTTCCTCCACTAATAGATCTAAAATCGCATGTAATTTCCTTATCTCCTCGTCATACTTCCCGAGAACCACTATCTACAATCAGATGATCTTTAAGCTCCTCTTCCGGGTTGCCTCGCACAAAGAATTAGAGAGTTAGTCTTTTTAGGAACCCAAGCCACATCGACTTGTGTTCCCTTTGTGGAGTTACAAACTCAAATTCTTTGTATGTAATTCCACTATCTTTTAAAACATGATCCGTAATTATCTTTGGTTTCGGGATGTGGATTTTCAAAACTTTCTGGATTTTAACAAAACTCACTTTTAGATTCATTCACATTATCTTGTATCACAAAATGTTCGATTCAATTTTGTTGAAAGTATCGTGTGTCCTCAACAATACTTTCCTTTTAACCCATTCCTTTAACACTGGTTCTGATCTAGATCCCTATGTGAATTATAGTACCTTCTAAGTTGATAATAGTGAGATCTCCTAGGGTTCCTATTCCAAGTAGTGTGAGCAAGTACCTTGTTGTTGAGCAAGCAGACTTTGAGAAGGTACCGCCAAGGTACCGGTTGCCTAGAAAAAGGTCTTCTCGTGAGGGTACCTATGGTCTAGTGAAATTACGATGATTTACCCTATTTGAATTATTCCGACCGGTTTGTGCTCTAGGTTTCTAGTTGGTAGACCTATTCTTTGGAAACTTGCTTAGATATTCTCGAAAGGTTCACAATCTTTGATTAAGTGATTAGGACTATAACACACAAAACACGCTTTCACCCATACTTCCAAAGTGTCACTCTATGTCTATACAAAAACTATTTTGCCTTCTGTGAATGATTAAATATGTTTTGGCCAAATTTATCCCAAAAGGTTTAGCAAGACTGCTTTTGAAAAGGTTTTCTGAAGGTGGTATGCTTGTGAGCAAGCTTTGAGTTGAAGGTACCGCTTGACTTTGTACATTGGTATTAACAGTTTTTTGGGGTTTCGTCCTAGATTGACCAATAAGCTTCTTCCTAAACTCAAGCTCTACACCAAATCGAGAAACATCGTGCCTAGGGGTTGATGAATTCTGGGATGGGGACTGCATGATAAATCGGTGTCTTTCTTAAGCTCAGAGGTGAATCACTAATTGAACCTCATTACTAGATGTGTCTACATAATTAATGAGTTCATCATCACTAGTGGTTATGTTCCTAAGTTCAAGTCATCCCTGATCACTAGATGTGTTCTCTTCCATGTTAGTAAAGTCCATACCAAATCCGCTTCTAAAGCCCTTCTTCGTTTTTTCAACATAAGCAAACATGAGACAAGCCGTATTCTTTCCAAGCATCAAACTTAGCTAACATCATCCCTCCTTAAGCCACCTCAAGCACTTACAGTTTTAGCTTCCATTCACACTAAAGTTTTTAGACTCGTATACCAAATCCTCCTCGGCCTGGTTCCAGCAAAGATGTTCAGTGTTCTCATCAAAAGCGTAGCTCCAGCCCGTTTCCACGTAATCTTCAACCTCTTTCCTCCATAGCACCATCATACAAGAGGTTACCGTTCCTCATCAAACTTCAAAGACTCAAAATAACCTCTCCATAAACTTTTCGAACCAAAGCTTTGGTTTCAGTAATAGGGATTTCTTTGAGTTTCAGCTTTGGTTTTTCAGTCATCCTATTTCCTTGATACTTAGCAAATCACACTTCGAAGTGTCCGCTTTTGACAATTGAAGCATTCAATCTTTGATTTGTCAAAAGTGATTCCCTATTTTGGCTTGAAATCAATGTTCTTTCCTGTTTTCTTCATGTACTTCTTAACTTTGCAAGAATCATTGCTACTTGCCACCGATATCAATTTCTTCCAAAGCATCCTCTTCAATCTCTGTGAGAGATCTTCTTCATAGGTGACAGTAAAAGAAGTTGCTGAGCAAAGAAGGAACACACAACTTCATCCGAGTGCATAGTAGTAGGTGGTAGTGCTTGAAAGCATGGGTGGAGCAAGATAGAGACATACTGAGTCACAAGATTTTGAGTAGGAGAAGCGATTTTGGTTGGAAGCACGCCTCTTTTAGATGATAGAAAAGCAATACTGTGAGACTTAGAACTTGTTTGACCATTCATCTCATGCTCATACACCTTCAGATGATTGTAGAGATCATCAAAGTCCATAACATCTAAACCGCTTTTGTCCTCGATCATTGTAGCAATAACATGCCATGTAGATGGCAAACTCCTTAGAAACTTTAAATTAGCATCTTCAACTGACGCCTTGTATAGCTCCAACATGTTGAAGATTTTGAAACCTATCATCATAAAGATCAAGACTCTCTTTTACCAATCTGTGAACGTTTCAACTGTTGCTTAAGAAGATTTCTGTGCATCTTCTTAGAGGCTTCATTCCCTCCAAATCTTGTCTTGAGAGACCAGAGTCGCTTTGCATCTTTAGCATCATGAAACTTCAATAATTGTCCATCGTATAGCGGACAAGAGAATGTTAAGAGCCTTCTCTTGATTCCTTATGGTAGCTACTGGTAAGACAGCTTTGGGTGGTTTAGGTTGTCCTTCAATTGTTGCTGTGTTCGAACAACTTCATTACCATTGACAATTACATTCCATAAAGCATGGTCGTAATGGCAATGTATCGCCTCATCTTCATACACCATAAGTCATATTCTCCTTCGATGATTGGAACCGAGTGAGGTGATTGATGGTGGTGGAACAACAAATGACATCTTTAAGTTTGTTGTAGTAGGGTTTCTTTCTAGTTAGAGTTTCCACACAAGCTCTGATACCACTTGTTGGATCGATGTACTCTAACCAAACTAACTTAACTAGCTTGTTTAAGGTTTAATAACCTCGGATAAATCCTAAGTTATTAACAATGAAATACTGAATAATCTTTATTAAGACATGAATTTACTCAATAAATCTAAGAAGAACAACTTTATTAATAACTCTAAATCGCTTCTTATGAGATACTTTAACAACTCTAATAATATCGAACTCTCTAAACTCTAAACAACTTTGTAATTGTAAACTCTAAGACTTGGAATTGTAACTTCTAATGTCAATCTAGGGGTCCTTTTATAGGCTCAAGGATAACCCTAGTCGGTTTACAATAATGTATCCTTGTACGACAAGTAACCTATTCTATAATTACAAGACTTTCCATAAACGAATAGACAGTTCCTTAACTCTTGCAAGACTTTGACCTTCATGCGAGAGATTTTGACTTTTATCTTTAGCAAGATTTTGACTCTTTGACTTTCTCCAATTCTTTGCCATTCTACAAGACTTTTTAAATCTTCAGACTTTAACTGTTCATCACTTTCATATCCCAACACACACATTATTTTTCACAAACCCTTCATATACCATCGCATGTCGGACCTACCGAGTCTTCGTTTCTCAATCTCATCTACTACTAAGACATCTTTCTTGGTTTCTAAGCAATCACTCTCTAGAGAAACTGTAGCCAATTCCATGTCAGACATAATAGAGTCTTCGGGTTTTTTGATATCAACTGAATTCATTTTAAGATTACTTCTATTCTCTGTTTCATCTTCTTTTAGCACCCTTCAACGCCTATGCGACATTTCTTCATATGCTTTTGTGCTTGCATTTCCATGGTCATTTGCTTGTACATCTTCTTTCAAATGAGTAAGCAATACCTTGTGTGTGTAATAATCAACTTCTTTCAAATATTTCTTTGAAATGTCACTTTCTTTCATATCGCCAGAACATGTGCTATCATTCATTTTATCAACTTCTAGAAAGTCATGCTTATCTGTTTCTACCATATTAAGCATATTCTCATCAATATAATCCACTCTTGTAGAGCAAAATCTTGAACTTCTTCATAAGTTGCAGTAGCTTGGAACATCGCGAGTAGGGAAGATCGGAAATAGAAACATCACATTTTAAGAACATTTTCGACAAACACGATCTCTACTTAATTGCTTTTAACATTACTTAGATTCTCTGTTTCATCTTCTTTAGTACCCTTCAACCGTATATGTGACATGTTTTACCATCTTCATCTTCTTCCTGAAGGAGTAAGCAATTCATTGGGTGTGTAATCATCTTCTTTTTTCGAATCTTGTTTGGGAGCTTCCTCCAGGCAAACTTTTTTCATCGAATAGAAAGATCCTAGTAGGAACATTTTCTGCAGCAGTACTTTCATCCCCTGCAGCAACACTTTCTTCAACAACCTTTAAAGGTTCTATCACTTGACATTAAATCATTTGAATATTACTTGTATTCTCTGATTCATCTTTAGAAAAAGCAAGATATTCATCATGGATGTTATCATTAACTTCTTTGTCACATCCTTCATCTGGTATTGAAAAACAATATGTCTCTAGAAGTTTCCAAAACCATGTTAACTACACCTTCACTTCTTTGTATTTGATTCATCTTTTCCATTAAAAGCGACAAAAGCACTTTCTTAAGATTAACAACTTCTTCATCTTTTGAAAGAATATCATCATGCAATGAGAAATGTGATATACATCTTTTCAGATCGAAATAACTTCTCAAAAATTAAGAAATTAACAAAATTAGTTATTCATTTCAGAAGAAAAAATTATTTAATAACTTTCTTATTAAAATATGTATCTCAAGTATAAGCGATCCGACCGCTGTTTTGAAGTTTCAAAGTTGCTAATCTGAATCTCCTCATGTTGCTTAAAGTAATAGTATAATATATTTCGATTTGGAATAAATTAACATAAGAAAATGTTAACTTCTTGAACAATTTAATACCTCTTGAACATCAACATCAATCAAGTTGTTATCTTCTGATAATTCAGTCTCATGAACATCGTTGACTTAGTTTATAAAATTTGAACTTTGAAAAGTTTGGAACCGTTATTCTGCTAAAATATTATTATTAAATGCATAAATGAATAAATTATTATAAATGAATGAATACCTCATTTTAAAAATCAAAATTGAAGCGCTTGTCATCATCATTAAGCGAAGGGTCGCTTTAAAGATCCAACAAAGATGAACTCCCAAAATTCTCAATCCTCATTGCAGTATCATTAATTAAAAAATGGTTTTCTACAGATGATGATGAATTATCATTATCACTTTCAACTGGTATAGCTTTTGAAGTTTCACAAATTTCGTTCTGATAAAAAAAAAGAGTTATGACAATCAAATATTATGTTTTAAAAAACAGTATAATCAAACTTTTAAGATTACCTGTTGCACTTCAGAATTCAAATGTTGACATTGATCTTCTGACACTCTTTTATTCTCTAATAGTAAAACATCATTAGATTCAAATATTGGTTGATCAATTTCATCATTATTTTTCTCACTGAAGAAAACCCGATCATCTTAAAAAAACTCAGAAATTTTTTTAAGTCTTATATGTTCACAGTCCACTTTCCTCAAAGAATTATGTTGAGCAATATTGTATGACATCTTCATTCGATTTGGTTCTTTTAAACAGCCATCAAATATACAGCAACTGTGAAAAAAAATAAACAAATAATTGTTAACAAAATAATTCTAATATTTATTAAAAATAAAACCAAAATATTAAAAAATAAAATAAAATAAATAAAATATACAAACATACCGTAAGAAATGTTATTGGACCACAATACTGTTTATTTGCAGAATTCGTATCAAGATTAGGTGGATTAAGATCTAGAGATTCGATCATTAGACAACACCAATCAACTCCAATAATGTTATTATAATGATCAAAAAGTGATGGTAGAAATCTCATGTTTGATTCTCCTCCCGCACTTGAACAAATCATTGTCGTGACCAACAAAATAATGAAATTTAACTTGAAAACATCATTAATTGTATCAGTTGCCAGAATGAAGTCCTTGAGGTTTTTAGAAAAAGATCTTTTGTCAATTTCCACAATAAGTGTTAGGAATTGGAAATTCCATGTGAAAGTGTCGGTCACCCCAATTATGGTCTAGCATATGTTAGCTCATAGACTTGTAGTTATTTACGTTGTTTAGTAGTTAATTAGTTAGTTTGTAGCGTAGATTAGTTTAGTGCAACATCGTGGAGGAAGGACGGGTCTTTACCCACTGTATGCCCGATCCACAATCCGACAGGAGGACGTATTGGTTTGTAACTATAAATACCCTTCCCTCTAAGTGAAGGGTGTTGCTTCTTGGAATTTAACCTTTAATTTGTTTAGTAACTCTCTTTCAAGAAACATCCTCTCTACTCTCTTCATATCTCTAATGGCTTTCTTATATCATCATAATCCTAGACCACCCGAATCATCAAACAACATAATATTCACGATCCTACAATTGGTATCAGAGCCTAGGTTGTGTTGTTTTGATGATTTACATGGTTTCTTGATGCGGTTTGTATGGTTCGATTCGTACTGTTGTGTTAACAAGTTTTGATGATGGTCTTGTTGGTCGAATATGTCTTTATGATATGCTATATTGTTGGTTTTAAGTTGCATTTGGTCAATCAGATTTTTCTTAAGTCTTAAAGTTGTATCTGTATTGATAAAAGCTTCTTAAACCTGATGGTATGCTCATTATTGTACTATCATCCTTGGTCATGTTTTTGTGGTCTGCTGTTGGTATTCATATGTGTCTGATGGTCTGCTGTTGCTGGTATTCTTATATGCGACTTGTGTCATTTCTTCATGAGTTTTGATTCTTGAATGCGAGCTGTCAATATATGTCCAGAGTCAATGGTCCCTACGCGAGTTGCAGCTTGCTTTTGAGTGAGTTGTTACAGCTTCGAGTTGGGTTAACTATAATGCGAGTTGACTGTTTTTTTTATCAAAGCGAGTTGACAGTTTTGAGTCTCCGATTCAATGTATTCTTGGATGCGAAGTTGTTGTCATAATGTCCGGATACAATGAACATAAGCGAGTTGTTGTCAAAATTTTCAAAGATGCGAAGTTGAGCATACTTTTGACTATTGAGTCATAAGCGAGTTGGTAACCTGACTAACTTATGCGACTTATTGACCACAACAATACCAAATACAAACTCATGACTTCAGGATTAACCATCATCAGTCCATTGTCAATACTGATATTGAAAACAAAAAGACTTTTAGCTAAAACATCAAACACAACACAAATTATCCAACTCCATCAACATATCCCAAACCTAACTCATCCTCCAACTCACAATCTACATCTACATCTAAACATGATTCAAACATTAAAAAGAGTAAATTACAATCGATCTCAGTTATCTTTCATTCGTCCTTGTCAACGGCCAATACAAGACCTTGAAGGTCAAAGAAACGAAAGTGTTCTCATCATTGATACTTCTAACCAAAAATAAAAAGATGAAGAGTAAAAGATCTCAGATTTTTGATTCGTGGTTCTGAAATGAAACATCAAGACTATCGAGTCTATAACACGAATCAATCCAATCATCATTGATCAAACGTTTTGATTATATCCGAAGTTAAAGAAATGATCTTAACAAGTTTGTTAAGTCATTTCTTTGGTTCGTCATATTTATTAAACATGTCACATAATTTGTCCATCTCTCTCCACAACTATTCGAACCATGAAATGATGCTAACAATTGATGTAAGATCGTTTTTCATGCGTTCGTATAAGAATTAAATATATAATTGGACAATCTTTTGGTTAACTTACCTTCAAACACTTGGCTTGTTCTCTAAGTGTCTCCCATGTCTCTTGCCATCCCTGTGGCTAGTCATGACTAAATGGTGCTCATGAGAATGATAAACTAAATCAAATGTCTGATTATCTTGTTTGTCCGAAGTTGATTCGGTGAGGTGAAAGGGGCTGAGGTGTTATGAGAGACGTTTTAGGGTTAAGGTAAATGTAATTTATGGGATTAGGTATGTGATCTCGTGATTAAGTGGATTGTAGAGACGGAGTCTTTGAGAGAGATTTTAAGGTTTGATAAAGTAGATTAGGGTTGCAATGACTTAGGGATGTGGTATCTTATACCCCTGATTATTAGGGTAAACCTATTATTGGATCGGGCCTTGATTTCTTGGACCTAAGACTGGCTATGAATCTTTCTTAATATTCATGGACCGGACTTGCATGTGAAAGTTGGATATTGTATGTGGGCCTTTGAAGATTCATAATTCATAGGCTAATTTGTTCATGAGTGCATAATTCTTGGAGATATAATTCTTGGGGGAATTTGAGTGCATAATTCTTGGATAAGAACTTTAATTATTATCTGATGTGCATTTTGAGTTTTGAACCGGGTAATACGTCGATTGAATTGGGTATAATTTTTTCAACCGGGTCAAAATAAATGTGTACGACTTGAATTAGAGTTTGATGATGAGATTTGGTATGTCATGCGATTTAATGATGAGATTTATTGGGTTATGTGGATTGGTACGTTAGTATACACATTTTCATGATGAATAATACGTCATGGCTTGAATGAACAAAGTTGACTTCAGGGTTGTTTGTATGATATTTCTCATTTGGATTTGAAGTGAGATTTTCAGGTACGTTTACTTATTTCGTCTTCTTTCTTTCTACCCTTCCGCGAAGATGACTTGTTTGGGCGTTTATAGAGGGTGATAAAGACTTGGCCATTTAGTTACGTTTGTGATTCTTTTGCTAACCCAACAACGTAGCTATCACTTTCTGTCTCACGGTTGAGAATGTCGATTTTGTATATTGGGTACACCGTTCTTTTTTCACGAGGATCGCGACAAGTTTAAGTAACAATCTGGGGAATCTTACTTATGATCAAGTTTGGCATATCCGGGCTTACTTCACCATGTTATCAAAGCAATAGTCGACATATAGCGTGAATGATGTGTTAATCAAAGTGTTTACGGATGGTTGATGATATTGTTGATGTGGATAACGAATCACGTTAAGAACCGAAAACCCCTTAAAACAGATATTCACCAAAACCAAAGTTGTCATAATCATTATCAAACCGAAATTGTCCGCCTGGTTTGTCTTGATTTTGTAAAATCCCACCTAAAGAATCTATTTCTTTACAATCATAGACTTTGTATAAATCCCGTGACAATGAAAACATCCCGGTTAAAGTAATGTGCATTTCCGGATCTATTTTATGGTTTATTCTTGGTTTTGTAAAATCCCGCGAAAGAAACTAATTATCGGTTTAAACCATAGAATTGTAAAATCCCGTGATCATAGATTCATCCTGGAGAAATGGAAAGTGTATTTCTGGATCTCATCTGATGCTGGTGCTACGGTTTCTGTTTCGAAGAAGGGATAAAAGGGTGTACTTCATGAATTGGGTGTTTGTTTGGATTGTCCTCATGGCAGTTTGGTTATTACATGGTTTTACGGGGTTATGTGCTTTTACCATGGTCGGGATGGAAACCATTATCATAGTTCACTTAAAACGTCAAAGGAGGCTAGATTTGAGCTTTTAACCAGAAGATGTGACAACGGTGTTAATCCACTATTATTTATTTGAAGTTGAAGTGAAATATCACGGGCGAGGGTACTTAGTATCTGAATGTACCGGGGATGGTTGGATGAAGATTCTTCAAGATCCTTGTTCGAGCTTATTATCAAATACGAAGACTTGGAAATCTAGTTATTGTTGGGTGACTTTTTCCTTTTCTTTTACCACTTGGGGGAATTGGGCTCTTACCACCACAAAATAACTATCACTTTAAGGAGTTAATTTGTAGTGCTCAGTGTCACATTCATTTGTGGATTTTCAAGAGGTAATGTACGTCTTATACTTGATGGTTGGTTGGTTGAAGAGTATAGAGTACTTAGAGAGTACTTAGAGATTCTAATGGAAATCAGCACCGCTCTTTGTTACATATGTGCAAGTTTAAGTCACGAGTTCGGGCTAGTTTACTTCAGGATCAAATTCATCATATTGGGTTTTCTCCATCAGCTGTCACTACAAAGAGCCTACTGAATGATAATGGGGTTGATTACAAGTTTGCCAAGAGGAATTGAAAAGAGAGAGATTTATGACGTTTGAACACAACAGTTCAAGCCTCGTACTCTAAAGAAAATAAAAGTGTACGTTTTAGTGCGCTTTATCTTCCAAAGAAGAGAAATCTTCTTATGACGTTTGAACACAACAGTTCAAGCCTCGTTCCTCAAAGAAAAGAAAAGTGTACGCCTCAGTGCGCTTTATCTTCAGAAGAAGAGAAATCTTCATTTTTATGACCATTCTCATCGACATTCTTCATCAACATGCTTCATGCTTTTTCCATGCGCTTTCAAACATCAAGTGAACCGGGCTACCATTGAGTGTTTTCTTATTCCACTTGCTCAATTATAATGACTATGGCGACATCATATGCTACCTTTGAGGGGGAGAAGTATGAATAGAATGCATTTGGATGATTTTCACTTATTAAATCAAGAATGGCAACTCCGTATGCAATTCTTGAGGGGGAGAAGAAGTGTGAATTTACTGTATGGTTGATCGATATCTGAGAATATATGGTCATACGGCTCCAAACTCATGTAAAAACCGATCTTCTTCTTATTGGGTCATCGTTACATGGAGTTTCTTCTGAAATCCGTTGGTTGACATCTTCTCACGGGCTGATATGATTAATGACAAAGTGCTTCCAGTTGTGAGGCTGATTTCCTTGTTGAACATCTTTCTGTTCTTGTTTGATTGGGAGGGATTTAAGTTAAGGGGATTTGCTATATATAAGTTAACGGGAATGAATTTGGTGAGAAGAAGATGTTAACTATCTATTCCCCAACTGGACAATCTTGAAGAAGGTCGAGTCTACAGTTTGTTCTACATTTTTTGATGCATGTTAGAAGACTAAAGACGAGTTGCATTTAATGATCTAAAGACTTTTTCTTAATCCGGGCATTTATCAAACAGATTGTCGGTTTAGGGGAGAGCACTAATTGGGGGAGGGTGAAATGTCTGATTTAATCCCCAATTAGACTTGCTCACATTCTACTTCAGCAAGTTGATTTTCACAAAGACTTATAAGGTTCTTCTCAAATGATTTCGAGTATATGGGCTTACAATGTGTTGCTGATTCTGAAGTATCAAAACCAGCAAGGGGGAAGGAGACACGTATCTAAACGCGAGTAATCTTGATGAACTTAATACTTCTAAGTGATTGAAGAAATCCCGAGAAGACCAATGTCATTACCGCAGAGAAACTCAAGGTTTGACTCATGGCGTTTAGTGTTATTATTCCAACTACGTGGGGGAAGTGATGTAAGAGAATGTTTCTAAAGATAAAAGAGGTACACAAGTGTGTGATGATTTTGATGTTATCGCAATCATCAGGGGAGAGAGAATTGTGTACATTGGGGGCGCTCAGCTGTTTCACTTGAGTGCTTAATCAGTGATTCAGAGATATAATCACTTATTCCGGAGTTGACATCCGCAGAGATAGTCATCCGCAGAGATAATCAGTGATTCAGCCTGCTTCTTCAATGTTATCGGTTATTCTCTCTTTGGGCATTCAGGTACTTCGGGTTCTTGAGCTCCATACACTATCATCAGGGGAGAGAAAAGTATACATCGGGGTTATTCTTTGGCTATCGGACTTAATCTGCTACTTCAATGGTATAAGTTTCTCTGTCTTCGGGTATATGTGTATTCGGGTTCATGAGCTCTAGTCTAAGAGACTGACTGCATCAATTCATCTACTTGGGGGAAAGTGGTCTCTTGACAACTTTTTGGTATGGATCGCTTCAGACTTTAGTGGAATGAAATTTGAGAAGAGTCATTCAAGCGTGGGATCATACGTTGCTGTTCTATTGGATGATATCACCTCGAACGGAGAATCTCGATTATCGTTCTTAAAAGGAGTAGTGGGATTTATGATAATGGTGTGCTTCTTTGTACACCTGGCTAAGGCAAGCTTGAAATAGAGCTTCGAATCTGCTCAACATAAGGATTCTCAGTTTGGGGGGAAGCTACCGAAGTCTCACTTTCAGATGGTTCAATTTCTTTCTTCGATTCAGGAGCCTCGAAAGCTTTGGTGGTGAAAGTTTAAGAGATGACGATTTCTATCTTCTACAACGGGGCTGTTCGATATCCTTATCTCGGTACTCGTATCATCATCTTTCTTAAACTATATGATCTGATGGATCTAGACACACACCTTGTGTCAACGATATTTTGTTTAATATTTATAAGCACGCGGAATTTACTTAGTAATACTTAGAAGACGGATTGTATGATGTATTGAAAGTAAACACAGATTAAACACAAAACTTAAGCTCCAATATTATTAATGAATAATACGAGTGATCTTGCTTATCACTAGGGTTACACCTTGAAGCCTTTGTGAGTAATGCGTAAGTTGTTAGATAGATACCTAAGACAATGACCTAGGACCTCCTTTTATAATACAAGGAGTCCTGTACAAGATAAGTATAAAGCTATCAATATAGAATATACACAAGATCATTTCTATACTTATCTAGACGCGTTCTCCTAACCATTATCTAATAACAGTGGTAATAATGTACCAGCAGTGGTAATACGTTTCCACTGCTAGTGTAATCCAAGCTGTGTCCTCCACAACTATCAGTGGTAACAGATTATTCCCAACAATCCTCCCCTAAACTTATGATTTCTCTGCAAATCAATAAGTTTCTTCAATCTGCATTATCTTCAAGGATTTGGGGAATTCAACCAAACACTTCACTTCTTCCTTAACTTCTGAATAGCTCTTGAACATTGATCTTGAAGCCTGAGTAACAATGCTCTGACTTTCTCATTGTCTTCATGAACTCTTATAGTAGTACACAGCATCACAGTGAGAGTTCCAGCTCTGAGTGGATATTCTTTCTCAGCAAGCATAAATGCATCTTCTCCATTTGCTGTAGAAACATGATGAACTTCACATGAATCATAGTAAAACCATTTAGTACTAGGACATGTACATGAGAATTTCCAGAAATCATCATTAACATCTGGTTCATAGAGCCTTCTAAGATTAACCCACAACTGCATTTCCTTCATATCTTTGAGATCTTCAGCATTAAACCTTTCTTGAACTAACCTACATAGTGTATCAAGGTCATCTCTGTCAAAAGCTTTTATTAGATCTTCAAACTGAATGAATGATGAAGTTTCACCACCCAGCCTTGTAATCTTCCATGTTGGAGCAAAATTACTGTCAGTGTAAACCTGCCAATCAATAATAGGATGTCTGACTTGCAGTGGTTCAGGGTAAAAATCTTCTTCTTCTATCACAATCATTTCAGTCATATGTTCTTCAATGAACTTCTCAGTTGGAACTTCTTGTTCTTTAGCAAACTTGGTCTTCTTACCAGTCTGAGATTCACTATCTTTAGCCTTCCTTTTCAAATTAGGATACCTTCTCTCTTCTTCTTCAGAATCCATTGGAATAAAATCTCTATCTTGTCTTTGAACTCTGTAGTAGATACTTTCAACTTTATCATCAGGCATTCTTTTGAATTGATGTCTCTTCCAACCACCAACCTTACAACAATAATCTTTCATCTGTGAAATCACTTGTGCCTTTATTGGTTGTCTTGGTTTCTTTTGGCCCTTCTTGACTGAAGCAATAGCATCTTGAAGTGCTTGATTATTCTTCATCTGTATAAAATCTTTTAACTGTGCAGTTCTTTGTTCTTCAGTTAAAGACTTATCAGCTACAAGGTCAATTGCCTTTTTCTTGATCACTGGATCATTTGCAATCAAGAAATCAATTTCTTCAACTGTTGGTACATAACTGAACTCTGGAGTCTTTTCTCTAAGTCTTGTAGGTTGAACAGTGGTAAGTGGATCTTCAATTGGATCTTCCATTCTATCCAGCCTTTTAGCCTCCATAAAGCTTGCAATCTCCATTTCTTCAAGCTTTTTCTTTTCAGCAACTTCTTCTTCATATATCTTTTTAGCAACTTCTTTATCATGAGCAATCTGAACCTGTTCTTTCATTGAAATCTTCCTTCCAGGTTGCTCTTCACTTTCCATAACGGCTTTACCTTTATCTTTCTTCTGTTTATCAATTTCTTCACTTGCAGTGGCAACATTATGTTCATCAGTAGAAATATTTGGCTCTGCAGTGGAAATTGGATCAGTGGTAAAATCAGCAGTTGCAGTACTGAAAATATCTTCAAGTTGTTGTTCTTGAGTATCAGCTTCTTTTGCACCTTTACAAGTAACACCTTCATCTTCAAAATCAAGTTTCCTCCCCTGAGTTTCAGCATCTATTTTAATCCCCTGTTTGAGAGAATTTCCCAAATCTTGATCAAAATCAGCTGAATCACCATCATGAGGTGAGGATGAAGATGATATCACCATCTTTGCATTTTTCCTTTGCTTTTTCAACCCCTGCACCTCTTCCTTCAAGGTCTGAATCTCCTCTTTTAAGTGTTTAATATCCTTGGCATGCTGCTTCTTGACATATGCCAGGTCCTTCTATAGAGATTCAACCTTCTTGACTAATTTGGTACACAAAACCATCAATTCCAATTGTTGCCCACTGCCCTCATCACTTCCAACTGTGTGACCTGTTGGGAGAGGTGAATCATGGGGCAATGGCTCAGATTCCTCCCTAGTTGGACTAGGTTGAAGTCTAGAACCACCACTGTTTGTTCCTAGACCAAAAGGTTCAGAAACATGTTGTGTTGTCATGAGAGAAGTTGGCTGTTTGCTCCTCCTCTCATAGGTGTGAGAAACAGGTGGAGTATAATCAATGTTTGGAACAGAGATTATGGGAGAGTTTTGTTGAGTTGAAATCTTTGCAAGCATTTGAGGAAAGAGAGATGTAAAAATCATATTGCCATCTCTATTCATGTTTTGAAAAACTTTAGGCTTGAGACAATTGATTTTATAAACATTAGTATGGGGTTGCAGTTGAAACTCATTTAGCACTGCTTGCACAAACCTTGGTTACATCAAAAATTTTGTTGAACTCTTTACATTGCCAGTCATACTTGTAAAAATATATTTTGACCAGTTAAAAATCTTATCAGTGGCTAGACAAACCAAAGGGTAAGCCATGGTTGAACTAAATTGCTCATAAGATGTTTTCTTTGGACTAAGACAATGTAAAAGAGTGTGTATCATAAATCTCCAATGGGGACAAAAACCACTCTTTTTGAAAGTAGCCTTTTTGTCAGTGGTATCATACCCCATAGAAGAAAGATTTGTATGAATTTCGGGCATAGGTAATGTGATGATACCATTGAGATCATCCAATTGGAGAACTCTCCTCAAGGATGCCTCGGTAACATCAATAGTTACCCCGTCCACAGTGGCTCTTAGAGCATCCACTGTTTCATGTGTATCTCCATTCTCAAGTGTTATGGACTGAGCAAAAGTCCAAAACTGTTTGATTTGAGAGATATAGATTGTGGGTTTTAAAAGCAAAGCATACCTTATATGGGTAGTATTGAGAAAGTCCACAATCTGATAAAAAACAGGGCCACTCTTCTCGTTTGACTTTTGTAGGTACGCCACTTGGTTGTGCTCATCTGCAAATTTTAATGGTGCCATAGAAACTTATGATGAAAAACAATATTATGTCAGTAATAATTGAAGGAATAACTAGCCAATTGAGACAAAAGATATATAGAGGTAGGGTTTAAGATTGTAGCGCAAGAAAGATTATCTAAGGAAAGTATTTATCTTTAGAGGATAAATATCAAATAAGAAAGTATATAATTTTCTAGAAGTTACCCTATATATATGGAAAGCAATTTTTCTACAAAGGCTAGTAAAAATAATTTATTACTGACACAACAGTTGTAACGGCTACAACAACAGTGGTAAAATAACACTGTCAGGGGAAACTGTGAACTAGCAGTGGTAATTTTTCACAAAAATTTCAAAGAGCAGTGGTAAAGAAAAACATATGAAAACTAGACTGCTCTTAGCATAGTTTTAGCAAACTACCAGCTATCAACGGATTTGATATGTCTTTACCATGAGCCGTTTGCTATGGACTAGCAAACTCTAATCATAAAAGAATATGGTGAGTTGATAACCATATAGTTTTGGTAAACTATCAACCATAAACGGATTTGTCAAGTCTTTACCAGTAGTCGTTTGCTCTGGACTAGTTGATTCTTATGTGGATTAAACATGGTGAATCAATAACCATTTGTAGTGTATCTCAGTTATACACCTTTTAAGATCAACTCCCATCTATAATTGTTTATGTATCTGCATGTGATAGGAATAGCCAACTTGTTCTATACCAAAGTTACTTTGAGTAATTCAAACCCAATCAACATCTCTTCTGACAGCTCAATTTCAGACAGCTTTTGGGATGATGAGGCTTGGCATTATGTGCTCAACAATCCATGTAAAACGAAGAAAGAGGTGTTTGAAGCAGTTTCATCAAGAAAAAGAACTCATGCAGATGCAAATTCAACCCATGTTGCTGCTGGTCCTTCTTCAACTCAACAAATTCCACAAGAAGCTGTTATCTCAGAAGAAGCCATTCCAAAGAAGCCATAGATGATAGATGATGGTTAGTTGGAGTATGGTTGGGGTAGGTTGTGAAGCTTTTGTTTGGAGTAGGATGTTGTTAGTTGTTTTCAGTTGATGTAATGATGCTTGTAGTCTGTATTCCATGGATGTATCTACTGCACTCAGTGTATAGTTTTGTGAAATAATAATAATGATCCATGTTTTCTTTAACTTTAGATTTCTTGCATCATACTGGTTGTGTTAAACATTATCTCCAAAGCTGACAAACTGTCCATCATAATATTCAAAATTAGAAAGATAGGACTTATTGCCAGTCATGTGCCTTGAACACCAACTATCTGTATATCCATGATCTGATCTTTTTGTCCTTGGATGTTCCTGCACATAAAAGTAAAGAGTTAGTTTCTTTTGGGGACCCAAGCCATGATTGACTTGGATCTGCCTCGTGTATCAATATAGTTATATCTATCAAAGGTCATTGATACACCATTGGGATTTGTTGTATAGGTATTTCCTTTAGGTTTCCATTCCCAAGGTGCTGAGGCCTTCACAGCATTGCCCATGTCCCTCCTTTTCTTGTTTACAACCCTTTTAATGGAAACTTTTGTATGAGCAGTGGAAACTGCTGGTTTAGCTTTAGGTACCCACTGTTGGTTATAATGAACCTTTTTATCTTTAAAAGTTCCTTTTCCTATTTGTGCAGATTTTGCAAAAGCTGTTTTGGACTTTGCACTTTTAACATGTGACTTAGGGTGAGCAGTGTTAAAAGTTTTAGCAGTGGCAAAAGTTTTGAGGCCACTTCTTAGTTGAACTGCTCTTGGGACCATTTTGCTGTGTGGATTAGGGTGCACATTATTTTGAGATCTGTTAGACTCCACCCTTTTATTCCCATGGACTTCCCTTCTCCCAACATGATAGTCACAATAAGCATGTAAATGATCAAAACTACCACAAATATAGCATGCCTTATTGTACATCACAAAATCACTACCTAGTTGTTGAGATTTAACATGATTCCAACTCCTCTGGTTTCCCCTAGGAGCTGTAGGCTTGTTCCTATACATCTCAGCATACTTTACAGTTGGTCTAGGTTTATTAACTTGTTTCCTAGGTTCCTCTGTAACAGTATTAACAACTTTTGGGATAGAAGTATCTACATTCTTTTTAACATTCTCATCAACAACTGATGAGTCACTAGCACTTTCAAAAACATCAGTTCCTTGCTTAACCAATTCCTCTTCTTTCACAAATGTGTTCTTAAGAGGACCATATTCACGTTCAAGATCCTTAAAATCTTCTAAGCCTGTATGAGCTAAATCTATACCTGGAGGTGAATGAACACCCCTTAGAGGAGGAGGCACTATATTATAACCCATACCAGACTTAACTTTATTGTGTAATTGAGCATTCCAAATTTTATCAATTGACTTAGACTTATCATAACAGGTGTCAACAGATAAATTGACATTCTCATTTATCTTTCTAAGTTTATCAAGCTCTTTTTGGAAAGCCTCATTCACAGCTGTTGTATGTTCTACCTCTCTCCTAAGAAGAATCATATCATCATTGTATTTAGTCTCATTTTCTCTATAGTTCTCTAGTTGTTTTTCTAATACAACTAGACCTCTCCTAATATTTGTCACAGCATAATTAGCAGCAATCAATTATGTTCTTTGACTTTCATAAGATTCATTAAGCCTTACAACTTCTCTAGCAGCCCTACATGTTTTAGAACAACTTTTAAAGTTTTGTACCTCAGAGTCAGAGAAAGCCATGAGAGAAAATTCAGTAGAAACAAGAGCAGCATCTGAAGGTTCTTCCTCTTGATCATCATCATTAAACTCCAATCATAGCTCACACCATCAATTGCCAACATTGCCTTTGATTCTTCCACAGTTGGTTCCTTCTTTTGCTTGTACCAAGTAGACCTGTTGTCCTTGGTCTTTGGTCTTCTACATTCTCTAGCAAAATGTCACAACTTGTGGCAGTTAAAACACTCCACTTTCTTCTTATCAAAGCCTGCAGTTTCACCACCATTGATGTGAATACGCTTGCCAGTCTTCTTGTAGAATTTCCTAGCCCTCATGCTAAGAAGAGCTATCTGCCATTTTATATCCATCTCCTCCAAATCATCTTCATCAATTTGCTCTATGTCTTCATGAGTTAATGTAGAGCCATTAACTTGAGTGGAGATAAAAGCATAAAAGGTAGGATCTCCAATACTAGCAATCTTCTTCTTTGAACCTGCAGTGGTAACATTAACATTACCAGTGGAAACTGTAGAACTAGCAGGGGCAATATCATCATCACTATCATCTTCAGAATCATCACTGTCAACAGAGTTTGACATCAAAGCCAAGCTGTTTGAGCTTGTACCAAGTTTCCCTGCCTTCTTCAACCTTTGTTCAATAAGTTTAAAGTTGTTGTAAAGATCATTGAGCTTCATTGTTTCAATATCTGCTTTGTTTTCCCAGACAGTAACATTAGTTTGAAACTCTGAAGGCAAACTTCTTAGAAACTTCAAATTGAGGTCTTCCTTTTCTACCTCAATGCCAAACACAGTCAGTTGTGTAACAATCTTCTGAAGTTTGGTGAAGATTCTATCAAGAGAATCATTGCTTGAAGCAGAGAAGTTTTCATAACTTTTCTTCAACAATGTCTTTTGTGTCTTCTTTGTAGCATCATTACCACCAAACACTGAGCAAATCTCTTCAAAAAGTTCTTTAGTTGTCTTGAACTTGCTGAATGCTATGATCTAATCTCTAGGAAGAGTCATCAGCAACAAACTTCTAGCCTTTAGATCATTCTTCTTTAGTGCCTTTTCAGTACTAGATTCAGGCACTGAAACTGTCACCACATCTGTCTCACCAACCTTCTGTGTCTTAGTCACAACCTGGAAAGAATCACCATTTAAGATGATCTCCCATAGAGCATAGTCCTGAATGAGAAAGTATTGCTCAATCAGTATCCTCCACATCTCAAACTCATTAAGTTTGAGCTTAGGTAGCCTTGGTGTAGAAGCGTTGGACTGTTTGTTTTCCATCTCCATTGAATTGAGTAGGTTAAGCTTATTCCTTAGATATTCTAAAACAAAATATCCGAACTTGTCTCTCTTATACCACTTGATGGATCTGGACACACACCTTGTGTCAACGATATTTTGTATAATATTAATAAGCACGTGGAATTTACTTAGTAATACTTAGAAGACGGATTGTATGATGTATTGAAAGTAAACACAGATTAAACACAAAACTTAAGCTCCAATATTATTAATGAATAATACGAGTGATCTTGCTTATCACTAGGGTTACACTTTGAAGCCTTTGTGAGTAATACGTAAGTTGTTAGATAGATACCTAAGACAATGACCTAGGACCTCCTTTTATAATACAAGGAGTCCTGTACAAGATAAGTATAAAGCTATCAATTTAGAATATACACAAGATCATTTCTATACTTATCTAGACGCGTTCTCCTAACCATTATCTAATAGCAGTGGTAATAATGTACCAGCAGTGGTAATACGTTTCCACTACTAGTGTAATCCAAGCAGTGTCTTCCACAACTATCAGTGGTAACAGATTATTCCCAACATCATCTACTCTATCTTTGTAAATATTTATCAAAAACCAAATACAAAAATATAAAACCAACAAAAAGAAAATAGAAAAATATAAAACCATCAAAAACCATAAAAATTAGAAAATTTGAAAAATACCAAAAATATTGTTTTTCAAAGACATGTCTTCTGGTATCGATAACATCTGCGGTCTTAGAAATGTCATTCAATAATGGCACGGGACCATAGATGAAGTTCGAGCAGGAGGTGTAAATATTCTTTTTCAAAACATGTCTAAAAACCATGGCTTACAGTTATTTCAGACTGTAACCTGCGCTTCAAAAATGGCTTACAGTTACTTCAGACTGTAACCCGTGTAACCATGGCTTGCTATTATTTTTGTAAGCTTTTGCTAGTTTTATGATTGAAAAGTCCTCGCTAGTCTCTTAGAAGTTTATTTAAATATGCGTTTTTCTTGAAATAGTCTTTGTTAATTGCTTAGACAAGAGGCTATAAAATGTGATTCTAGCTCAAAAGGCCAAGAATTTGCAAGTCTCCCTAAGTGATTTTAAATATGCGAAGCTTAAACAAGAATTTTCTAGTTTCTAATAAGTGACTTTAAAAATGCGAGATTTGAGATTATTTTACGAAGCATTTGCTAAGTTAATTATATGTTTTGACACCTTGTTGACTTTCCGCTGGTGAGAGTAGGAATGGAATTCTGACTTGAACGGGCGTGTTGAGCCCTAGCTTGTTCCCTTAACCATAGATAATCTAAAAATTATCGGCTAAGCATCCACGGATCTCATTATTTGGGATTTTAAACTTGCGGAGATCGAGGAATGATAGAGTTGCTTATGAGTTTAGATGCTAAGCGTGGAGTAGATGGTTCTCTTTAGAGCCCATCGAAGGTACTTATGGCTTTTTGTTCCCACAAGATTGTTTCACCCCATATCTGTTAATAAATAATTAAAGATGTTCAGTTTTTGACGATAGTTACTTCTTTATCTTCTTTAGAGAATCCTTGCCCATGAGAGTTGGGTACACATCGAGGTACTGTCAGTGTTACGGTGTAAAAAACCGTAGGGTTTGGAGTTTGGCACAAAAATTAACATGAAATAAAGCTCAACTGTATTAAAGTTGAAAAATCCAAAGCCATAAAAGTTTTCTATGTCCGACGGTAACCCCGTTGTCATGGACTTCTAAAAAGGTTGAGGAACAACAACAAAAGCAGCTCAACCACCTAACGTATCTTTGTGCAGGATAATTGTGATGATACCATTTTTTTTTAAAACAATTTTTAAATAATATTGTTTTGAAAAATGGAAAAATATTGGTTTTGAAAATAAATTGGACTTAATTTTGAAAATCACCGGACTTCATTTTATCAAAACATAAGTCACTCAATCATCGACTACGGTCATCGATTGAGGGGGAGAGTGATTTAAAATAAAATATTTTCAAACGATATTTCTTCATAAAAGGTCCGTTTGTACAATAATAAGTGATGATCTAAAGATTTAATGTTATGTCATGGTAAGATTTTCTTTAAAACTCAAAGATCTTACAAAATGAAATTTTTTCTATTCTTGTTTGATTGTGAAATTGCTTTATTTTACCTAAAGATCTCTTAAAAACTATCATACCTGACACTAACAATCTTTAATGTCTAAAATTGATCCGTATCAATCATGTTTCAAAATTAAATCAAGCCACGTCTTTCCCTAAAATCTTTTAAATGATTTAAATCAATTGGGATCACAAATCTCAAAAGCTTTGAAATTTTTGATCGGGGGAGAGATCGTGATTTAAATCTCAAATTTGTTTAAATGGAATTGGTTTTAGTCCTTTAAAGGCACTCCCACCTCCATGTGCAAAACGATTTCTAATACATAATGCACATGTTGAGGGGGAGCATTTATCCAAAAACAAGATGAGTATTTAAACAAGGCACATATTCTCCCATGTTTTCTAAACCTTATTAAATCACTTGGGATACAAAATCTCAAAGGGTTTGATATTTTTGATCGGGGGAGAATTTGTGATTTAATAATGAAATTTGATAAAAGGTGATCGTTTTGATTCAAATGTGCATGCTGCTCTCCCATATGTGCTAAACGCTTTCGAATATCGAAGCACATATTGAGGGGGAGCATTTCAAAAGAAAATAAACTTTCAAGGTACAAAGATTTCTATGTTTCAATATAATGTACCTTGATTGATTTTCTATTGGTTTCTTAATGGCTTTTGTGATCGTGGATGTACTTCAAAAGAACTCTTTCCTCTATGTGATAAAATGATTTCAAATATCATATGCACATAGTGAGGGGGAGAATTTACCAATAAAATCAAATGGCTTTTTTTACGGAAATTGTGATCAAGAAGTTATTTCAAAGAACTCTTGCCTCCATGTGCTAAACAATTTCAAGATCATATGCACATGTTGAGGGGGAGCATTTCTAAATGATCAAAACTATTAAGGTAAAAAATGCTTTGATCTCGTATCACAAGTACCTTGATTGATTTTTCCAAATGATTTTTCAATTGGTTTCAAGGAAAAATGAACTGTACCAAAAGACCGACCATTTTACTTTATGCATGGAGTTATAAGGATGGTTAAGTTAGGTATTCGTTCCCACGATCCCGCCAGAGCCAGAGGGATCTACCCAGGGACAATCCACTAGATAGTGTAGAAGTCCTTAGGTATGATGAAAAAAGGAGAAAAGTGAGAAACGGGAAGAGTGCGGATTGAGACTGAGCTAGTACTGGAGTAAACCCAACAAGGTTCTAGTAATGAAGTCTCGATAAGCACTGAAGGGGTTGAAGAATGAAAAAGAAATGAATATGAAAAGGGTGAAAAGAAATAGCCCTCCAATTATTCAACCTTAGGGCAGAAACCGGGTTCAATACATATGCTACTGGTGGTTACTAAGGTAACGCCGGTATTGAAGACAAGACGTCATGGACCCAGTGACGCACTGCACTAAACTTCCCAAGCTACTCAAGTTCCTCTTAAAAGGGCTTGTTTCATTCTCACGGGGAACCTACATAATCTATCGACCGTCTCTTAGAGATTGTTGATATTGAAGAAGAAGACCCTCTCCCTAGTCTCCGGCATAGGAACCAAATGTGCACAATTGAGTCTAGAGCCACGAGATCATCCACAATATCTCATTAGGACAAAAAATTAATGAAGACTTGCTGTTTCACACAATGTGGAAAGTAAGAATATATTTTAAGAGTCCTACGCGTTATCCTTGTGGTATTGCCAGAACATCCGAGTGATACGTTAAGTATTCACGATGAAGATGGAAATCCTTCTAGAGTCAACATCAAACAAGCTCTTGGTAGGTGACATGTGAGATCTTTTCTAAAGATCAAGCTTGTGACAACTGGATAGAAACAATGGGGCGATTCATTCTTGAATCAACCTTGGTCCAGGAAATGAATTGACGAATACTTTTGGAAAAACCGTTCGATGTGCAAATCTTCTTTTCTCTAGCACATCGAATGTGTATTCATGTTTTAAAACACAAAAAGTATCTCTGATTGAAAAAATACTTTTGGCAAAACCTTTCGATGTGTGAATCTATTCTTTTCTCTAGCACATCGAATGTGTATTCTCTTTCAAATACAAAAAGTATTTTAAATTGAAAATTGATCTTTCTCATAAAACCTTCGTCGTATTGCAAAACACTTTCTTCTAAGAAATACGCGATTGTTTTCAAATAAATTTTTAATCAATCAGTGAATCTCAATTCGCTGGTTCACTCACTCCGTGTTGTCTTCTTTGAGACGTTCTAGTTTGAGAACAGCTAGAACAGTTGCGAAACCCTGTCAAGGAGATTCTTCGAATTATACGATCACAGGCAGCTACTTGTACTGATCAACGGGAACCGTGGGCCGTGTACCTCAATTCATCGAAAGTGATCAAAGACACTTTCGTGTGTTTTATTGTCATAACTGTTGTGTGTAGGTACATTTGGGACGGTGCTGCGGTGATTAGAATTGAGAAGTCAATACAAAGCCGCATGCTCACAGCATCCGCACTTAATTGAAAAAATCATGACTTGTGCATATCTACATACCCTGGCTCTGATATTTTATACTATGCTTATGCTACGCTGCTGCAAATCTCAGGAACCAGTAAAGCTTCCGTTACTCTGATGGAAAGATGTCATGATTCAAAAGTGTGAGCATGTGGGTCCAAAAGTCACAACATCACATGAAGGCAACAAAACAATGGGTGATCCATAGATTTGCTGTGGCTGATGATCTCAAAGAAAGCTCGAAGATCATCAAGATGTGGATTAGTTAAAGGCCTCCACCAAAAGTACAAATCGATGCGTACTTTGAAGAATCGTTACTAAAGCACAAAGATTGCGGAACTTGAAGAATAGAAGTCTACGAGCTCAGAAATAAAGACAAAGATAGAATGCTAGGATGCAAAATGTATTTCATGGGGTGACCTCCCTTAGGGGGAGATTGTTAGGAATTGGAAATTCCATGTGAAAGTGTCGGTCATCCCAATTATGGTCTAGCATATGTTAGCTCGTAGACTTGTAGTTATTTACGTTGTTTAGTAGTTAATTAGTTAGTTTGTAGCGTAGATTAGTTTAGTGCAACACCGTGGAGGAAGGGCGGGTCTTTACCCACTGTATGCCTGATCCACAGTCCGACAGGAGTATGTATTGGTTTGTGACTATAACTACCCTTCCTTCTAAGGGAAGGGTGTTGCTTCTTGGAATCTAACCTTTCATTTGTTTAATAACTCTCTTTCAAGAAACATTGATATGTGCTAAAACACATATAATTTATTTTCCAAAATAAACCCAAAATAACAAGAAAAGAGCCGTTTATTGCTAATATTTGATGGTTTCTTGAGTTTATGCATGTGCAGGTACGGATATGATAAAACACACAAAAGATAGCCAAATCAGACAAAAACCCGAGCACGAGAGATGAAGAGTGCTAAAGCTGAGTCAGAAGGTCAGAACTGAGCATCTGTGAAGATTTTCATGCTGAGAGGATGATTTAGGAAAGATATGATCAACTTTGAAGAAATGTCAGAATCAGTCCCTCAAGTTTCATCATTTGGCAGAAAATACCCTTGAGATTCAGAAATGGCAAAAATGATCCTTGGAATATTGAAGATTATCAAATTTAGCCCTTGGATTGCAATTTCAGAATTTACATATCTGGTCCCTGAAATTTCAGATTGAACAAGATTGGTCCCTAAAATACTAAATGGATTTCAATTCAAATCCCTGTCCAAAAATCTGGTTTACACCTTAAGCCCACTCAAGCTTAAATCCATAACCCGCCCACTTACATGGTCAACGAGTCAACCTACTCAAAGTAATTAAAATATTACTTTTACTTACCCGCCTAAAATAATTTCCCCCAATCCAATTTACCCAAACCCAGGTAAGAACCCTAAAACACCCTCGAAGAAATTAACTAAAAACAGCACAATTGGAGGGCACTACTGTACTTTCGCCTGACACCACACTGACACACGGATGCCAGGTTGGCAATCCGTTTGTCATTCCTCTCAAATACCATTCTCTGATTGGTTAAAAGTGTGTGTGAAGGCAATGCAAGGGTATAGATTGAAAGGATGAGGTATGAGGATGATCGAAAGGCTGAGATTGCTCTAAAGAAAGCACATATTGAAGTTTCCAGACACTTCCAAGAGTCCAAGCTCATCTATAAATAGAAGCCCCTTCATCAGTTGTATTCACCCTTTTATTTTACAGTAGCATAGTGTTACTTTTAATTTCGTTTTAATATTTCCAAGTAGATTTTAAGCTTTTATAATCTCTCTTTGTACTCAAACTTTTCCAATTAATGAAATTCAGTTTTTACTCAAATTATTGTTTGAGCTCTTATATGTTACTTTTATTTGCTTATTAAATTGTTCTAATCATATTACAAGTCATCTCAGTTTGTTGTTCAACTTAATCAAAAGTACAAAAAAAATCAGAAAAATACTTTAAAAAATAAAAAATTCTCAAATCTGTTTTTATAAGCTTCATCAAGCTTATGCTACTGTTTCATTAAGTTCATATAAGCTTCTAATAGCTTGTTGTGAGCCTAAAATCTTTTCAAATTCAGAATTCACTCAAATTACTATCTCAGTCAACAAAAGTCAACATACAGTTTCATTGGTGATATGGTTCTGAATTGCTGTTGCAGACATGGATATGGGTTGATTATAGCGATTTTGGGTTGAATTCAGATTTAGGATAGTGGTTCATTGAAGTCATAAGCAAACCATAGTGGTTGGACTTATGTAAGTTTCATTTCTGTCTCATATATTTGAATCTGTAGTATAAAGTAATTTTAGTGCTTATTATTGTTTAATCTAGTTTATTGCATCTGTTTTGAGGATTAGTGTAGGCTAGATAAGTAGTTTGTTGATTGAATTTGGATATCAGTACTTAAGTAGTGTTTGGTTCAGTTGGTGTAGCTAAGTTATAGGATAGTATTGTGGTTAATAGTTGCATATATAGTCATACTTAAGTGCATTCAGGTCTTAGAAGCCATTTAATTTCACCTCAGATCAGTGATAGTCAAAATTGCATGTTATCTGCTTCAATTTCAGTTTTAGTTGGAATCAGTTGGTAAAACTTAGCATATAGGTGTAGAATCTTATAACTTAGCTTGCATCAGTGTTATTTCATCACATAATATCATTTTCATTCAATAAAGTTGATTCAAATCTCATTTTAGTCAAAATTCTGTTTTTAGAAAAAAAAAGTCAAAATATCTATTTTATGTTCAAACAAAGATATACTTTTGTATTTTTAATTCACTCAATATGAGTTCAATTAAGCTGAAATTTTGGATTTAAGATATCTTGTTGGTTGTCTTGATCATATTGATTTTATTTTATTTTTAGCAATTTTCTACATCAGGTAGATTTAGGCTCAAAGTAGATGCATAAGGGCCGTTTGACATTTAGTTATTAGAATCTTATATTGTGCCTTTTACCTTATAGGTTGTGCTTATTAGATCCAAATCAGTTGCATTAGGTTCTAGTTGGTTAGATTTAGCTTATATTAGCCTGTGGTAGCATATGGTAGCTTGTAGTAGCTTATAGCTTATTTAAAATTAGCTTTTCATTATAGATTCATGCCCCAATCATAGTTCCTGTGCTCATAGATTGTTTCTGTTATTTTTCTCTGATTCTCAGTATTATTTTAGACTTATCTGGAGTTTTTCATATTTTTCCATGCTCTTTTGCTATTTTTCTGCATTTAAGTTTATTTTTAAGCATTTTTAATTAGCTTTTAATCCAAATAATTCATAGAAGGGTCAGAAAAATGTATTTTCAATTTTATTAGTTTTATAAAAATCTAAAAGTCATAAAAAGTATTTTTTCCAGAATTTTCTTATCTTAAATAGTATTTTCTAGCATTTTAATTAGTTTTAAACAGTTTTAAATTCATAATAAATTGAGAAAAAGTCAAAAAAATGTAATTCCAGTTTTTAAAATTCTTCTTAGTTATTTTAGATTTTTGAAAAATAGTTTCATAATTTTCCCTCTCATTTTCATAATTTTTGGTAATTTAGTTTTATTTTTAAAATTAGAAATTAGTTTTTAATTCAAATAAATTCAAGAAAAATTATTAAAATTAGTTTTAATTCTTAGATAACTTTTAAATTGCATTTTCCACTTTAGATAAATTTTAGATCATATTTAGGACTTAGTTTAGAATTATTTGCATTTAATTCGCGTTTCATTTAGATCGTATTTTGCGTTTTAGTTATAATTTGCGTAATTTGTCATTTGCATTATAGATTTAGCTCTTTTATATGCTTCCCTTTATATGTTTCCCTTGCCCCGTAGTATAGAAATCCCAAAATTCTCTTTTAACACATTCAAATCCCGATAAACGCGACGTGAGTTGAAAATTCCATTCAACCCTCGTTCGGAACGATCTCGGTGCTCAAACCTAACACGTTTGAGTTACCCAAATACTAAAAAACTTCTATAATTGGTTTCCCGAGCAAATCAATTTTTGGCGCCGCTGCCGGGGAGGGCTTGTAGTGAATTTTCGTATTCCGTCTCGATTCGCGTGCTTTTGAAGATCCTTCCCCGAGTGAAGTACTGGCCGCTTTTGTACATATATATCTTTTGAAAACCCAAAACATCTAAAACCAAAACATTCTTCCTAGAGTGTTTACAAAACCATAAAAATTAAAAACCCAACAAAAGAAACTGAAACGTCAATTGTTACGTCGGCTCACCTTGAAGGTACAACCTATACACGGGGTATAAGGAAGTATTGACATTAAATTGCAGACTGAGGAAAGATCCACTCTTCTTTCCCGCCACATTGCATCTTTGAGAGCTACCGAAAGCAATCGGTTGACGCGACTCGTTACAAAAAAATTTGTTTTCAAAGTTTTCTAAATATAAAAACCCAAAAAGATTTTCCTTTTCAAAATATGTTTTCTAAAAACACAAAAATATTCTCCTTTACCCTCTGATTTGATAATTCTTTCCTTTTACCCTCTGATTCGTATAATTCTATCTTCTTTATCCTCTAACCCGATAATTCTTTCTCATTAACCCTCTATATGTTTAATTCCCATGGAAACAATCAATTATCGTCATTGTTTTAATTGCAAAGGCCGTATGGAAGAAGATCAGTATTGTTGTCTTAATCCAGAATGTGTATGTGAGCGATGTGGACAACCTGGTTCTAAAAAATCTTGCTATTGGTGCGACTTAGCCGACAAACAATCTCTCGATAATTATCAAAGTTTTTCTGACCATCCGCCACAACCCGAGATATGTTCTTATCGTCGTTGTATTCACTGCCAGAGCCATATGGAAGAGAAACAATTTCAATGTTTGAAATGTATATGCGATCGGTGCGGAAATAATTGTCGGAATGGATTTTGTGATGTATGCAATAATTTGATTAATCCAAATCCAGATCTCGCCCGTCTTTATGCCCGGCTAGAACAAAAAAGTGAACTTTATAATAACATAATTGAAGAACCCTCGATTCCTACTCCTTCTCCGGTGAGGGAAATGGAATATGTTTCTGAGCCCGAGGTGACTCCCATGCAAGAATCAGAGCCTATCATGGAATTCACTAACTCTTATGATTCTTCGATGTCTTCGGCTGTTCAGCTCAATTGCATATGGTGCGGAGGACCCGAATATGGTGGGAATTGTCCCGGTTGTAGCAATGGAAATTCAGGAACCGAGTATCACCAAAATCCTTACAATGAGACAACCGATTTCCTTAACCAACCTCCGTACCATGAGCCGGAGACATACTCTTGTGAGTATTATGGAGGTCCTCACCAAGGTTTTCAATGTCAAGCTCAATTTAACAATTCGACCTTTGGTTATGAACCTTACCCGTATTCGTCACAACAATCATATTGTTGTGAGTATTGTGGAGGCCCGCACGTTAATTCCGATTGTTAGATGCAGAACCCGATTGCTTACAAACAAATTCCTTGTAACAATTACGACTATCCTTATAACCCACCTCCACAATACCAAGAAATTCAACCACAATCTTCACTAATGTCTAATCCAAAATTTCTAGAAATAATGATTGATCTTAAGAATCTTCTTGATAAACTTACCTACGGAAAAGAAGACCCTCATCAGAAGATTTATGAAGAGCAAGCCACTAAAGTTAATTACCAGAGACCTCCCGTTTACAACTATTGTTACGATTGTGATTCTGATGACGAATATACGCCTCCGAGTGGCAATCCCACTCCCATTTCTGAGCCTTTCATTTCCGACCCTTTCCCTTCACTCACGCCGGTTGAGAGAAGTGACGTTCTTTTGGAAGAGGTCGATGATCATATTTCTACGGACATTGTTGAACCCGTTGACTCTCTCATAATGGGGGATGATCATCTTAGTACTATTCCGGAAACGGAAGAGTCTAATGTTTAGATCCTTATCCCAAGCCCAAGAGAGTCCGAGGTTATCGTTAATGATATGTGTGATGAGCCTTCTCTTGATGTTTCGAATGATCATGATGAAATGTTCTCCGATTCCGATAATGAGTCTTATGGAGACATCGATTTCGTCGACGATTTACCTTCTGCGCCCGTTCACATAGAAGAAGTAAATGATTTTGTGCCGGAAGATGAAGAAATTGAGCCCGATGATATTCAGATCTAGGATGAAGCATTACGTCAAACATTGTTGAATGTTAATCTTCTCATTTCTAAAATTGAAGCCTTGAACGATAATTCAAGTTCGCCTCCTATCTCCGTTAAAGATAGTGATTCTCGCCCGAGCTTGAGACTTTCCGATTTGATGAAGATATTAGTGGCAGTCCCATTATTACCGATATTTATCCTCCGATTTTTTAGCGATTCTACTTCGAGGTTGATGTGAGTAAAGTTTTGAACGAGATATCCGATACTCCGACGAATGACCTGATCATTGAGGATGCGATTGATGATCCAATACCACCGGGTATTGAGGATGTTGTGCATGATCCCGAGGGGGATACGTTGTTGCTTAATGATGATTCTCCTTCCTCTATTGAGTCGACCCTTACTTATCCCGTTGAGCCCTTATGTGAAGACAAATTTTTTTATCCCATGATATGCATTGATGAGCTTTATGCTACAACCGTTTTCCGAGATAAGGATCCTCCGATGGATGCTTTCGTTGTTGAGCCTACACATCTTATCCCTTACCATGAGCTCCCATATTCTTTGGTGTATTCTCATTATGATCCGTCATCCCTTCGTCCACCCGCAAAACCACCGGATGATGGATCATTCATTCATGATATACCTTATGTGCTTAAGCCCGAAATTTTCTTTCCCACCCAACCCGCCCAGTCTCATTCCTTCGGGAATGAGGACACCATCTTTGATCCGGGTATCTTTCCCGCTTGCTTCCCCAAGGACAAATGAATTCGGGGACGAGTCAAGCTAGCGACTCGGTGATCAAAAATAGTAGCGCTTCGTGGGAGGCACCCCATGCTTATCTCTATCTTCTTTCTATTTTCTAATAAGTGACGTGAAGGGGTTAGCCTCTTCGATTTCTCTTGTTTGGTTGTTTGTGATATTGTGTTTAGGATTTTCCCGATATGAAGACTCTCGTGCTCGAAGTTTGTCTTTTCTCCACTCGAGTTTCATGATCGATGTTGATGGAAGTCCGATATCCGAATTCTTATCGACTAACGTTTATCTTTGAGCATACTTAATAAACGGCTTTTAGATTTTCGTTGATACCCTTGCCTTTAAACATTGAGGACAATGTTTCGTTTTAGTCTGGGGTGGGTAATCTTCGATTTGATTTGACCGCACTTGCTTATTTTTTGTCGTATACTCTCACAACCCTGTTTTTCCTTAGAAAATGAAAAAATTGTGCAAAAATATGAAAATTTAAAATTTTTTGTAAGCTTTTGCTAGTTTTATTATTGAAAAGTCCTCGCTAGTCTCTTAGAAGTTTATTTAAATATGCGTTTTTCTTGAAATAGTCTTTGTTAATTGCTTAGACAAGAGGCTATAAAATGTGATTCTAGCTCAAAAGGCCAAGAATTTGCAAGTCTCCCTAAGTGATTTTAAATATGTGAAGCTTAAACAAGAATTTTCTAGTTTCTAATAAGTGACTTTAAAAATGCGAGATTTGAGATTATTTTACGAAGCATTTGCTAAGTTAATTATATGTTTTGACACCTTGTTGACTTTCCGCTGGTGAGAGTAGGAATGGAATTCTGACTTGACCGGGCGTGTTGAGCCCTAGCTTGTTCCCTTAACCATTGATAATCTAAAAATTATCGGCTAAGCATCCGCGGATCTCATTATTTGGGATTTTAAATTTGCGGAGATCGAGGAATGATAGAGTTACTTATGAGTTTAGATGCTAAGCGTGGAGTAGATGGTTATCTTTAGAGCCCATCGAAGGTACTTATGGCTTTTTGTTCCCACAAGATTGTTTCACCCCATATCTGTTAATAAATAATTAAAGATGTTCAGTTTTTGACGATAGTTAGTTCTTTATCTTCTTTAGAGAATCCTTGCCCATGAGAGTTGGTACACATCGAGGTATCAATGTTGTTACGGTGTAAAAACCGTGAGGGTTTGGAGTTTGGCACAAAAATTAACATGAAATAAAGCCCAAATGTATTAAAGTTGAAAAATCCAAAGCCATAAAAGTTTTCTATGTCCGACGGTAACCCCGTTGTCATGGACTTCTAAAAAGGTTGAGGAAAATCCAAAGTCATAATAAGACTTCTGATAAAACGGTAATCCTGTTGAGTTAGTGGTTGAAAAGACCAAGGGCCTAAATTGCAAAAATGCAAATGTGTTGAACTAAGTGTTAAGCCAAACTTTGAATCCGGGAGATATCTTCCTAAATCGTGATAAATTAGGACCTTGATGTGGACCTCATTCTTGTGTGCAATGAGGGAAGGTGGATAACTAATTAGCGACTTAGCTTTATATCTTTATCGGAATAAAAGTTGTCGAAACGAGAAATTTGAAGAAATTCATTTCCCACAAAAATAAAAAAATCTAGAGGAAAATAGGAAAATGGGAGCAAAAGGTAATTACACAAGTAACTTCCATGGGTAGTGTTAGCTCTAAAATCATATTTAACAATGATTTCGATTTTACGCTTAGTTTGGGGACTTGTGAAAAATCAAAGACGATGTATTCTATCCGTATGGTCACTTCACGCTGTGTTGTGTTTCCTACTCTGTGATCCTAACGTGTCGTTTGAAAAATGTTGGAGTTATTGATCGACATGAAACTTCAACAAACCGTCACTCATAATTGGAATGTGATTAAACGTAATATCTATATGGAAATAAAAGGTAAACGGGGCGTTTTTAGAATTGAGGTTTTCTTAATCTCTTTTGAGGAATCTTTGATACTTCTTCATAGGTTTAGTTAGAAGTGATTAAAATCCTTGGTTTTAGAAGCGTGAGTTGATTGCATTGCGTGAGGACACGACAATCGTCTAGTCTGGGGTATTTTGATATGTGGTAAAACACATATCATTTATTTTCCAAAATAAACCCAAAATAACAAGAAAAGAGCCGTTTATTGCTAATATTTGATGGTTTCTTGAGTTTATGCATGTGCAGGTACGGATATGATAAAACACACAGAAGATAGCCAAATCAGACAAAAACCCGAGCACGAGAGATGAAGAGTGCTAAAGCTGAGTCAGAAGGTCAGAATTAAGCATCTGTGAAGATTTTCATGCTGAGAGGATGATTTATGAAAGATATGATCAACTTTGAAGAAATGTCAAAATCAGTCCCTCAAGTTTCATCATTTGGCAGAAAATACCCTTGAGATTCAGAAATGGCAAAAATGATCCTTGGAATATTGAAGATTATCAAATTTAGCCCTTGGATTGCAATTTCAGAATTTACATATCTGGTCCCTGAAATTTCAGATTGAACAAGATTGGTCCCTAAAATACTAAATGGATTTCAATTCAAATCCCTGTCCAAAAATCTGGTTTACACCTTAAGCCCACTCAAGCTTAAATCCATAACCCGCCCACTTACCTGGTCAACGAGTCAACCTACTCAAAGTAATTAAAATATTACTTTTACTTACCCGCCTAAAATAATTTCCCCCAATCCAATTTACCCAAACCCAGGTAAGAACCCTAAAACACCCTCGAAGAAATTAACTAAAAATAGCACAATTGGAGGGCACTATTGTACTTTCGCCTGACACCACACTGACACACGGATGCCAGGTTGGCAATCCGTTTGTCATTCCTCTCAAATACCATTCTCTGATTGGTTAAAAGTGTGTGTGAAGGCAATGCAAGGGTATAGATTGAAAGGATGAGGTATGAGGATGATCGAAAGGCTGAGATTGCTCCAAAGAAAGCACAGATTGAAGTTTCCAGACCCTTCCAAGAGTCCAAGCTCATCTATAAATAGAAGCCCCTTCATCAGTTGTATTCACCCTTTTATTTTACAGTAGCATAGTGTTAGTTTTAATTTCGTTTTAATGTTTCCAAGTAGATTTTAAGCTTTTATAATCTCTCTTTGTACTCAAACTTTTCCAATTAATGAAATTCAGTTTTTACTCAAATTATTGTTTAAGCTCTTATATTTTACTTTTATTTGCTTATTAAATTGTTCTAATCATATTACAAGTCATCTCAGTTTGTTGTTCAACTTAATCAAAAGTACAAAAAAAATCAGAAAAATACTTTAAAAAATAAAAAATTCTCAAATCTGTTTTTATAAGCTTCATCAAGCTTATGCTACTGTTTCATTATGTTCATATAAGCTTCTAATAGCTTGTTGTGAGCCTAAAATCTTTTCAAATTCAGAATTCACTCAAAATACTATCTCAGTCAACAAAAGTCAACATACAGTTTCATTGGTGATATGGTTCTGAATTGCTGTTGCAGACATGGATATGGGTTGATTATAGTGATTTTGGGTTGAATTCAGATTTAGGATAGTGGTTCATTGAAGTCATAAGCAAACCATAGTGGTTGGACTTATGTAAGTTTCATTTCTGTCTCATATATTTGAATCTGTAGTATAAAGTAATTTTAGTGCTTATTATTGTTTAATCTAGTTTATTGCATCTGTTTTGAGGATTAGTGTAGGCTAGATAAGTAGTTTGTTGATTGAATTTGCATATCAGTACTTAAGTGGTGTTTGGTTCAGTTGGTGTAGCTAAGTTATAGGATAGTATTGTGGTTAATAGTTGCATATATAGTCATACTTAAGTGCATTCAGGTCTTAGAAGCCATTTAATTTCACCTCAGATCAGTGATAGTCAAAATTGCATGTTATCTACTTCAATTTCAGTTTTAGTTGGAATCAGTTGGTAAAACTTAGCATATAGGTGTAGAATGTTATAACTTAGCTTGCATCAGTGTTATTTCATCACATAATATCATTTTCATTCAATAAAGTTGATTCAAATCTCATTTTAGTCAAAATTCTGTTTTTAGAAAAAAAAAGTCAAAATAACCATTTTATGTTCAAACAGCCTAGACTTATGTATTTTTAATTCATACAATTTGAGTTCAATTAAGCTGAAATTTTGGATTTAAGATATCTTGTTGGTTGTCTTGATCATATTGATTTTATTTTATTTTTAGCGATTTTCTACATCAGGTAGATTTAGGCTCAAAGTAGATGCATAAGGGCCGTTTGGCATTTAGTTATTAGAATCTTATATTGTGCCTTTTACCTTATAGGTTGTGCTTATTAGATCCAAATCAGTTGCATTAGGTTCCAGTTGGTTAGATTTAGCTTATATTAGCCTGTGGTAGCATATGGTAGCTTGTAGTAGCTTATAGCTTATTTAAAATTAGCTTGTAGTAGCTTATAGTTCCTGTGCTCATAGATTGTTTCTGTTATTTTTCCCTGATTCTCAATATTATTTTAGAATTATTTGGAGTTTTTCATATTTTCCATGCTCTTTTGCTATTTTTCTGCATTTAAGTTCATTTTTAAGCATTTTTAATTAGCTTTTAATCCAAATAATTCATAAAAGGGTCAGAAAAATGCAATTTCAATTTTATTAGTTTTATAAAAATCAAAAAGTCATAAAAAGTATTTTTCCAGAATTTTCTTATCTTAAATAGTATTTTCTAGAATTTTAATTAGTTTTAAACAGTTTTAAATTCATAATAAATTGAGAAAAAGTCAAAAAAATGTAATTCCAGTTTTGTAAATTATTCTTAGTTATTTTAGATTTTTGAAAAATAGTTTAATAATTTTCCCTCTCATTTTCATAATTTTTGGTAATTTAGTTTTATTTTTAAAATTAGAAATTAGTTTTTAATTCAAATAAATTCAAGAAAAATTATAAAAATTAGTTTTAATTCTTAGATAACTTTTAAATTGCATTTTCCACTTTAGAATACTTTTATATCATATTTAGGACTTAGTTTAGAATTATTTGCATTTAATTCGCATTTCATTTAGATCGTATTTTGCGTTTTAGTTATAATTTGCGTAATTTGTCATTTGTATTATAGATTTAGCTCTTTTATATGCTTCCCTTTATATGTTTCCCTTGCTACGTGAGTTGAAAATTCCATTCAACCCTCATTCGGAACGATCTCGGTGCTCAAACCTAACACGTTTGAGTTACCCAAATACTAAAAAACTTCTATAATTGGTTTCCCGAGCAAATCAAACATCCTCTCTACTCTCTTCATCTCTCTAATGGCTTTATTATATCATCATAATCATAGACCACCCGAATCATCAAACAACATAATATTCACGATCCTACAATAAGTTTTCCATTTTCATTAACATATTGTTTCCAAAAAGATTCAAGATTGAACTTCAAATTCTTGTAATTTACTCTTTTTACAAAATTAATTCCTAAATCTCCTTTTGGAAATCCTAAAACCTCATGCACCAAGTCTCTTGTGATCTTTATTTCTTCTCCTTTAAAAACCACCGATTTTTCTTTTTCATTGTAGCAGCTTAGGATTTTCCAAGCTAGGTTTGATGGTATAAGAGCAATATTAAGATTTAAAATCTTTTTAAAACCCAATTCTGCTACAAAATCTTTCGCATTGACAGGAATTTTGATATGTGCTTTACTGCCTCATAGAAATTGACAGGAGCGCTTCTTGTTCTGAGATCTGTTGGTTTGACGTATTCTTCTATAGTCAAGTAAACTTTCCCCTTCTTTGTGAATAGTTTCTTTTCTTTACAAACAATTTCTTTACTCGCAAATTTATTAGATGAAGTAGTCGTTTTTAATGCTCTTGAAAAATTAAATGAAGTTTGATTAATTTTAAAAATAAATAAACGAGTTTGCAACTGATTTTCTTATTAAACATGTGAGTATTTAATAAGGAAATCATTTTCAATTTAAAGTCAAAAAACATACAAAAAGAATGAAACATACTCTTCTTGGTTGATTTATTGTATTTGACAACAGAGAGATCCTTTTCTGTATCTTCAGAAAAAACAAACTCGTCTTCTTCATCATGTTCTTCCGAATTAGAATTAAAAAAAATTCAATTATGCGAACATATCAATATCATGAGCATATACAAGCAAAAAGTACTGCTGAAGGAATTATTTTTAGTGCTGGTAGATGATGATGTTAGTATGGCCCAGTTTATGATTGATTTGAAGAAAAAGTATCACAAAAACTAGCCTTGAACAACTGTTTTAATATCACAATAACACATTTGCAGATGTATTGTTAAAAAAATGAACAATCATTAGTAGACTATGCCCAGGGTTCAAAGCTAATATAGTTTTATCAATTCAAGTTTAAATCAGATGGGTAGATTGATAGGTCCAAAGCTAATATAGTTTTATCATCTTCCAAACCCCTAACAATTCAGGAATCCAGGTATAGTTAAAACTAAGTGTAAAAATAGATAATCTTTTCCATCACTAGCTGTAAAATTATTATTTATGTAAAACTAAGTGTAAAAATATTTTCAAATGTCGGATTTGAAAGTTTCTGGTTGGGACGACGTCAATGAATTGCTCCACCAAACTATAGATGCTCAGGCGATGCGGTTCAGATTGGGTATAGTTTGGAGGAATATGTTTGTTTTATAGTGGGGTTGTATTCTGAGAGGGACGCTGAGATTCCTGTGTTTAGAGCTAGCTTTGGTGCAGGATTGGCCACTAGGGAAGATAACTGGGAATACCTAAATTAAAACTCAAATAAGCTTTAAGGAGCTTGTTAGAAGCTTGTGAAATAGCTAGCTATGTGGTAAGGCTGTGTACCGGGTAAAATTTCCCCAAAGAAACCTTTACTTTAAGCTAGTTAAAAAGCTTTGAAAGAAAATTCTTAAAAATAAAACAAAAATACTATATTAAAGACTATCTTACAGAGTCTAGAATCCCAAAGTTTTAGCAAATTTGATCTTAAAATGAAGAAATTAAAAATATATAAATAACGCTATTTCAAAATTGTTTTGATTTTTTTTTTTTACTTTTTTGAAAACTTGCAAACTTGACTTTAGTGAACTTTGATTCAATCTAAATGACTGAAAATGAAGTTTTAAGCTAAAACAAAACCAAATGAATCTATTTTAACTACTTATGCAACTAAATTGATTAGTATGCAACTACATCTAACTGTTATGATGCAAAAATTATTGATGAATCCTAATTTTGACTTTTAAAGAAATAAACTATGGATATCATGCAACTTCTGACTATATAGTAACCAAGAATAAA
This sequence comes from Chrysanthemum makinoi, assembly GCA_910596185.1. NCBI lineage: Eukaryota > Viridiplantae > Streptophyta > Magnoliopsida > Asterales > Asteraceae > Chrysanthemum > Chrysanthemum makinoi. Next base: position 186,645,985 of record OU343217.1, read on the forward strand.
CAATCTAAACCAATATCACTTACTCAAACACCCTAGAACACAGAATCATGACCATAACCAAACACTCCTTTATGATGAAAGTGACCGAGACAAACTGTTTATCTTCTAAATCACATTAAGCTACTTCTAATGAGCTAATTAAAATTCACTAGACAAACTGTGATATTAATTAAACGTCATGAACTGAATCTACGAGCACAGTTACAAAACTAAATATACGGATCATTTGCTAGATATCCAATTACTCCTTCAACTAAAAATAGAAAGTAAATTACACACAGAATATAGATAAAAATTTCTAGCTAATTAAGTCAACAATAATTCAAATAAAAATCATTAACATACCTTGAACTGCATAGTTTACCTTCTTCTTTTTTCGTCTATCTTCTTTGCATAAATATTGTGATTCACCTAATATATAATAAGAATTATTTAATTAAAATGTAAAATAAGTATATAATTATTTATAAAAAATATAAATGATAACCTTCAGTAAGACGCTCTATACTCGTTTTACATTTCTTATTCTTCTGTACATCCAAAGTTACATCTAAAAACAAAAAAAAAACACTATTAACATACATATCTGTTTAATATCACAGTTAATAATGATCGATTTAAAAAAGAAAATCAAATGGAATATTAATATCAAACTCTTAAGACTAACATTCCATCAAACATTTAGCATGCATAAAACCAAAAAAATAAAAAATAAATAATAATAATAATAATAATTAAACTGAAAAGACATATTAATAGGAAAATAAAAACTAACCTGCAATTTTATTTTTACTATAACCGGAATAAAAGATTTTAACTGAAAAAAATAATAAACAAAAATATTAGAATAAACATTATAAGAACTTAACAAAAATTATAACAAACACTACGTGATTCGTTACATTTTTTAATTCCTTTGTTTTCTGAAGTATTCTGAATATCTAGTGGATGATCCATTGAATGCAATTTGTTTTTTTCTGAAAATTTTTCAGTCGTTAATTTTAGTTATGTGAAGCTATCAGAGTATGTTTGATATTCTAGAAGAGAAGTGACTGTGATATTGGATCATTTTTTTGGGCGTTATAACATTTGGGTCTAAAAAAAGAGAAATTGGGCTTCTAACAAAATGGACTATTATTTAGGGCTTTAAGCAAAAAGATGGATACCACTATTGACTTTTGTATAAAAAAGAGGAATGTTGTTTAAATCAAGTTAATTTTAAGTTACATTTGATATAAGACATTAGATATTAAAAATATGATTTTAATTTTTAACGTTTATTCTGAACATAGTTTTTAGTATGAATGTTTCTTTGTTATGTTAATTGGCTATTTAATTATTGTGTATTCAATACTTTAATTTGTTAATAATTGGTCATATATAACAAAAAAGTTGATAATGGTGAGAATGGGGAAAAATTGACTACAAACGAACCAAATTACTCAAATTTTGTCAATTTTCAGTTCATATTAGGTTTGATTTCTGATGCAAAAGTTAGAAGACAAGAATCCTTACAAGCAACAATATGATAAAAAAGCAAAACACAACCCCTAGACTTTTTATGTCAAAACCGAAGTATCAAGTATGTTAAATTATCTATGCCACATTTTTCATGACCTATTTGACAATATGAATGTATGTTCCCTACTCCTGCTATCTATACTTATTCCAATAGACACTTTAATATTGTGAATCACGTATTCAATATGCACGCAACGATACTAAGTAACTAGAATTAACGAATACCATAAGAAATTTTAATTACTACTAGACCATGATTGTTACAACGATGCCATTCTTCAAGCACAATATGTCTACATACCATCAAACAGAGCAAGTACCTATATCAACCCTACCAATAAAAAAACACCATAACGAATCTTCCAAACCACATAACATAAAACATCTACTATTTACATAATTACAGCCATCTAAAAACGCTACCCACATTAGATCCTATCAACAGAAACCACAAAACACAAAAAGAAAATAACAAAAGCATCCACCTACTTTCACATCAAATTTCTAAAGCTTGTAATACTTGAACCACAACCAAACCAAACCAGAAAGTTCTCCTAAATCTTCGTTTTGCAACTCTAAAAGCACAACAACACACTTACTACTCCAGTCCGTAAAACTTTGAAAATAAAATGAAAATGTCATATATACCCAAAATACAACTTTTTGAATGCATGATGTATCTGGTCAATTTATGTTCTTTTTTATCACTAACTTCATCACTAGAATTATGAACATGAAATAATTGAAAAAAATCAATTTTTGATTCATCAAAGCACAAACATTATCTTAATCATCTGCTTTATAATTGACATAATAAAAAATTGAAAACTAACTAGTAATGTGAACTTTAAAAAATTTTAAAAAATCAAGTTTTGATGTAATGTATCAAATTTTGAATGCAATGTATCAAAGCGCAAACATTAGCTTTATTATTTAAAAATTATATAAAGTTTTATTATTTTATTTTTTATGTTTTATTTTTTTTTACCTATATGTTATGTTGTGTTTTTTTAATTAAGTATTAGGTGCATGGGAAAATGTGTTATAATTTCTGAGTACCCTTCATATTCCATCATTGGTCTTCTTAATCTACCAAAAAAAATCTATTTCATTTCTTTTGCATATTAAATCATTCTACCTAAAAAATCTCTTTCGTTTCTTTTGCACGCACTCCAATAATGTCTACTCCCATATTCGATCAGTTTGCTAGTGTTGCGGGTTCTAAGCATCCAAAGGATATAATGATTGCATTCTATAACTCAGAAATTGATGTTTCGAAACTTGCAGAGGAAGATTTAAGGAATAGGTCAACAGAGATTTGAAGGCGTGTTCTATGGAGGAGTGAGTTTTTGACAGAGCTGGAGTCTTTGGTTGGGTGGGATGCATATTATCAGTTTGTTTCACATATTTTGAAGATTCAATCAGAAGATTTGGACGATGCTTTTAAACTTCTTTATGATGCCATCAAAGTGCATGACCGCCTTGAGGAGCTCTTGGTTATGGTTGCAGTGTTGAAGGCGATGTAGTTTTAATTCACCGGTTTTGCTTTTGGGATAGTACTATTTGAAAATCATCTGTGGGGTTAAATTATCTTTTGATGGTGGTATTTTGTGGGGTAAAATTATCTTTTGATTCTGATGATCTTTTAGTTTTTTAGTGATTCTGATGATCTTATGATTATGATGGTCAAAGTGCAGGACCACCTTCAGGAGCTTTTGATTATGATGGTGGTATTTTGTGGGGTTAAATTATCTTTTAATTATGATGTAATTATTATAACTTATTAATATAACTTTTATAATGCAGTTATTAATATAAATTTTATTAATATAAGTGTTTTTTTTAAACGGCCCATCTCGTTCTTATATAAGTGTAAACATACAAATAAGTATAATTAAAGGGGTGCTCATGGTCTAAAAAACGGACCGGACCGGCAAAGACCAAGCCAAACCTAGCCTAATTATGCAAAAACCGAATACCGAGACCGAACCAAATGTGGTCAGTCCAAATACGCTAAAATGTCCTGTTTGTATGTCAAACCGATGGAATGATTCGAACCAAACAAATACCGGTCTGGTCGGTTTTAACGGTCGGTCCAATCGATCTGGTCAGATAGCTCAGCCTTAAGTAGAATAAAAAAAATGTACTCTTATTTTAACAAACATCAAGTGATCCAACAACTATATTTATAAAGATAAGATTCCTCGAAATCACATTTTTAATCTTAAATTTCAATAATATCACATTATAAACAGAAATAAAACGTAAAAAACTTGAATATCACATAAAATAGAAAAAAAAATGTGTTCAGGTTTTATGTTTTCATACTGATCGGGTTAAAAATGAACCACCCAATATTAAACTTAAATGAATGCATTTTCTCTCTCATAATTTGATTTCAATTCATAAAAACATAAACCCCAAAAATCAAATTCCAAATTCACAAGAAAAAAAAATTGATGGCGAAGAAAAAAAGAAATCATAATTTGACAACAAATTCTGTTATTCAAATCGCTGAATTGTTAGGTATATTTGCTTAGTTTATCTTACAACCTTTTATGATATTACCAATTTTAATATCAGAATAACTACTTAATACAGTTACTCTGATATTAAAAATATCATTAATATGATAATTATTCTGATATTGACATTGGTTCTATTATTATTATTATTATTATTATTATTATTATTATTATTATTATTATTATTATTATTATTATTATTATTTTTATTTTTATTATTTATTTTTTTTTAAACAACACTTTTATTAAAAACTCATAGGATTACAAAAAATTAGTGGGAAGCCGAGAAACTAACGGGCCCACCTCTAGCAATAAGCAAAACCAATCCTATTAAAATATGAATCACTGACGCGCCCAATGTCTTGAGTCATAGAGAATCGTCGAATACGCTTAAGTAAGGTAACCGCATCCTTCTCAAGTTCTCCAAAAGAAGAAAAAGAAAAGGGGATAAACCCATATCCAATGTCCGCATTATTTCGCCTCATACTTGACACGCTTACGGTATGCAAAGATCAATGATCGCCTCACCGGTATAAAATCACCATTCCAGATTGGCCAAGGGCGACGATCCCGTAAGATCAACACATACATCACGCCCACTATCCCACGAGTAAAGTAATATATCATCCGGTCGTAAGGATCCGGCCGCCATCTCCGTAAAGCCCAATATCCACCTCCTTACGTGCAGAAATTCCGGACCGGGAGCATATATAAACAAGAACATCACGCACAAGGTTATGCCGATGTTTAATGCCAATAATACCCGCACATGAAACAGCGTGATCCCCATAAATATCCCAAAAATACCTTAGAACAAGTCAACACGCACCTAACAAGAAAAGAGAGGAACACCCAACCCATAGCATAGCACACAACCCACAGGTCACGGTAACTCCTCGTGGATTACGCTTAGTGTGTCTCAAACGGTCTACCGTGAGGTGATACGGTGTACCTCAATACTCATCTCGAATCGTAGGTGTACTTCGTACATCAAGCGTATCTCACTTGTGGGACTCCAGTTCGTGAACGCCCTTGTGAGAATTAGAGTTGTGTTTTCACACTATGCCGCTAACACCTCGGTTCAAACTTGTAGTGCCGGAATCCGCTATTACTAACCGCTTTAATTTTTCCTCTTATGGAAGCTCGAGCGGAATGATCGCGGCGATTCTTCACATGCTCATGCCAACATCATCACTAATGGAAGTTCTATCTCAAAGCAACACAAAGTCAATGATTCTTCATTAAGCCAAAGAATCTACAAAGTTAAAGACTTAAAGAATCCCATCAAGATTGTAATCCAACGCCAAAGAGCGTGTGAGCATGTTGAAGAATGACGTGAGACACCTGGAGCAACGAAGCGCACTCGGCGGACTTGATGCTGACAACAACATACTATCACTTTCATAACAAAGAACAAAGAACAAAGATAATTATGGCGTCAAAGCAAAACTGTTCAAAGAAGACAATGTCTCTACACTGGGGAGATTGTTCGAATCAAGGCAATTCTTCTCACAAGAAAGAAGAATGTCAGAAGACGTCAAAGCTACTATTACTACCGCACCTTCACCGTTTATTCATCACTAACACTTAGGGGGAGATTGTTGGAATCACTCCTAAACCTTAATCAAGTGTTAGTGATTCATATGTAATAGCTAGCTTAAATATGGCCTTTATGTTTGTTATTAGCCTTAAGCTTATGTAGAAGGCCCATGAGCTTAGGCCCACGTCCAATAAGGAAAGGATGGGAACTAGGAGTGTTGCCCTAGCTTCCCTCCTATAAATACTCTTGTATAACCTTCATTTGAAGGTTGGTTGTTCATTTTATTCACTCTCTTTCACTCTACGCATAACCGGTTTACTCTTTACGTGTGTGTGTGTTTAACGTGTTCAACCGACCTCTATCTCTTCTCTATTTCTTTCATTGATGCTTGTGTTGTAAAACTAGTGACCTATCAGTGGTATCAATCGCCTACTAGTTGGGTGAACCTATTGTTTCTTGAAGTGGGTTTTGGTCCTACGCGTATAACGTACGTCTCGACGTTGATACTTTTGTTCGCTTAAAAACACGTTTTTTACACTTTTTAATCCAAGATTCTTGTACTTTCAATGCTTTAAGGTGTTAAAATAACTGTTTTTGGCAAAAAGTTTCAAACTTTATGCGTGGATCATCATATTTAAACTAGTTTGTCACGAGGGTTTCATCCTACGCGTAATGTGCTTTTAGAAGTTTTGGTTCATCAAGTTTCACACTTTTGTGTTCTTTTGGTGATATTGAAGCTATCTCATCACAAAAATCTGGTTTAGAAACATCTTTGGGCAAAAGTCACTTTTACGAGTAAGCTAAGTTTATAAAACCCTAATCTTACAGCGTAACTTTATCCTTGGTTTGATCTTCGCCGTGGTTTACTCCATGTTTTCTTGCTTGGATAAGCCTGAAAATACGTCGAATTTGGATATCTTTTGCACTATGATAGTGTAAAAGATCATTTGGGCAAAACCCTAAAATTACACATAAGCATAAAGCTTACGCCAGAGAAAATCCCTACGATAAGATTTATCTTACGCCTTAAGCCTAGTCTTACGGATAAGGTAATCCTACGCCTAAGTTTCTACGCCTAACTTTGTGTCTACGCATAACTTTAGTGCCTTTTCCCTACTTACAGAAGCTAAACCTACGCAGTAACTCTTGATTGTTACGCCGTAACTTTGGTGTTTTACGCATAAGTGCTACTTGGTTATTGTGATTTCTACGCCTAAGGACACTTCATCAACTAAGGTTCATTCGACTACAAAGATCCATTTTTATAACACAAGGTTTCAACATGTCTCAACCACCATACTCTAAATATTTCCCTTACACTTATAATCAACAACAACAATTAACTCCACAACATCAACAATGGAATCAACAACAAGCAATTTATCAACAACAATTTAATCAACAACATACTCCACAACTTGCAGCAATTCCACAACCTCTAACGGTTCAACCACCACCAAGTCTTCAAGTACAACCTTACTGCAATGACTCATACAATCAACATCCATCCAGAACACTATGAAGGAACCCACTTGGTTTGCAAAATGTGTGAAGCTTTAAGTAGCCAAAAATCAATTCATGAGGCTGGATCACTTGATAGACCTCCAATACTCACTCCAGGAAATTACGATCAATCGATGCTTAGGTTCTTTAGGTTTTGTGATCTCAAGAAGCCACATGGAAAGTTCTTAAAGAAGGTTATCTTAGAAGGTCCATTTCAGATGCCTACCGCCATTGTACTCGAGATCCTAATGCTACTCCACCAAGAGATGAACAAACAAACATTGCTATCAAGTGCATCTGAATCCACAAGAACTTCTACACTATGAAGGCATGAGCTTGCAATGCAATATATCCTTTTAGGATTACCAAACCCAATTCTTCGCAGTATGGATGCTCAAAAGACTGCAAAAGCTATGTGGGAATAAATTCATCTTCTCATGGAAGGGACTGTACTCAATCAGGAGGATATGGAATCCAAAATTTACTTGGCTTATGAACACTTCATGATTGAACTTGGGGAGACACTAGAGTCTTATCATCATCGATTTTCGGACATCATCAATGATTTGGATAAACACAACATCATCATGCCAAGAATTGCCGTCAATACAAAGTTCCTAAGTAGTCTTGGTCCTGAATGGGAGAAGTATGTCATTTTTCTCCGCTCAAGCTTAAGGATATGCATCGCGCCTTACGGATTGTTGTAATGACATTACTTGAAACCTCATCAAAATGAAGTTGAAATGAAAAGGATTCTCCTGCGGCACAAACTGCTTCACAGTCACATCCGAAAAATCAACAACTTGCCTTGTATGCTCAAAATGGTTATCCTCCTCAACAAGCAACTCAACCAACTGCCAATATCACACCATCACAACAATCATCTCAAAAAACTCAATTGGTTCCATACAACAACAACAACAATGATCAAGCATATTTCGGTGAAGTTGATGAGGAAACTAATATGTTCGAAGCATTGCAACAAGGATATGTTATGATTGCTAATGCTTTTGGCCGTTATACTAACAAATCCAACAATCGTATTCGTTCCTCATCTAACAACACAAGAAATCGCCGCTAAGTAACAATGGACGAGTTGAAGTTCGTAATCGTGGTTATGGTCGCCGTAATGGTGGTCAAGGGTTTAATGCTATGGGTAGGAATAACAACAGAGCTCCAGGTGGAACAGTGGAAATGCTCGAATGGGTTGAATGGTCTTCGATGCTATAACCGCAATGAGAAGGGACACTGGCTAATGCATGCCCAAAGCCGAGGACTAGGGGCGCGGCTTACTTTAAAGAGGCTTTACTTTGGCTCTTAAGGATGAAGCGGGTGGATCTCACGCACAAAGAACAGAGCTTTATGGCGATGCACTTGATGATGATATGGAGGACTTGCGTGCCAATGCACTGTAAGTATGTTGATGGCTAATATGCATGAGTTACACATGAGTGAAATGTGCCAGCTGGATCGATGGCTTGTCTCGTGTACCAACAAACCATATTTATCTCTCGATCTAATATCTCCGCCAACATCCGAATCCGCAAGAGGCTCGAATGTTCAAAATGAGTCGCCCACATCTCATTTCGACGATTTTCAACTAGACCCGTGAGTTATATTTGACCGATCAAGATGACCTTATGGTTTCCTTTGATAATCAAATTGACTCCGTGGTTATACTTGAGGATCTAAATAAAGATCATTTTGTGACTCACGTTGAACACGCCGAACCTTTGCCTCATCCAGATCTTGTTCTATTACTTAAAGACCAACAATCCCAAATTGCAGAATGTTGTGCATTAAATCGGACTTAAAAAGTAAAAATTTAATCAAGTTAACCAAGGATTTTGAATGCTTACAAATGTAACTCAACTTTTTCAAAACTCAAGAAAAACATGAAAAAGGTTTTGAAGCCGCTTTTACTAAGTCGCATCAAAACGAAAAATATTTAGAGCGACAGATGCATGATCTAGCCGCTTCGAAGAATGCTTTATTGTCTCAGATAGAACAACTGAAACATGAACATAAACAACAAATTAACACTCTTACTTTGGAAAATCAAAAAGCCAAAGAAGTTGTTAAATTGTCAAAAACAGCTTCTCTCAAGCATACAAAAAGCTCAACTAAAACGTAATAGATGATCAATCTGAAGAAATTGTTGGCTTACAACACAAAAATCAAAGAGTTTAAAATCGTTGTTTACAAACATGGTGAGTCAAGAATGACTATTGAAAAGTTTACTTTAAAACCCAATCCAAATGGATATGGACCAAATCTTGTTGATTACAAACCTAAGCTTTCAACAAAAGCATTCAAACCAAACTCAAGTTTCCAAAGCGTAATATAAAATTATTGATTTTTATTATGAGTGTTGTTGAATATCATCGTCAAGAGGAACTAGATGCAGAAGACGAGAGTCGATCAAAATTAGAAAAAGTTGTTTATAACAAACCTTTTAACTATTCTAAGGCTGTCACTTTTGTCGAACCAACGGATTCTTCTAACACACCAAGGATTATCATTAAACAGTTTGAGTCTTATGTTAATCCCAAACCAGATTATGCACAAACTTATGGTCCTTTACCTTCCATTAGTGAAGTAAATTCAAAACCTGAAAATCTAAAAATTCTCTGATATTTTGACATTTTCATGGCTGACCTCAAAACTTTAGAACATGAGATAGAATATCATTCTGAAATCAATGTTCAACATTTTTCACCGGGCGCGAGAACAAAGAGACATTTTTCAGAAACATCTTTTACCAAATGTTAAAAATTTGAAAAGTTGTGCATTGTGTTGGGAAAAGGATTTTCATAAGGAACTTGGATTGATGAAGGTCGTTTTCGAGAAAACAGAAACATCTATTTCTAATACTAAATTTAAAAAGAAAATGTTGAGAAAAGATGTTGATCGACTCTTGGAAGATGTTATCTGTGCTGATATCCATAATGTTGTGTTTTTGAATTCTTTGTCATATGCATCTGATTATATACTGCTGATATTGTTAATTCTGTTGTAACTGTTGAAAATACTGATAATGTGCTTCAGATCGAGTCTTTAAAAGTTGAAAACGAACGTCTCTTAAATGAGCTTTCATTTGCAAAACGTCGTCTTCAATGGTGTCAAAAAGATTGTCAAAATCGTGAACTTGCTTTGCAAAAGAAAATCAACCAGCTGCAATCAAACAGTTTTAATCCTAAATTTGAGCAACTGGATGATCAAAACGTGTCTTTGAAAAGTCAAATCTCAAAATATGAACAAGAACTTGTAAAAGTTAAAAAGGACTATGGTGTCATATTTGATTTACTCAATAAGACTCGTGACGAAGCATCAAACGAACTTGATCATTATCTTGCACACACTAGAGAAGTAATGAATTTTGCTGGAAATATTCGTTCTGAAAATCAAGACTTGATTCACACTATCTTTAAGTTGAGAGAAATGTTAGGAAAGTATGAACAACTTCCACCTACCGTTATTAAGAGAATTGCACCTGTAACACTTAGTAATCGTGCACCCAGAATGCCTACTGACAAAACACAAGTACCTAATGTGCTTCCCTCTATCGAAACAGAATAGTTGTCTTTTTAAACGCCCCGCGACTTCACGTTCTAGAGCACACTCACATCGAAGAATAGGAAGTTGCCACCTAAGAAAAGATCAATAAGGAATGCTAAAGTAGAAGAACACCCTAGGACTATGAATAAGACTCCCGTTGCTTCCACTATAGATATTGCGTCTGACAAATGTAATAGAAATAGTGATGTAACGAATGCTAAACGTTTAAGTACTTTTGATATTCAGTCTAATGCATCTTGTGTTATTTGTCGAAAAAGTATGAATTCTGATTGCCGTGACAAATGTGTTGCTAAAGCTCTAATCTCTCGATTACGGAATCCTAAGAATCGGAATACCTCTAGGCCCTATAAACCGTCTAAGTCTATACTTGGTAAACCGTCTTCATTAGGATCTAAAATACACATTGTTGTCCCTCAGAACTCCAGTTTCACCTCCTAAGAATGTAGTACCACCTAGTGCATTCACTATCACTAAAGCAAAGAGTAGTTATAGATGGCAGAAGTGGATTCATAACACATTAGGATTTAAGTGGTTACCTAAAGTTCTTGATGTATGTATGTCCACTATAACTGCTTCGGAACCCTCTAACATTTCGGGTTCTACATCTACTTCTATTCCATCCTGTGTCGCCTCATGGTGTATTGGGTGTGATACGATCATTCTCTGGATTGTTGATAGCGGATGTTCCCGACACATGACAGCAATCTTAAACTGTTATCAAACTTTATTGCAAAGTTCATTGGCACCGCCGTTCGAATGATCACTTCACAGCCTATCATGGGCTACTTGAGACTATATCAATGGGAACATCGAAATAAGGTGGTTTATTATGTAGAAGGCCTTGGTCACACAATCTGATTGGGTCAATTTGTGATGGAGATTTGGAGGTGGCTTTCAGGGAGAAATCTTGTTTCATTCGTGATCTACAAGGAAACGATCTTATGTCTGGCTTGCGTAATTCAAGTCTTTACACTATCTCTATGCAAGACATGGTTGCTTCATCTCCCATCTGTTTACTTTCAAAGGCTTCATCAACAAAATCTTGGCTATGGCACCGTCGTCTCTCACATCTAAACTTTCAAACCATCACCAACCTTGCTCGACACAAACTTGTTGAAGGACTCCCACGATTTAGATATTCTAAAGATCACCTATGCTCAGCTTGTGAACAAGGGAAAAGCACTTGTGCTCATTTTCCTTCAAAGGTGGAACACGCCTCAAAGATGTGCTTCATCTTCTTCACATGGATTTGTGTGGCCCGATGCGCTGCGTAAACGATTAACGGCAAACGCTACATCTTGGTAATCGTCGATGACTACTCACGATGGACTTGGGTCTACTTTCTTCAAAGCAAAGATCAAGCTCCACATGATGATCATCACCTTTCTCACGAAAATACAAGTTCAGCTCGAAACACCGCCGACAAATCGTAAGCATAAAGGAATCAATTTGTTAACAAAACTCTTCGAGACTTTTATGAGAAAGTGGGAATCGAGCATCAAACATCTATTGCACGGACACCTGAACAAAACGGAGTTGTTGAAAGACGAAACCGAACGTTAGTGGAAGCTGCAAGAACAATGTTAATCAATGCTAAATTCCAGATTACTTGTAATGGCCGGTATCTACTGCATGCTATACTCAAAAACCGATCTATGATTACAAAACGCCACAACAAAACACCTTTCGAGCTTGTCCATAATAGAAAACCGAATCTAAAACACTTTCATGTATTTGGATCTCTTTGCTATCCGAATAATGATCGTGATGACTTTGGTAAGCTCAAAGCCAAAGTCGACATTGAGTCTTTATTGGATATTGTGATAATTCTAAAGGTTTCCGAATCTGGAATCGTCGAACAAAGGAGGTTATGGAAACGATTCATGCTCATTTTGATGAACTCACGGAATTGGCTTCCGAGTATAATAGCTTAGAACCCGTCACAACCGCTTAAACTTCCTCAACCCCATCATCACCAAGAAAGCCCCCAAATTACTCCAACAAATGGATAAGCTATTTGCTTCATTTACCGCTCGCTGACGATATTGATGAACGTGTTCCGTGTATCCGCTGTTTCCGCCGCCAACCCGATACTACTCTTATACCGATACACTGCTACAACAACTACTTGAAGAAGCACCACCAGCTGACTCAACCACAAGCTTGAACAAACCGCTCCAACATGATGAACCATGGGATGATATTCTTAACGAAGTACCCCCACCTGCAGATTTTGATCCAAATGCGTTCTTTAACCCGTTTGCTAATGATCACCTATGCTCAGCTTGTGAACAAGGGAAAAGCACTCGTGCTCATTTTCTTTCAAAGGTGGAACACGCTCTCAAAGATGTGCTTCATCTTCTTCACATGGATTTGTGTGGCCCGACAAGTGCGCGCGGCAAACGATTAACGGCAAACGCCATATCTTGGTAATCGTCGATGACTACTCACGATGGACTTGGGTCTACTTTCTTCGAAGCAAAGATCAAGCTCCACAGATGATCATCACCTTTTCACGAAAATACAAGTTCACCTCCAAACACGACAAATCAATCGCATAAAGGAACTCAATTTGTTAACAAAACACTTCGAGACTTTTATGAGAAAGTGGGAATCGAGCATCAAACATCTATTGCACGGAAACTCGAACAAAACGGAGTTGTTGAAAGACTAAACCAACATTAGTGAAAGCCTGCAAGAACAATGTTAATCAATGCTAAACTCCCAGATTACTTGTGGGCTAAAGCCGTATCTATCGCATGCTATACTCAAAACCGATCTATGATTACAAAACGCCACAACAAAACACCTTTCGAGCTTGTCCATAATAGAAAACCGAATCTAAAACACTTTCATGTATTTGGATCTCTTTGCTATCCGAATAATGATCGCGATGACTTTGGAAAGCTCAAAGCCAAAGCTGACATTGGAGTCTTTATTGTATATTGTGATAATTCTAAAGGTTCCGGATCGAATCTAGAATCGTCGAACAAAGGAGGTTATGGAAACGATTCATGCTCATTTTGATGAACTTACGGAAATGGATTCTCGAAAGTATAACACTAGAACCCGTCACAACCGCTAAACTTCCTCAACCCACATCATCACCAAGAAAGCCCCGCCTTACTCGTCAACAAATGGATAATCTATTTGTTCACCGCTCGCTGATCGATATTGATGAACGTGTCGGTGTGTATCCGTATCCGCTTACTCGCTCAACCGATACTACTCTTATACCGATACACCTACTACAACAACTATTGTTGAAGAAGCACCACCGCTTGACTCCAACCACAACAAATTGAACAAACCGCCTAACAATGATGAACCAACCGGTGATGATATTCTTAACAAAGTACCCCCACCGCAGATTTTGATCCAAATGCTCTTTAACCCGTTTGCTAATGAGACTACTACACCGAGATGTCGGAATCTTCAACAAGCCATTTGAATCCTTAAAATCTGCACAACGTATACCAACATCAACCCTCTACATAGATAAAAAGACCATCCTCCTGAAAATATTATTGGCAACCAAAATCAACCGGCCATTAATGGAGACAACGCTTCACTCGACGGTGAACATTGCATCTATGCACTTACCGTCAGCCAATCAACCTAAAACATTAAAGACGAATGACAAAAGACACCAGATTGAATCCATGCAAGAAGAACTCAACCAATTCAAACGCCTTGAAGTATGGAACCGTTGAAAGACCAAAGTGGGTTTACGTCATTGGTCTCAAATGGATTTGGAAGAACAAATTGATGCTGAAGGGAACGAATCCAAACAAGTCACGCCTAGTTGCTAAGGGTTATCGCCGGAAGAGGTATAGACTTTGAAGAATCTTTTGCCCGGTTGCTCGCCTTGAGGCTGTTCGATATTTCGCTCGCGCTCATATGAATATGACGGTCTTTAGATGGATGTCAAAACCGCTTCAATGGACAACCGAAAGAAACGGTTTATGTCACCAACCGAAGGATTCGTTGATCCCGAGTTCCCGAACCATGTCTACAAACTAAACAAAGCTCAGATGGCCTCAAACAAGCTCCTCGGCATGGTACACAAGCTATCATCTTTCCTCATTGCTAATAATTTCACCAAAGGTTCGGTCGACCCTACTCTTTTTATACAATATCACGGGCACATATCTTAATTGTTCAAATTTACGTGGATGACATCATTTTTGGGTCTACACATAAAAAAGTACTCAATCTCTTTGCAAAACTAATGAAGAAAAATTTTGAAATGTCCATGATGGGTGAACTCACGCTCTTTCTAGGATGCAAGTTCATCAATCACCCCGATATTTTCGAGTCACCCAAATATGCCCTTGAATTGTTAAACAAGTTTGGAATGAAAACCCTGTGACACTTATGCCACACCAATGGCTCATACCAAGAAGCTAGACGCTGATTTAAATGGGAAATTAGTGGACCCTACAAAATACCGTAGTATTATTGGTTCTCTAATGTACCTAACGTACAGCGACCGATATTGTCTTTGCCGTTTATCTTTGCCCTCTATCGGTCAAGACCAATCGAAACCCACCTCTCGAGGCTAAAAGAATCCTCCCGATACATCAAGGGAACCATTAACTTGGGATCTCGTATCCAATGATTCTGGTTTTGAACAACTAATCGCTTCGGATGTTGATCACGCAGGATGTTTAGATTCGCGGAAAAGTACTTCAGGTGCATTACAATTTCTTGGTGACAAACTGGTGTCTTGGCAATCAAAGAAGGACTGCATACATCATTGCCATCAACCGAAGGCATAATATGTAGCCATGTCGGCGTGTTGTGCTCAAGTCATGGATGAGAACACAACTCAAAGACTATGGTTACGTATTTGACAGAATCCCGATGTACTCCGACAATCGGAGTGCCATTGCGATCTCGCGGCAATCCTCCCACCAGCACTAAATCAAAGCACATCGATCTTCGCTATCATTTCATCAAGGACCATGTGGAATAGGGTAAGTTGAATTATACTGTGGGTACAGAATACCACTTGGCGATCTTCTCACCAAAGCCTTGCCCCCCGCTAGGTTTAATGAGTTGGTCCACCGGATTGGTATGCGGTGTTTGACTCAAGAGGAACTGGATAACCTCTTAAAACAGTCTTAAAAACTTGTCAAACACCAAAATCTATTTTGTAAATAATTTTTCAAAAACAAAATACAAAAATATAAAATCTGATAAAACAACAAAAATATTCTTCTATCTATATTTCTTCAAACATGGCAAGTACATATTTTCCGTCAACACTCAAATCTTTCAAAATTCAGTATTTTTACGATCAAGTGTTGATGGGGAGAAAATAAATACTCAACTGTTCCAAAACATCCGTGTACTTGCATGTTATCATATCCCGGTTGTTTCTTTTATCAATGGTGGTCTCATTTCTGTTTTTTTTTTTTTGACACTCCTTGGACTAAAATCTATAACCTTTCCCTATTTATTAAGTCGAGGGGGAGTGTCGTCAAAGTTATTTCCAAGCATTCTTTGTTTGATAACCAAAATGGAAGTTAAATGGCTTTGGATGAAACAGAAAAAGGTGGAGGGACTAAAACTGTCAAAATCCAAAAGTTATCTTAATAAAACTTCCCACCTAACTTTTCATCCTCACATTTAATACACACAACTAACTCATCCTACGCCTAATAATCAAGCTTCTAATCTGTGTTTTTGATCATCATATTGTAAGTGTTTTCGTAATCTAAACGTTATTTCAAGCAAGGGTTTTGATTTTTATGCAAATCCAACGGCTAAAACGAAAGATATGAGTGATTATGTGTTCTACGCATAAGCGTATGAACACACAATCATTGGTGTGTGTTTGTGGTTAAAATAAGAGTGTCAAAACGTTTCAAAAACATCAATGATACTATGTTTATCCTCAAAATCCACCCAGAAACACGAATTGATTGATTTTTAAAATTAGGGTTTATGCGTTAATTTGGATGTTTTCAAATGAGAACGTTTTTGGTGATAAAGATTGTTGTATGAGGTTGTTTTCAAGTTGAGTTGAGCATATTTAAACCCAGAAATCACCCAGAAACACTAATGATTCATAAATTGGAAATTAGGGTTCTAGTTCATACGAATTGGGCATTTTTGATTCATGGCTTATTTGATGTTAAAACTTGGATAAACATACTCTATATGCTTCCTAGACCTCCCAGAAACACTTTGGTGCAAATCCTATGGCTAGATTTCATACGCGTAACTCTTGAACTTTAGGGTTTTAGGCTACGCATAAGTAATCTTACGCGTAAACTGTTTGATGAATATACATGCTATGATCTGATATAAAATGAATGATAGTGTTAATATTGATGCTATGATGAATTTATTTCAGGATTGTTACAAGTGAGAATTCAGAATCAAGGTTACTAAGCAAACTACGCATAAGGTTCTACATGGGACTACGCGTATCATGTGAAGGATATGCGTAAACAGTGACCTCTACATATAAGGTCTACTCTTACGAGTAAGCCTTACGCGTAAGGTTTATATATCGCCACGCCGAAGCCTCACGATAAGGTCCCCTGCTCCTACGCTGTAATATTTCTACGCATAAGTCGATCCCACGATAAGCTCGCTCGCTGCAGTATACCTCCTCCGTTTACTCATAACTTTGCCAAATCTGCGTCTAAGCCTTGATTGACCTTAATTATGAATTTTTACGTGTACAAACTTGTAAATAAATAAATCATAACGTCACGAAACCAATAATGTCACTAATAAGCTTAAAACGTCTAATATGTTGTGTTAAATAAGTGATAACATAAACTTTAAAACTTAAAGTTAACTAACTCACGAATCTTATCACGACGTCATTGGACTATTGGACAAACAAGTGACTTTGGACTCGTAACAATCATTGACATTGTACATTCAATAATTAGACAATAAAACCTTCTGTTGACTAACATTATTTCTTTCGATATGTTGGTTCTTTTGGCTAATGTTATTTCAGATCACGACATGGCCGCTCAAATGAATGTGGATGCACCAGATGTTCTCACTATTGCTGATATCTTCCCTAATGGCTATCCGACAAAGATTGGAAAGAACAACCTTCGGGTTGACTTTGATACCCTCACATGCCCTGAATCTTCCTGCTTGATTCCAGAATTCTACACTCATCAGTTCTGGAATACTATGATCAAAGGACAGAATGCTGTGGATGACTCTCAACCACAAACAAGTCACTATCACACCTGCAGATTTAAGGGCTGTCCTTCTCATTCCTGAAATCGAGTCAACCGACTTCTATGCCACACCTACTGAAGAGACAGTTTTTGCAATTCTTAATTGATATTGGCTATGATGAAGCTACAAGAGTAATTACTAAGCATTTTCACATGGAGCTTAAGAACATTCCTCAACCGTGGAGAACTCTCTACGTCATCATCACCAAATCTGTCTCTGGTCGTGACAGTGGCTATGAGCATCCCAAGCTCATGGAACTGCAAATATTTTGGTCATTAATCAACAAGAAGGACATCGAAATTGAAGCTCTGATATGGGATGACATGATGTCATTTCTCAAAAACTTGGCTCAAAGATTCCCAATGTCGATACACAAAACTGTTGATCCGTAGAGCACTTGGACTTCATCCCCGATATTCCCAAGAGGCTCAATGACCCCAACAATCACGACATGTTGATCGAGTATCCCCTATCCTATCACGAATCAAGGAATCACAACAAAGAAATAGGGTGTTGTATTAGACACCGATCACCTTCCTCCGACTCAACGAAATCAAAAAGCTTCGAGACATACAAAAGGTATCGTAAATGTAAAGTAGTAAAGGAAAAAAGAACAAAGTTGGTCACCGATGAGAAGTTTTCTCTCGAACACCTACTCTGAGAACCGTAAGAGGAAGTGTGAAGTGCCTTAAGCAATAATAAAGTCGAGGAAGTTCCCAAGAGGAAACCTCCAAGTAAAAGGATTGTTCTCTAAGGAAGCCGCTCCCATTCCAATTCCAAAATCCGAATCCCGAAAAGAGAGCTTTGTGGACTTAAAGCTCAAGATACAATCAATTTAAGAGACTTTTTCTACTCAAAACTCGCAATCGATACTAATCCTTCAAGAGAGCTAAACCTCCCAATCCACTAGCTATCCAAGGAAAAGGGAAGACTCAAAGATTTTGTGCCTTATGAAGAAAGTTCAAGCTCAGATGAAGAGCCACTGGATACATCATACAGGAAAAAGTTCAAATTCATTAGACTCCAACACGTTGCTAAGGAATTTGCAAAGGATCAAATGGGTGGCCCCGGAGGGTCGAGTGGTGGTGTCCACTCTTCACCACCCTAGTGCGGTTGCCAATCTACCGATAGTGGAACTGGTGCCACCACTCTTGTGCAACAACAAAAGCTTGTGGAGGATTCTATTGAATATGAGTTTGAGGAACCGGTCACTGAAAAGACTGAGAAGACTCCTGTTGATGATACAAAGACTGATGACAAATAGATTATGATAATCTTCTTTTGGAAAGTCCCGTACATTCTAAGGAAGAAACTTCTGAACCTCCTAAGGACCCCGAGTCTCCTCATCTCTCATCATCATCGGATTCATCTTCTCATTCTTCACCACCACCATCAACAAGATCAACCAAATCAACATCCAAATCAGTGAAGAAGCCAACTCGATCTTGGATTTCTCATACTCATCAAATAATTGTGAATGCTGTCAAACAGGTCAGAAAGAAATACATGCTCTACAGGAAGATGAATTTCTACGCTGATCAGATACAGTATATTCATAAAGAGATCGACAAGATGCAAGTTGAAAGGGAGTTTGTCCAGCAATTCATGAAACGTCATCAACAAGGGGAATTGAACGAGATGATCAGAGGTTACACTAACAAGTACCTTCTTGACAACGTTCCTGGAATTACATAGGAAATGTTTACCAAACAACTTTATCCGAACCTATTGCACTTGGCCAAGCAAGCTATGAGATCAACACCAATGTATGTAAGCATTAACCCAGTTGATCCCAAAATCTTCTCAGATGCCGAATTAACGCCTGGTAGCTCAAATGTCTAAACGATCTACACTTGCTTCCTCACGAAAGCAAATTGTTGGAAGCATTGCCGAATACCAACTCAAATCTGCATGCCGAGAAGAAGCTGAAAGGCCTAAACGTCCTAGAGACGATGAAGATAAGGATCAGGATAAGAATGACGAATCTAAACGCCAAAAGAAGTTTGGTGAATCATCTTCTATGCAACCTCCTCCCCAAAAGACTCCTGCTCAACAAAGGTCTCCTCCTCCCTCTTCTACTGATAAACCTCGTGATTGACAGTTACGCCTGCACTAAAACGGTGATTATTTTGAGTATACGGGTGGTGACGATGAGGAAGTCCTTGAGCCCCTACAACAACCCACCTCTCCCAAACAAGTACAGAAACCAGAATCCTCATCTAGGCCTAAGCAAAAGAAGAAGAAGGCGCCCAAGGTTGACATCGTATCATGGCTAGATGAAGATAATACAGAGGAATTTGAATGGTTCTCTACACTTGTCAATTCAACTCCCTATCCTGCTGAAGGTCAAGATCTGGTAGACGGTAATACATTGGAGCATGCTAAGATTCTGCAAGAAAAGTTCCAAGTGAAGAAGATGACTAAACTGAAGGAAGCGAATCAAGAATGAAGCATTTCAACTTCAAAGACAACCGAAAGTGCCATTGAAGTGAGTATCACCTTCGATAATATAGCACGAGCCATGTCTAACAACATGGATTGGCTCAACCCGTAGCAAACATCGACTTCACCAAACGGGACAACCCTCCATATTACACCGACGGTCTAAACTCTACCAACTATTGGCCAACCGATCAACCTAGGATTCCATTCGATATTTCTTCAACAAAGACTTGGAATTTCTTCTACACGGTGGCGATGGTTCAAGGAAATACGCTACATCACTGCATAGCTATCGAGGAAAGAGCTAACCACTTGTTCTCTAACAAAGTGGAAGAGTATGACCGTGATGCAATGTATGGGATTCACCATTGGCCGGAACATCAAAGAATCTACTACAAGCCGCCAGTTGAAGTCTCAACATGAAGTGTTCGTATAAGATATCGCTGCCATCAACACGCTTGATCTTTCGTCCAAATGGGACTACACTTTCTCAAGAAGATTGTGGTCAAAAAGGCAAGACGGGATTATGCATTCTCTAAAGCTGACTTTGAGAATTTGTCTATCAACGACATTGAAGACATGTACCTTGCCAAAGTACATGGTCGCATGAGACAATTCCCAAACCGGTACAACGTGAATTCATCAAGTCATTGCTCATCTTCATAGACGCATAGTCATCAAAGAACGTAGAAGATCTCCAGCTTGCATTGAATCATATCGACACTGTCAACTTCACTCCACCTCGCCTTGATCTTCCCGACATCAACCAGCTTCACAATATACACTCATCAGAAACCTTTCCGCCGTTACCGCAGTGAACTTCAAAGAAATTGCTTGATGGCGTGCAGAGATCTTCACAAGTTTGGGGATCACACTTTGAAGATGGTTGGGACGATTGGCTTATAGGTTGAAGGATATACGCCAAAAGATTGGATCTCCTAGCGATGGAATTCTCGTGATGAAGGGATGTAAGGGAGGATCATCACGATGATTGATGAACGGTTGTATCGAAGGGATCGGCCCGAACATTGAAAGCTTTGTTGGTGGTCGACCCAGATCAACATCACCGCTATCAACGCCCGGTCACACTCCTGGCAACATCACGGACTACCCGTACCCCTTGAATTGCTTCTTTCATTATAACTTGGATGTGTGATTATTATGTCAATGGCTTGTGCACACATAAAAGTGTACAACCCGTTTGTAAAGAAAGGACCCCGTGGTACGCTTCCACAATCCTTATAAAAGGAGCTTAAAGCTTCTTACTTTTGAGTAAACCTATCAAACCTTTCACTTTTCAAGGTTTTGCTCAAAAGAACAAGTACTTCCCTTATGATTTTCAAAACCTCAACCGTTTATATCACTTGTTGAGGGGAGTATTTGACTTAAAACTTTGTTCAACAAAATGTTCTTTGTGTCATTCTTCCCGCAACACTCAAATGGTCATATTTATTCTCAACTTTTCAAAAATAACATTTTATATGCCATTTTTGTAGGGGAGAAAATTATGTGATAAGAAATATGTTGTGTAAATGCAAATGAATCTTTGTGCTATAGACTTAACCAACGAATTAACGATACTTAACTGTTAGTAACTCGAAAAGACTTGTCCGGGACGGTAATAATTTCAAGCTAGTTCGCTAGTGATGTAAACGTGTCTCGCAAAGGACTTGTCCGAGGAGAATGTACCATTCGAGAAACTCTTGGTAGACATGAACTCTGACGGGTTTGACAACCTCTCGAGGTTTGTCTACACCTTCAAGGTAGTTATTAGAGCTAGTTGTCACCTAAAAGCTGACAATGTATAACTATGCAACGTAACTGTCTCGGGGATTGTCTATCTTGAGTTGATCAATTCAAAAGCGCTGCTTTTTCCTCACTGCAAATTTCCTCGTAAAACTCTTAAGCACGGGAGTATTTATGCAAAATCGTATCTCTACAGTGGTTCAAAATGTTTTTCATTCACAAACACTATGAGAGATTTTTCACAACAGTGGTTTTAATGACAACATAGGTTAGTCATGGAGTTATAAGGTGACTAAGGTTAGAATAACCGTCCTATGATCCGCCAGAGCCGGATGGATCTACCCAAGGACACCACCAACAGTTAGAGTTAGAAGTCCTTAGGTATGATTATAAAAAGGAGAAAATGAGAATCGGAGAAAGAAGGAGTTGAAGAATAAAAAAGAAATGCAAAGTAAAGGGTGAAAAGAAATAGCCCTCCAGATTATTCAACTTAGGCGCATAATCGTTCAATTCATATGCTACTGGTTGTCACTTGATGACACCGGTATTGAAGATTAAAAGTCGCCATGGACCCAAAGGACGCATGCACTAAACCTTCTAAGCCACTCAAGTTTCTCTCTCAACAAGCTTGTTTCATTCTCACATGGAACCCTACATAATCTATCGGCTTTCTTAGAGATTGCCGTATTGAAGAAGGAGACCTCTCCCTAGTCTCCGCCAGAAAACCAAATGCACTATTGAGTCTAGAGCCACGAGATTCATCATAAGATCTTTTAGGTACACTTGACATTTCATCACTTGATGTTCAACAAATAAGAACATCAGTGGTAATGCTATCGAGTCCTTCACGTGATCTTAGCAACTGCTCGAGAACATTTATGAGAGGTTCACAATAGTGATCCTCGATTGAATGGAAACTCCGCCAGGTCAACACTCTAATGTACCGACAAAGGTGTCACTTCGGTAACTCCCCGTGGATTACGCTTAGTGTGTCTCAAACGCCTACAGCCGTGAGGTGATACTTCTGGTGTTCCTCAAATACTCATCCAACCGTAGGTGTACTTCGGTACATCGCGTTATCTCACTTGTGGGACTCCGTCCGTGAACGCCCTGTGAGAATTAGAGTTGTGTTTTCACACTATGATGTTAACACTCGGGTTCAAACTTGTAAGTGCCGAATCCGCTTATTACTAACCGCTTTAATGTTTTCCTTATGGAAGCCTCGAGCCGAATGATCGTGCGCATTCTTCTCATGCTCACCAACATCATCACTAATGGAAGTTCTATCCAAAGCAACACAAAGTCGAATGATTCTTCACAAGCCAGAATCTACAAAGTTAAAGACTTAAAGAACTTCAAGCATTGTAATCCAACGCCAAAGATGCAGGAGCATGTTGAAGAATGACGGGAGACAACTTTGAGCAGCAGAAGAACTGAGGCGGTTGAAATCACGGACAACAACATACTATCACTCTCACCACAAAGAACTATGATCAAGAACAAAGTTAAAGATGGCGTCAAAGCATAAGCGTTCAAAGATATATCTCTCTCTGCCCAGGGAGATTGTTTGAATCAAGGCAATTCTTCTCACAAGAAAGAAGAATGTGAAAGGCGTCACTTTCTACTATTACATCAGCGCCTTCACCGTTTTCATTCATATATACTTGAGGGGGAGATTGTTGGAATCACTCCTAAACATATTTCAAGTATTTATATTTCATATGTAATAGGTAGCTTTATTATGGCCTATATGTTTGTTTAAGGTAAACATGTAGAAGGCCCATAAGCTTGACCCAAACCCAATAAGGATAGGAAGGGAACTAGGAGTGTTGCCCTAGCTTCCCTCCTATAAATACCTCTTGTAAACCTTCATTTGGAGGTTGATTGTTCAAATTTTCTCTTCATTCACTCACCTACGCATAACCGTGTCTTATATTGTTTGTGTGTGTGTTTGATACTTGTTCAATCGCCTTCATCTCTTTCTCTATAAGCTTGTGTTGTAAAACTAGTGACCTAACAGATCATGATAAGGAAGTGAAAGAACACCATAGGGACAAGAAGTTTGATTTGAACAAAAAGAATCGTGTGTGTTCTAGTATTAGCTCAAACTGCGAAATTAATTGAGCCCTTATCTGTCTGCAAACATGTAAAAATGTTTATCTTCGGTAATCATGATATATGTGATGTGTTATTTCGAGGTCTAAGATTCATAACCCGATTAAGAAAGTTTGGAGGCGAAAGCGATTAAGCAATCACGGAAACCTACGAGGGAATGTGTTTACAAATGTAGGATTCGGGTGGAAGCCACAGTCGAATATTAGCATGGCAAACCTTACCCATAGCTAGATCCACTATGCCTAGAATAGTGCCTGACAGGTTTGGAAATAGCCAATAGAATAATCCCATTAAGCACAAAATGTCATTTGACTAAGTCGATGCTTACTAGTTGGAGCTCCTAGGATAATGCCATTGCATCTAGGGTTTCTGCTGATTCAAAGATTTCTTGTGCTAACCAAAAGGAACCCATCAGCACGTGGGGATCCAATGTTTCCGATTCTCTATCTTCGTCTCATTTGTCCAAAGCAGGTAAATTTTCGTAGATCCCTTGGTTTTTGGATTGGGCTGCTCTAAACATATAACGGGCTCTAAACAATGACGTCGTTCACATCCGGTTGCCTTCGTTCTTCATCATTATAGGCGTCTGCGAGATAACACTTCAGCCCCGTTCCTCAAAGAAAAGAAAAGTATGCGCTTGATTAGCTTTATCTTGAAGAAGAAATCTTCATGTTTATGACCATTCTCATCGACATTCTTCATCAACAAGCTTTATGATTCTCCCATGCTCATTGGTCATCAAATGGATCTACATTCATTAATGTATATTCTTATTCACTTGCTAAATCAGAAATGGCAACTTCGGATGCAATTTTTTGAGGGGAAAAGTGAATATACTAAATGATGATGGATGTTTGAATAATGGTTATACGACTTAAAGTTTGATGACTCTCCTCCAACGGCTAATGTTTCACTCACTAAGGATAAATGGGATTTATTGTTTGGGATTCATTGGTTCAAGATATGTTTGATGAGTATTTACAACCGCTAGCGAATATTTGATGTTCATTAAAGAATATGTGATTCATGAGTTCAAGATATGTTTGATGATCATCAAAGAAGTTCAACTCGGACTACTCAAAAGCCCAATCTCGCTTATTCCTCAAAGCGTTGATAATGATTATCATAATATTGCGGTTTACTCATGAATAATGATCCGCTCTTTGGTATTCCTTTGCCAATATTTCACGGATTATTGTTCATGAATAATGATCCACTCTTTGGTATTCCTTTGCCAAATCTTCATGAATTATTATTCCTCTCGTGCATGCTATAAATCAACCACATGAACTTCAAGGAAAATGTCTACCTCATCCGCTCGAAGTTATTGGTGTATCCTCCATATCAATCTCTACATGAATACTTTTAGGAAGAATACATTGATGTTGAGGCATCATTTGTTCCGGTTCATTCGGTGGGTGAATGTACATCCGGTTGTATGTTTATTCACATGTTGGGCATTTGACACAAGTTGATTACTTCAGAGTTACTCTTTTATCACTTATTTGAGGTTGAAGTTGACGTTCACAAAGGCGTGATCTTATTTGATAACTTGCTCGAGCTTAATAATTAGAGTTGAAGTCTTGGGTTATCTAGTTACCAGCAGTCGAGGTGGATGGTTGAAGACACAGTTAACTATCACTATTAGGAGTTACGTTGTTTTACTCAGTGTCACGCGTATATTACATTGTGGATAATCGCAAGAGGTGTTAATGTCTCATACTTTAATTGAGTATTGACTACTTAAGAAATTTGCTTGGTGCATAAATTCTCGACACCGTTCTTCCATCTTTAAGTGCAAGCTTAAGACACAAATAAAATTCGACTTAGTTTTCAAGTTTGGTATATTGGGTTTTTTCTTAAGCGATGGTCACTTCAAATTGTCTACATATGGGTTGATAAAGATAGTCAGAGAGAGTTTATGTAGCAGTTGATTCTCACGGGATTCATTTGGGCTATTTGAGTTCTTCTCACAAGATTTCAAGTTTTTGGGTATATTATGTTTTGTTACGAGGTATCAAAACCATTTGGGGAAGGATATATTATTCAACTATTTGGGGAAGTGGTCTCACGGAGACCTTTGGTTTATGTTACTTAGGTGTTAGTTGGAAGAAATGTGAAGAATATTTGGAACGTGAGATGATACTGCCTATCGACATCTTATATACGGTTTATGATAAAGTGCCTTCGGTTATATGCACAACATGTTCACTTGATCGAGCTAATTCAGTTATTTCAGAGTTGACATCCACATAGATGATTAGTAACTCAACATGTTACATGGATGTTATCGTCTCTACTCTTGTTGGGTACATGTGTACATTATGTGCTGATTGGTTATATGTTATATAAGTGGAATGCACTTGGTAAAATGAAGATGTTGATATAGTGTTCCTAAATAGACAATGGTCAATCTCGAAGAGTAAGGTGTACATCGGGGATGCCGGCGAGGTTCATGTGATTGGTAAAGTGTCGTTAATCGGTTTGATAACCAGCGGGGCGATCAATGGTTCAACTTGTTACCGGTGTTCTCGTGTTCTTGAGGTGTTGAGCTTCAATCAATGAGACCGCTTTGTATTCAACTCTACTTCTTAGGGAAATGGTCTTTATTGGATGTTTTTGGTTTTGGGGAAGCTACCAAAGATTCAAATTGAGAAGGCTCATGTCGAGACGATTTTCTTAGAAGCCTCGAATGCTTTGGTGGCGAAAGTTTAAGAGATGTAGATTCCTTTCTTCTAGCGTCTTTGAGCGATATCTTTTATCTGTTACTCATTTCATCATTCTCTTAAACTAATTTATCTCTTGTAAATATTTATTCGAAAAACAAAATACAAAATTATAAAACCTTCAAAAAATCAAATAGAAAAATATAAAACTTTCAAAATCCATAAAATTTGAAAAATTCGAAAAATCTTCAAAAAAAATTGTCTTTTGTCATGTTTCTCTCGATTCGATAATATCTACGGTCTTGATGTTGTCATTCAAAGAATGACACGGGACTTTAGATGTTGTTCGAATTTAAAAAAAAAATCAAAAATCAAAAAATCAAAAATTATTTTTGGGAGAAAGAGAAAAAATGGTTTATTGTCATTTCATCAGAGCCCGCTTTTTCAAAGAAAGAACAGAGCCATACTTTATCATGTTTTCAAAATTCCATGCTTTGATTCTTTAAACATTTATCTGGCGAAAACTAAGCTGCTTTGAAAAATAACTCCGTCTCTATTTTTGATAATCATCTGGACTTATTTGTCAAAATATCAATCTCTCAATCAACAACCTATGTCATTGATTGAGGGGAGAATGATTTCAATTAAATTAAAAGTTATTTGGCATTCAATTGTTTTCAAAAGATATTCAGGCATGTTTATCAATGGAGTTTAAAGTCTTAAAATCCGATCATTATCGGTTAAACGCTTTCATAATCAAGTCACAATTCTCCTTAAAAGCTTTCAAAATCAATTTAAATCTATAAGAGATCACAAATCTCAAATGATTTGATAATTGTGATCGAGGGAGAATGTGTGATTTAAATTGGATTTAAACTGATAATTCGGTAAATGGTTTTATAAGGATGTACAAGCTCCCCTTCCCACATATGACAAACGATTTCAAATTTTCCATGCACATGTTGAGGGGGGGCATCTATCTTAAACCTATGATTTGAAACGTGATAACTTATCTCAAGGTGCAGGTTTCCTCTAGTATGTGCAAAACTCTTTTCAAATCTCGAGGCACATATTGAGGGGAGCAAAATCATGAAAACCTCATCCTTCCCCAAAATGCTTTATCTACTTGATTCGATTAGGGAAGTGATGTTGATATTTTTATAAAATGGTAATCAAAGAAGTTAATTCTTTCTCTTGCCTCCGTGTGAAAAACTATTTCAAATACTTGATTCACATGTTGAGGGGAGTTCTTCTTCTAAAAATATCAAAAACAATTCAGGTACAAAATGCTTTGATAAAATATCATAAGTATCTGGATTGATTTTCAAAGGGTTTTCAATTGGTTCCTATGTATGAACAATACCAAAAAGACCGACCAACTTTACATTATGTATGGTGATATAAGGACGATAAGGTTAGGTATGTGTTCCCATGATCCGCCAGAACCGGAGGGATCTACCCTGGGACTATCCACTAGTTAGTGTAGAGTTCTTAGGTATGATGATAAAAGGAGAAAAATGAGATATGGGAAGAGTGCGGACTAAGACTGAGCTAGTATTGGAATAAACCCAACAAGGTTCTTGCTATGAAGTCTCGGTAAGCACTGAAGGGGTTGAAGAATGAAAAAGAATTGAATGAGAAAAGGGTGAAAACAAATAGCCCTCCATTTATTCAACCTTAGGGCAGAAACCGGGTTCAATTCAAATGCTACTGATGGTAACATCGGTATTGAAGACAAGACGTCATGGACCCAGTGACGCACTGCACTTCAACTTTCCAAACCACTCAAGTTCCTCTTAAAAGGACTTGTTTCATTCTCACGGGGAACCGACATTATCTATCGACTTTCTCTTAGAGATTGTTGATATTGAAGGAGGAGACCCTCTCCCTAGTCTCCGATATAGGATCCAAATGTGCACAAATTGAGTCTAGTGCCACGAGATCATCAATAAATCTCATTAGGACACTTTCAATGAAGACTCTCTGTTTCACACAATGTGGAAAGAGAGATTATATCTTGAGTCCTACGCATTATCCTTGTGGTATTGCGAGAACATCTGAGTGATATGCAACATACTCACAATGAAGATGGAAAGCCTTCTGGAGCCAACATCTAACAAGCTCCTGGTAGGTGGCATGTGAGATCTATTATACAGATCAACCATGTGACAACTGAACAGAAACAATGGGGCGATTCATTCTTTTGAATCAATCCTGGTTCAAGTTATGGATTGACGGATACCTTTGAAAAACCGGTCTTTGTGCTTTAAAACTCTTTTCATTAGCACGTCGACCGTGTACTAATTTTTCAAATCAAAAGGTGTTTTATGATTGATAATTGATTTTCATTAAAACCTTCGTTATATTGCAAAACAATTTCTATTGAGCAATACACGATTGTTTTTCAAATCTCTTTTCATCAAACAGTGGACGTAAATTCATTTGGTTCACTCATCCGTGTTGTCTTCTTTGAGACGTTAGGTTTGAGAACGGCTAGAGCAAACTGCGAAACCCGTCAAGGAAATTCTTCGAATTATACCGATCACAGCAAGTACTTGTGATCAACGGGAACCGTGGGCCGTGTACCTCAATTCATCGAAAGTGATCAAAGACACTTTCGTGCGCTTTGTTGTTAACTGTCTTATGCAGTACACCCGACGTTCTTGGCTGATCGGAATGAAGCGGTCAATCCATAACCGCATGCTCACACAACACATTCATATCAAAAGATATCATGATTGGTGCATCAATGACTTGATATTCTAACTCCATGCTTCTTACTTCGCTGGCCAATATCATGAATCAACGAATGCTTCCGCTACTCACGATAAGAGATATCATGATCAGAATATGAGCATGTCGGTCCGAAAGTCACATCATCACATAATACCAACACCACAATGGATGTATGAGAGATTTTCTATTAGCTGATGATCTCAAAAGCTGGCTCAACATTATTATCACGTGGATCAGGAAAAGACCTCCACTTGGATTAACCAAACATGCAATGAGTGGAATCAATGACTACGAGCTTCCGAGCAAAGTACTACATCAAGAATGCAAGATCAATTGTTAATGTAATATCTGATTGTATTCAATGTCATCTTAGTATATGGTTGAGGTGACCTCCCTTAGGGGGAGATTGTTAGGAATTAGAAATTCCGGTATTAAAGAGTCGGTCACCTCAAGTATATGTAATCGTTAGAATGCTCGTAGTCATAGTTATATTTAGTTAAGTAGTATTTTGATAAGTAACACCGTGGAGGACGGACGGGTCTTTACCCACTGTATGCCGATCCAGCCGTTGTGTGGCGTTTTATGTAAGACTATAAATACTCTCTACCTCCCAAGGTAGAGAGTTGGAGCTCATAATAATATCTTTCACTTTCTCTCACTAAGTTCCCTAAACCTCTAACTTTCTCTCTCTAGAATTCCACTTATACGCCCACTTGTGTTAATGGTTTGATGTGTTTGTGAAATCCAATATCCAACATGATGGAAGTACTGCCCTTCTTTTCAGATGATAGAAAAGCAATACTGTGAGACTTGGAATTTGTTTGACCACTCATCTCATACTCATACACCTTCAGTTGATGATAGAGA
>OU343217.1:186676545-186789229 GCA_910596185.1 Chrysanthemum makinoi
CATTTTCGTTTTCATTTACTTTTGAATGTAGTGTAATTTCATTTCTAAGTTTGTAATTTCAGTTTTATTAAAGATAATTTCAGTTTCAATTCACTTTCATTGTCTAAATTTACTAAACACTTGTTTATTGTTAATGTTGGGTCATCTTTCATTCTTGTTTTATTAAACTCACAAAAGCTTCTAATAGCTTTGTGAGTTCATCATTGTCCAAAATCTGGTCTTAATTTCATTTCTTGAAAAAGTCAAAATAAGTCAAACTTAGAAGTCAAGCGAGTTAAGGTTAATTCATGGTGTTAATCTGTTTTAATGGTTAATTTTAATGTTAATCTACTTGTTTTGAGTCAGTAACAACCTCATTTCATCAGTTTGCCAAGTTTAGTCTCCAATATAAGCATTTTAAAGGGGTGTTTGGATTTAGCTTGATTATAGAGTTTTGGTAAAAGTTAACGCTAGATTTGAATTCTTGATTGTTACAATTGTTTGCTAAGTCATTTCAAGTTAAACATTCAAGTTTTCAAGTCTAGAGTAGTAGTTTCAATGATTAATCAAAGCGTCATTCGATCCATTACATTTCCATTTGAAGCTTTTTGTCAGGATCATATGAGCATATGTAGAGCTTGATTGTGATTCTAAGTTAGTTTGTAGACTTGATATTCAGCTTTTAGCTTTTAGATTGCACCTTAGGAAGCTTTTAGTTTGCAATTGCTCTTTTTGCCAAATCTGTCCTGCTTCATCAGCCCTTGTAGTCCATTTATACCATTTTGTTTTTGCCTCTAACATCTTCACCTTAAGTCCTTATAAGCTGAAAATTAGGATACATGTTCTCTAGTGGGTAGTCTTTAGTTTCCAATTCATAGTTCTTGCTCTAGCTTTACTGATAAGCCCTTAGATAAGCTCAAAAGTAGGTCCTGTTCACTGTATTTCTGCATCAGTCAAGTAATGTCTTAGTCAGTTTTTGTTTGATCATTATCTTCCTCATTACTGGTCCTCTTGAGTTGAAATTTGGTACAATTGCAGTTGGCTAGGTGGTCTTTAAGACCACATTCATGGTTTTTGTTGTAGCTTATTGATTAAGTAGTTAGAGTAGCTTAAAGTTGGTCCCTGTTTACTGTCTCTGTTTTGTTCAGCCTACTGCATCAGTTTTTGCCATTTTATCTTGCTCTTTAATTGCTTCACTACTTCTCCTTATTAGCTGTAATTTTGGAAATATGTTCTCTGGTTGGTAGGCTTGAGATCCATGCTTTTAGTTTTCTTTTTGGCTTATTGGTTAAGCAGTTTCAACTGCTTAAAGTAGGGTCCCAAATCAGCTATTGCTTAAAAGTTCAGTTAGCTAGAATCCTTGGTAATCTGATCTTTAGCAGTTTAGAGTAGGTTTAATTAGTTTCTTTAGAGTAATAATAGTATACATTAGCTTCTGTTATCATTTGGTTCACTTTAGAGCTTATTTGCTTATTTTCCAAGTAGCTTATTAGGATCAGTTACATAGCAGCCTTAGATTCTCCCACATAAGCCCTTGTTTTCTCATTTTTCTCAGCTTTAGAATAATATTTTAGGATTTCCCTGAATTTTTCATAATTTTCAGACACTATTTAGTATTTTTCTTATTTAAAAATAGTTTTTAATCATTTTAAATTAGCTTTAATTGCAATTAATTGAGAAAAAGTTCCAAAAAATAATTTTTCAATTTTAATAGTTTAAGATAAATATAAAAAGCATAAAAAAATATTTTTCCTTATTTTTCCCTTTTATTTAGTATTTTTCACGATTTAAATTAGATTTAAATAGATTTAAATTCATAGAAAATAGAAAATTAATCAGAAAATTACAAAAATAGTTTTTAAAAGTCTCTTATGTTATTTTAGATTTTTAGAAAGTAATTCCATATTTTTCCCTCTCTCTTTCATAATTTTTAGATAATTAGTTTAATTTTTAAAGTTAATAATTAGTTTTTAATTAAAATAAAATCAAGAAAATTCCTAAAAAATAGTTTTAATTCATAAATAGTTTTCTAATATCATTTTTAGCGTATAAGTAGTTTTAGGTTATTTTTAGGATCTAGATTAGACGTATTTGCTTTTTATTCGCGTTTCGTTTTAAATTTCGTATTTGCGTTTTAATGTAGATTTGAGTATTTTGCCATAGTTCTTAGGTTTCCCCATAGATTTTATTCCCTTATGCTTTCCTTATCCCGTAGTTTAGAATATATCATTTTATGCCCCTTATCTTATTCAAATCCCGATTATTGAGACGTGAGTTGGAAATTCCATTCAACCCTCGTTTGGAACGATCTCGGTGCTCAAACCTAACACGTTTGAGTTACCCATATACTACACAACTTCTCTATTATTGGTTTTCTCTTCAAATCAATTTTTGGCCATTGCGGGGAGAACTTGTAGCGAGTTTTCATTATTCCGTCTCATTATCGTGTGCATTTGAAGATCCTTCCTCGTGAAGTTATCGTTGATATTTGTACATATTCCTTTTATAAAAACCCAAAAAGATTTTCCTTTTCAAAATATGTTTTCTAAAACCCAAAAATATTCTTCTTTGCCCTCTGATTTGATAATTCTTTCCTCTTTATCCCTCTATTATATTTGATTCTTATGGACTCCTTCGACTATTTACATTCGGTGTTGTAATTCGTTTGGGATATGATTATGATGTTACATAATCATATGTGCCCCAATTCTTTTCAATAATCCTCGGAATTTTTTCCGACTATCCTCCCGCGACCGAAATATCTTCGTTTGATCCATGTTTATTGTTATGGACATTGGAGATATGGTAGATTAAGTGAATGATTTTAGTTGTTTTGTTCACGATTAGCTTGAGATACATTCTAATTATGAGAACCCGTTCGATTGTGAATAATGATTCCATAATTGAAGAACCCACACCGAGGGTGTCGGGAGCGATTTTTCTTGGATTCCACGACATTTATGAGAAACAAACAATGAAATTAAAGGATATGTTTCAAACTTTCTTCAATCAATGGCAAGCTCAACAAAGTATTAATGGAGAATTGCTTCATGAACTTTGTTTGAAGAGATCCCTAATCGAGAGACTTATCGTGAATTATTGAAGAGGCGCGAAGTGATTCCACATCGTCCTACTACCTATTATTACGTTTGATTACGATGACGATTATACTCCTCCAGTGGCAATCCCACTCCGTTTTCGAGCCTTTAATTTCGACTCTTCCCTTCTCTCCGCCGGTTGAGAAGTGGCGTTTGGAAGAGGTCGATGATTCTATTTCTACAGACATTATTGAACCCGTTGATTCTCTCATAATGGGGGATGAGCATCTTAGTACTATTCTGGAAACGGAAGAGACTAGTGTTGAGATCCTTATCCCAATCCCAAGAGAGTGCGGGGTTGTTGATATTTGTGATGGGCCTTCTCTTGATATATCGAATGATCATGATAAGATGTTCTCAATTAGGATTTATCGATGGTGATTGTGATTAAACTTTATGTGATTCTCTTGACATCTCGAGGTTACTTCGAGTTTTCTCAAATCCCTCTTTGAATCGATGTGACTACACCTTTTGCGAAGTTAATCCTCTTTTTGACCAAGATTTTGAGTCGATTGGAAGTTACTTATCGGAAGTGGTGGATATTGCTAGCTCTCAGAGCACACCACTTGTCCCACCTCTGTGTTCCGACCTTTCTCTCCCGTCATGTGATGTTGATGAAAGTATTGAATCCGACACTGAGGTTATTATGGAGATTGATTTTGAAATGGTTGCAGACGATATTCTTGATAAACGCCCACGTGATTACGATATGGAAGAAATCGACTTACCTATTGATGACCCAATACCACCGAGTATTGAGGATGTTATGGTTGTTCTTGATGGTTCTCTTGACGCTCCTTCTTCTGATGAGTCCACCATCCTTTATCCCGTTGAGCCGACATGTGAAGACAAAATCTTTAAACCTGGGATATTCATTGATGAGCTTTATGCTAAAACCATTTTTAGAGATAAGGATCCTCTCTTGGATGCCTTCATTTGTGAGCTTACACCTCCTTTCCATGAGCTCCCATCTTTCTTGGAGTTTTCTCACTTTGATCCGTCATCCTTTCGTCCACCTGCTAAACCGCCGGATGATGGATCGATCTTTCATATGCCTTATGTGAGTTTGGGAGGAGTCATTCCTTATGTGCTTGAGCCCGACATTTTCTTTCCCTCCCAACCCACACAGTCTCATTCTTTCGGGAATGAGGACACCGTTTGACCACAGTATCTCTACCACTTTCTTCCCCAAGGACAAATGAATTCGGGGACGAGTCAGGCTAGCGACTCGGTGATCAAAAACAGTAGCGCTTAGTGGGAGGCACCCCATGCTTATCTCTATCTTCTTTCTATTTTCTAATAAGTGATGCGAAGGGGTCCGCCTCTTCGATTTCTCGTGTTTGGTTGTTTGTGATGTTATGTGTAGGATTTTCCCGATATGAAGACTCTCGTGCTCGAAGTTTGTCATTTTCTCAAGTTTCATGATCGATCTGCGTGGAAATCCGATATCCTAATCTTATCGACTAACGTTTATCTTTGAGCATACTTAATAAGCGGCTTTTAGATTTTCGTGATACCCTTGCTTTAAACATTGAGGACAATGTTTTAGTTCTAGCAGGGTAGGGTAATCTTGATTTGATTTGACACTTGCTTATTTTTCTCGTAACCCGTTTTCCTTAGAAAATGAAAAATTGTGCAAAATAGCAAAATTTAAAAAATTTTGTAAGCTTTTGTTAGTCTTTTTGATTGAAAAGTTTGCTAGTCTCTTAGATTAGAAGCTATAAAATACGAATTCTAGCTCACAAGGCCAAGATTTTGCAAGTTTTCCTGAGTGACTTTAAATATGCATAACTTGATTTCATTAGACGAAGCATTTGCTAAGTTAATATATGTTTTTACACCTTGATTGACTTTCATTTGAGTAGGAATGGAATTCGACTTGACGGTGTGTTGAGCCCTAGCTTGTTCCCTTAACCATAGATAATCTAAAATTATCGGCTAAGCATCTGCGGATCTCATTATTTGGGATTTTAAATTTGCAGAGATCGAGAAATGATAGAGTTACTTATGAGTTTAGATGCTAAGCGTGGAGTAGTTGGTTCTCTTTAGAGCCCATCGAAGGTACTTATGGCTTTTTGTTCCCACAAAATTGTTTCACCCCATATCTGTCTAAATAATTAGAGATGTCGAGTTTTTGGCGATAGTTAGTTCTTTATCTTCTTAAAAGAATCTTTGTTTTAAAAATTGGGTACACATCAAGGATCCGTGATTAATAAATGAGTAATCAGTGATATGTGAAATGTAATAAGTAAAGTTGTGAGCTGCGGTGTCGAGATCGGACCCTTGGATCTTTAG
Source organism: Chrysanthemum makinoi (assembly GCA_910596185.1). Classification (NCBI taxonomy): domain Eukaryota; kingdom Viridiplantae; phylum Streptophyta; class Magnoliopsida; order Asterales; family Asteraceae; genus Chrysanthemum; species Chrysanthemum makinoi. The sequence goes on from OU343217.1 coordinate 186,681,918, forward strand.
CAGGGATTGAGTGAGGTCTTAGCCTAGCCGGTAGGATTCTCATCTCATGAAGCCTATAGTCTTGGAATTACCCCGTGAAGCTCCGTAGTTCACAGCTCATATAAATAAAAGTATAAGTGCAAAAAAAAAAAATGTTGAAAATTGAAAAATCAAAGTTAGTAATAAAATTCCTTGATGTGGACCTCATTTTTACGACAATGGTTCTTGAGAGAAGATGGATAACTAATTATCGACTTAGCTTTGTATCTTTATCGGAATAAAAGTTATCGAAGCGAGAATTTGAAGAAATTCATTTCTCACAAAAATAAAAAAATCTAGAGGAAATAGGAAAATGGGAGCGAAAGGTAATTACACAAGTAACTTCCATGGGTAGTGTTAGCATCTAGAATCATATGTAACAATGATTTCGGTTTCACGCTTAGTTTGGGACTTGTGAAAAATCAGGGACGATGTATTCTATCCGTATGGTCACTTCACGTTGTGTTGTGTTTTTTACTCCGTGATCCTAACGTGTCGTTTGAAAAATGTTGGAGTTATTGATCGACATGAAAGTTCAACAAACCGTCATTCATAACCGGAATGTGCTTAATCGTGATATCTATATATGTGAATTAAAGGTAAACGGGGCGTTTTTAGAATTAAGGCTTTCTTAATCTCTTTTGAGGAATCTTTGCTACTTCTTCATAGGTTTAGTAGAAAGAGATTGAAATCCTTGGTTTTAGAAGCGTGAGTTGATTGCATTGCGTGAGGACACGGCAATAGTTTCGTCTGGGGTATTTTGGTATGTGCTAAAACACATACCTTTTCTTTATCAAAATAGACCCAAAATAACCAAGAAAGAGCCGTTTATTGCTAATATTTGTGGTTTTCTTGAGTTTGTGCATGTGCAGTATGGATATGTTGAAACACACAAAAGAGCCAAAACGAGAAGAAACCGAGCACGAGAGAGAGAAGTGTCTGAAAGCCGATCTTAGGGATGCTATTTCAGAGATTTTGGTGCTTAAAAGATCAAATTCTGGCTCGGGACATAAATTGGGAGTTTTTCACATTACACCTTCACTTTCACAAATTTACCATTCTACCCTCAACTTTCACATTTACCCTTTTACCCTCACCTCTCACTTTTCCCAATTTACAATTCACCTACACTTTCACTAAATGTCAAATGGGCCCTTGGTTTTGTTAAAAATACATTATTGGTCCTATTGATAAACCAAGCATTAACCTAATCCATTATCACAAATCCATAGTCCAAAAACAATATACCCGGCCCAATTTCTATCCAACTAAAACCCGGCCACCTTATACTAACCATTTACCCGAATACACACGGTTACCCACTTCTTTACCCGGTCAAATACCCACCCACGAGTCAAAATAATATAAACAATCTTCCCTTTTACCAGTAGCCCAAACCCCCAATCCTCCATTTTCACTGTTCCACTTCACCTCCCATTTACCCTTGTCCCACAATTACCCATGTACTTAAGTGTTTTCTAAGCTCGATGACAGCGTGTCGAAGAAGTGTCTATCAGGGGCTGCCAGTGGACAAATGGAAGCTTCTTATTGGATGAAACACATCACCCAAATGATCAAGCGGTATGATTAGAGTAGATGACACAAGGGTTGATGAATGGACGAGATTGAAGATCCAGAAGCTTCCCAGGCTCTCCTCTTTAGCTATAAAAACCCCTTCACCACATTTTGATTTAGTCAATTTCATATTAGAAATCTGTTACCATTTCGTTTTCATTTACTTTGAATGTAGTGTAATTTCATTTCTAAGTTTGTAATTTAGTTTTATTAAGATAATTTCAGTTTTCAATTCACTTTCATTGTCTAAATTTACTAAACACTTGTTTATTGTTAATTGTTGGGTCAGTCTTTCATTCTTGTTTTTATTAAACTCACAAAAGCTTCTAATAGCTTTTGTGAGTTCATTATTGTCCAAAATCTGGTCTTAATTTCATTTTCTTCAAAAAAGTCAAAATAAGTCAAACTTAGAAGTCAACTGAGTTAAGGTTAATTCATGGTGTTAATCTGTTTTAATGGTTAATTTTAATGTTAATCTACTTGTTTTGAGTCAGTAACAACCTCATTTCATCAGTTTGCCAAGTTTAGTCTCAATATAAGCATTTTAAAGGGGTGTTTGGATTTAGCTTGGTTATAGAGTTTTGGTAAAAGTTAACCGCTAGATTTGAAGTTACTGATTGTTACAATTGTTTGCTAAGTCATTTCAAGTTAAACATTCAAGTTTTCAAGTCTAGAGTAGTAGTTTCAATGATTAATCAAAACTGTCATCAGTCCATTCTGTTCCATTTGAAGCTTTTTGTCACTGATCATATGAGCATATGTAGAGCTTGATTGTGATTCACAAGTTAGTTTGTAGACTTGATATTCAGCTTTTAGCTTTTAGATTGCACCTTAGGAAGCTTTTAGTTTGCAATTGCTCTTTTTGCCAAATCTGTCCTGCTTCATCAGCCCTTGTAGTCCATTTATACCATTTTGTTTTTGCCTCTAACATCTTCACCTTAAGTCCTTATAAGCTGAAAATTAGGATACATGTTCTCTAGTGGGTAGTCTTTAGTTTCCAATTCATAGTTCTTGCTCTAGCTTTACTGATAAGCCCTTAGATAAGCTCAAAAGTAGGTCCTGTTCACTGTATTTCTGCATCAGTCAAGTAATGTCTTAGTCAGTTTTTGTTTGATCATTATCTTCCTCATTCTTGGTCCTCTTGAGTTGAAATTTGGTACAATTGCAGTTGGCTAGGTGGTCTTTAAGACCACATTCATAGTTTTTTTGTAGCTTATTGATTAAAGTAGTTAAGTAGCTTAAAGTTGGTCTTGTTCTTGTCTGTTTTTGTTGACCCTCTGCATCGATTTTGCCATTTTATCTTGCTCTTTAATTGTACTACTTCTCCTATTAGGTAATTTTGGAAATATGTTCTCTGGTTGGTAGGCTTGAGATCCATGCTTTTAGTTTTCTTTTTGGCTTATTGGTTAAGCAGTTTCAACTGCTTAAAGTAGGGTCCCAAATCAGCTATTGCTTAAAAGTTCAGTTAGCTAGAATCCTTGGTAATCTGATCTTTATTTGGTTTAGAGTAGGTTTAATTAGTTTCTTTAGAGTAATAATAGTATACATTAGCTTCTGTTATCATTTGGTTCACTTTAGAGCTTATTTGCTTATTTTCCAAGTAGCTTATTAGGATCAGTTACATAGCAGCCTTAGATTCTCCCACATAAGCCCTTGTTTTCTCATTTTTCTCAGCTTTAGAATAATATTTTAGGATTTCCCTGAATTTTTCATAATTTTCAGACACTATTTAGTATTTTTCTTATTTAAAAATAGTTTTTAATCATTTTAAATTAGCTTTAATTGCAATTAATTGAGAAAAAGTTCCAAAAAATAATTTTTCAATTTTAATAGTTTAAGATAAATATAAAAAGCATAAAAAAATATTTTTCCTTATTTTTCCCTTTTATTTAGTATTTTTCACGATTTAAATTAGATTTAAATAGATTTAAATTCATAGAAAATAGAAAATTAATCAGAAAATTACAAAAATAGTTTTTAAAAGTCTCTTATGTTATTTTAGATTTTTAGAAAGTAATTCCATATTTTTCCCTCTCTCTTTCATAATTTTTAGATAATTAGTTTAATTTTTAAAGTTAATAATTAGTTTTTAATTAAAATAAAATCAAGAAAATTCCTAAAAAATAGTTTTAATTCATAAATAGTTTTCTAATATCATTTTTAGCATAAAAGTAATTTTAGGTTAATTTTAGGATCTAGATTAGGCGTATTTTTTTTTTTAGCGTTTCGTTTTAAATTTCGTATTTGCGTTTTAATGTAGATTTGAGTATTTTGCCATAGTTCTTAGGTTTCCCCATAGATTTTATTCCCTTATGCTTTCCTTATCCCGTAGTTTAGAATATATCATTTTATGCCCCTTATCTTATTCAAATCCCGATTATTGAGACGTGAGTTGGAAATTCCATTCAAACCTCGTTCGGAACGATCTCGGTGCTCAAACCTAACACGTTTGAGTTACCCATATACTACACACTTCTCTATTATTGGTTTTCTCTTCAAATCAAAGTTCTTCCTCTCAATCTCATTATATTTTAGTGCAAGCTCATAATCACTAACTTCAACTACCATTGCATCAAATTCCTTTTCCATTTCTTTTATATCTGATTTTATCCCCTTTTAAGACTCTCAAAATGATCTTTTAGTTGTTTAAAGAAAGGCATGACCTCAGTTAAATAACATTCTTTTGTATGCTCAAAACCCCTTTTCCCTTGATTATCCGGTGGGTGTGATCCTTTTCTTACAAGTTTTCTCAAAATCGACAAATAGTTGAAGAATAACATATTGGCCGATTAAGGTCTTGCTCTTAGTGGCAATAGTTCTAGGAACTAAATGCATTGGTGTATTTGGAGGATATACAGTCGCTTTAGGGAATTTCCTACAAGGGGATTCTTTTCAACAAGATTTTCGACTTTTGCAAGTCCATATCCTTTTTTCGAGAACACTTGTTAGAGATTCATAGAGTCTGAGGCTTAAACATGTTTAAGGATATCCAATTTTCCTTAGTGTAATCATGGGGTTTTATCGTTATCTTGTTCTTTTTACACTGAGGATCTTCTAGCTTCTTATTCATTTTCTCCCTAGTGACTTCATCTGATTTCTTATCTTCCTCAGTGCACTCAAAGCAACTAGGTTTTTCTGCCTAGGCTTAAGGATCTCATTACCATCATACGATTACCTTATGAGCATTTCTAGCCTTTTTAATGACCTCTAGATTAGGTTCCTCAACAAGGGGAATGCTATGCTTATCGCTTAAGACTCTATGCTTAGTGATCATGTGAGCAGTCTGAATGGTATTCCTTGTGCATACAACTTATTTTCAAGCTTGTTTTTCAAAGTTTTTATATTGGAAAAATCAATCAAAAGTTTTGATTCCTTAGCCTTGAATTCTTGCTTAAGCATTTTAACATTTTCTTGAAGTTCGTGTTTTTGCTTAGCGGTTTTAGAAAGCTTTTCTTGTAAGAAGTTTAACTCTTGTTTTAATACTTCTTCTCTAAACCTACTTTTTCTAATAGTTGTACGTAGTTGGACATCCATTTCTCGCTCCACGGGTGGTTAACTCAAACTTAGCACTTATTTCTGTTCATAAATAGCAACCGATCCTTATATATGTTAAGCTCGGTGGTAAGGAATCATCGTGCACAAATCTTGGCATTACTCATGCAGTTCATAATCATCATTTTGAGTAGAAGATGCACAACTAGGTATAGCAGAAACATCCATGCAACTTACCTGAGCATTGACATGCACAAAGCCGTGGGGACAGTGCATCTCTATCTTGGGTACATCCGGCTTCCATGGGCGTTCCTTTGCATTAACTTGCACGAGGTTGTGTCTGCGTTCACCTCTCTCTCTTGTGAATTTGAGCACGAAGATTCCATTTTTCCATTATCCGACTCAATATTTTTTGTTGTCACTTGACATTTCGCATTCAAGCAACACCGATTCTTCAACATATACATTACCCAACTTATCACAACAATCTTTCGACTGCACGACACTCATTCACGTCTTCATTCTTTTGAGCAGATTCTTCAATGTACTTTTCACATTATCCATGAGTTGGATAAATGTCTCAATGAATTCACGAATTTCCATTCCAAGTATGTTGTTTGAAGGAAATTCCATCAAGTGTTGATCGTATCTGGAATATTCCCCGATGAATGGTCAAATTGTTTGTAGATTACTTGAAGAGTACCTTTGGAACCATCCTTTTGAACCTCTTTATTGGTAAGTTACAGCTTTAAGTGTTCTAAGTTCAACAGCAAGCTTCTTGTCAATGTAGGTAAGTCTGGCGGAAAAAGAGCACTACATGTTCGATCCCCAGCTATGGATAACAGTTGTATGAGGTGCAGATGAAGTACCTGATATGGCTCAATCTTTGCATTCCATTTGGTGGCATTCTCATTGTACTGAGAACATGAAGATCTCACATCCTCATTGTTCAATTCAAACATCTTTAACCGCTCAGGGTAGCATACTTTATCATTGTTGTCCACAGCATCATACAATTTAAGCACTTCGAAATCTCGAATGGGTCAGTAGAGTAAGACATGATGTGGTAGAATGCACGGATTTTACAAGTCTATGATTTAAACCGAGAAATAGAATCTTTCGCGGGATTTTACTTAAATCAAGACCAAACCGTTAAGCAATGACCAATGGAATGTGTTAAGATGACTGATGGATCGACACAATGATAGACAATTGTGTGTTAGGACTTATGATTGTTTGTGGGATAAGTAGAGATGTTGTTTGGTTGAGATTTGGATTGGTTTATGCACGATTTTCCGAGAAATTTAGGTCTAAAAACATAAAAACCTCAATAACTTACTCGGAGCGGATTTAGCCCTCGGGTTTACCGAATGAACACTTTGAAAACGGAGTTTCTGGATCAAAAGTTATAGCGCTTGAAGTTTTGTCGGAGGAAAAGTCAACAAGTCGCTAAGAATTCTTGAACCAAGTCGCTAAGATAATGCACTAAGTCGCTAGAAGATAATGCACAATTAAGTCGCTAACGCAATTCCCTACACCACTAAGTCGCTAGAGTCCCAAGTCGCCAGAAAAATGCAAGTCGCTAAGTAGTAACTCGCTAGCGAAATTTTGGCAAAGAATTAAGCTACTCAAGTCGCTAGGAATACAAGTCGCTAAAGAGCAACTCTTTCTACAGACCAAGTCGCTACCACCAAGTAGCTACCCGTAGTGGAGAGTCCACTACTTGTACTGTAAATCGCTAGCTCCAAACCGTGAACTTCGCTACAAAAATGTGAAGCAGAATCAAGTCGCTACGAAGAAACTTTTCCGTGGCTCAAGTCGCTAGCATGAAAAACACATAAACACCACTTTTCAATCCAAAAACAACCCAACCACTATGATTCAAACCTTCTAGATCAAAACCTAAACACTTGTGATGATTCTAAACACAAAAGTACAACCAAAATCGAAACTTTAACACTAGAAATCAATCAAATGATGCAAAAACCACTAAACTTTTTCAAACTCAAAAACCACCTAAAAACCACTAGAAATCCAAAGATGTGCAAGATATGATCTAACCATGGCTCTTGATACCAATTGTAAGATATAACTTTTCACATACACATCAAACCATAACACAAAGTAACATATAGATGGAATTCTAGAGAGAGAAAGTTAGAGGTTTAGGGAACTTAGTGAGAGAAAGTGAAAGATATTATTATGAGCTCCAACTCTCTACCTTGGGAGGTAGAGAGTATTTATAGTCTTACATATAACGCCACACAACGGGCTGTGGATCAGGCATACAGTGGGTAAAGACCCGTCCGTCCTCCACGGTGTTACTTAACTAAATACTACTTAACTTAAAATAACTACGACTACGAGCTTTCTAACGATTACATATACTTGAGGTGACCGACTCTTTAATACCTGGAATTTCTAATTCCTAATATAGGCATTCTTCACTAATGCCATTTACATGATCCTTCAGCACCTTTCACTAATGCCTTCAACACGGATCTTCGGCACTCTTCACTAATGCCTTTGACACATCTATGACACTCGTTATGTTTTGTGGCCCAACATAACAAACCTTGTGTTTTATGGTACAAACACATAAACCATCTAGTCTAGTCATAGATACAAGAATATGATACTAGACAATATCCAAGACAATGTGTCTAATGGATATGAACTCCTAGACTAAACATCAAGAACCCAAAGCATGATGTAGTTAGTCTTATATGAATGAAGATGACAAGTTTCCCAAGCTTGTTGTATAAAATCTTCATGTGCTTATATCTTGTGATGGGTGATCACTTCAGTAGGTAAAGAAGCAAGATCTCTAAGCTTGCTTTGGAGGATCACTTTAGGAGTATGCTTACAACAAATGAGAGTTAGAAGCATTATGATCATATGAGATGAGGGTGGTTTACATGTTTCCTAATGATCTAAGTATCCTAGATTTGGTGGAGAGAAACTATGTGTGAAAGTGTGAGGAAATGGTAAGAAGTGGTTTGCTATTTATAGGCAAAAAGACCAAAACCATGTTATGCCCCAAGGATCCCTTCTAGAGGATCCGGCTTTGTAAATCCAAGGGATCCGTGGGTCATCTGAGGGATCCGTGCACGCTCCTCTTTACCCATGGTTTATGGGTTAAAACTATGGGCTATGGGTCAAGAATTTGAGTGCCCACCAAGGACAATGCATCTAGACATTGGGTATGGGTCTTGGGTCATGGGTCATGGGTTTTACCCAACACATTTACTTATGTTTACTTAAGTGTTTTATAAACTATTTAACTAAACATGTTTAATGGTTTGTTAGGGGTTTGATCATAATGCAACATAACAAACATGTACGAACCTTTGTTGTAGCATACAAGGACTTGAGTCGTTGAGAGGTGTTGAGAGTATGTTGAGACAAGATATAATTACAAGTAACTTATACATTTTACGTTATGTATTACAAGTTACATGTGTGTCATCAACAAAACAAATGAGAATGTATAGATTAAATATCGTAATATTTGCACTAACAAAGTATACACTTGTCATTGTTGATGAATTCTCAAGATACACTTGGGTATACTTTCTTTCCAAAAAGAGTCAGGCAGCTGATACAATAATGTCATTCATCAGGAAGATTGAAAACCAAAATGACATTACTTGTTAAACAAATCGAACTGACAATGGTACCGAGTTCGAAATCAAGAGCTTGAGAGTTTCGTGATGAAAAGGAATTTCTTAAAATTTCTCATCTCCATATACCCCTGAACAAAATGGGGTTGTCTTTGAAAAAGGAAGAACAGAACTCTCATTGAAGCTGCAAGAACCATGTTAAATGGCTCAGCCCTCTCAAAGCATTCGACGAATTTGGCGGTCAAAAGCGCACTGTTACACTCAAAACAGTCAATCATTGTCAAAGACATAATAAAACCCCATATGAGATCTTCAAAGATAGACTTCCGACGCATCACTATTTTCATGTGTTTGGATGTCATGTGTTCATTCATAACCACAAGGATCATCTAGGCAAGTTTGATGCAAAAGTTGATGATGGATACTTCTTAGGCTACTCACTGATCTCCAAAGCCTTCAGAGGTTTTAACACAAGGAGACAACAAGTTGAGGAAACCTTACATGTCACCTTTGATGAAAGTGCTTTGAAAGCATGGGTTCACCAACACCTTAGAGGAAATAGGAATTGATAACTCATCAAGATATCCTCCGATAAGTACAACAGAATGCAATTCCTCATATCAAGTGATGCGACATCTCATATTATGTCTTACCTCACAACCTACCCCAACCAACTATCAGTGAGTTCATTGCTAATCGGTCAGTCCCTCTGCTGGGATAGGAAAAACTGATCCAAATGATCGGAACTCAGTAACTCATGAACCTCACACTGAACAAGACATCTCTACAGATGTTCTAAATGATTCTGTGGCTCTTGCACTGAACTCACATCTCGAACTCCCATGACATCTTCAAGCTCGGATCCCACCATAAAGTAAGTGGACAAGATCTCATGACATTGAGCTTGTAAACATCATTGGTGAACCCACTGAGGGCATGCTCACTAGAAGCATGGATGCTAATCTAACTGCAGCTTCAGCCAATGAATGTCTATATGCGATTACCTATCGATATAGAACCCAAAAGTGTCACTGAGGCTCTTAAACACCCAAGCTGGGTTTAGGCTATGCAAGAAGAACTTCAACAGTTTGACAAAAACAAGGTCATAACCTTGATCAAATGTCCTCGGGGATGTAGTAGTCATAGGAATGAAGTGGGTTTTCGAAACAAAACTGATGAAAACGCAGCCTTTGTCATTAAAAACAAAGCCGGACTTGTAGCCAAAGGTTACAGTCAACAAGAAGGCATTGACTATGATGAGACATTTGCTCTTGTTGCAAGAATGGAAGCCATCAGGATCTTCCTTGCTTATGCAACATACATGAACTTCAGGGTCTACCAAATGGATGTTAAAAGTGCATTCTTAATGGTGATCTCAAGGAAGATGTGTATGTTCAGAACCCCGTGCTTTGAGAGTAGTGAATTCCCGACTATGTGCAAAGCTTGACAAAGCCCTTTATGGACTTAAACAAGCTCCAAGGGCATGGTATGAAACTCTCTCAGCCTTCCTGATTCAAAACAAGTTTGTCGAGGAGGAAGATAGACAACACACTGTTTGTCTATAGAACTCAACAGGATGTGATACTAGTCTAAGTGTATGTTGATGACATCATTTTTGGCTCAACAAACTACAAACTCTGCAAACAGTTTGAAAACTGATGACAAAGAAGTTTGAAATGAGCATGATGGGGGAACTCACATACTTTCTTGGATTACAAATCGCAAACCGATAAAGGAATATCCATCATCAGAGAAATACACCGAAATCTCTTGAAGAAATATGAGATATCGGACTGTGCCTCGTGAAGACTCCAATGGTCCCACCTAACAACCTTGGACTGATCTCACCGGCAAATCAAGTAAATCAAACTCATTTCGGAGGGATTGTTGGATCACCGATGTATCTAACGCTTCTAGACCGGACATCCACTTCTCCGTCTAATAGCAAGATGTCAGTCCAATCCTAAAGAATCCCATCTCACTTTGCAGACCAAAGAATACTCAGATACGAAGGGAACCCCAAATCTTGGACTCTATTATCCAAAATTCTTAGGGTTTGATCTCAAGGGTTACTCGATTCGATTACGTCGCAACATGGACGAAAAAAAAAAGTACCTTAGGGTCCTGTCAATTTCTTGGAGGAAAACTGGTTTGTTGGAGTGCTAAAACGCAACAATCAGTGGCTATGTCCTCAAATTTGGTCTGAATATGTAGCTGCAGCAGGATGTTGTGCCAATGTATTATGGATGAAAAGTCAACTCAGTGACTATAACATCCATTACAAAATGGTATCTGATTAGTCTTTTTTAGTACATAGATATTTTCCGAAGAAATACAAAGGTATGTATTTCCCGGGTCGTTTTCCCAACGAGTGATGAATGGAGTAAACAACTCACGTCGCGTTTCGGGATTTGAATATGAAAATAAGGAATTTTTGGGGTTTTCTATACTACGGTGCAAGGAAAGGTAATAAAAAGCAATTAAAACTACAGAATCTATCATGCAAACAAGTAAATACAACTAAATATGCAAGTGAGAACTAAAAACACGATTAACGTAATTAAAAACGTGAATTAAAATGCAAACTAAACCATTTAAAGTCCTAAAAGTGAAATAATAATTTTATACAGCTAAAAATAATATTTTAAAATTATTTGAAATTTAAAACTATTTTTTTTGGGTTTTTCTTTATTTATTTGGAATTAAAAACTAATTTTAAACATTTAAAATAGAATTAAAATACTAAAAATTAAGAAAATTAACAAGAAAATTACAAAACTATTTTTCAAAAATATAATTTAATTAAAAGAAATTTCAAAACTAGAATTACATTTTTTTGATCTTTTCTCTATTTATTATGAATTTAAAACTATTTAAAACTAATTAAAATGCTAGAAAATACTATTTAGGCTAAGAAAATCTGGAAAAATACTTTTTATGACTTTTTGAATATTCTAAACCTAATAAAATTGAAATTGCATTTTTCAGAACATTTTATGAATTATTAGGATTAAAAGCTAATTAAAAAGCCTTAAAAATGAGATTAAATGCAGAAAAATATCAAAAGAGCATGGAAAAATATGAAAACTTCCAGAAAACTCTAATATGCTACTGAGAATCTGGGAAAAATGACAGAAACTACTTTCGAGAGCTGGAAATGGGATTTGGGCACACAACTGTTATTAATAAGCACATAAAATAAGCTAAAAGCTTCCTATAAGCTACCACAAGCTACCCAAGGCTCAAAATGACCTAAACTCACTAAGATTAAGCTAATGCAACTAGTTATAACCTAATAAGCACAAGATCAAAGCATTTCAGCACAATTTCAATTTCTAGTTCTAAATTCCAAACGGCACTAACTGACCTACTTTAAGCACTAATTCAGCTTGTTTAGAAAAATCCTAAAAATAAACTAAAATGAGAATGTGAAAGACAACCAGCAAGAGATTTAATATCCAAAATTACAGCTCAATTAGACTCAAATTGAGTGAATTAAAATTACAAAAGTGGAAGCAATTTGACTGTGATGGATTTTGACTTTATTTGAAAAACTAAACAAATTGACTTTATTGAACTTTGATTGATCAAAACTGATTTTAAATGGTGTTATAATATGAAATGAGACCTAATTAAGCTAGATTAACCTACTTTGCACTTATACTAAAGCTTATGCAGACTAAAAAGCCATGAAAAATGAAATTGATTATGACTTTGTGGTGAATGCAAGTTAAAAATTATGACCTGTCCAACGTTTGTTTCACTAAATGAGACTGAAGCAAAAATTACTAACACTTAAACCATCCTCTACACCAATAAGTTCCACTGATCCAAACACCCTTATCCAAACTAAAATGTTGCTTAACTAGGTAAAACACTGATCTGATCTCATACTATCAATTCAGATTCAACATGCAGAACTAAAACTAATTAAATCATACTTAACCATAATATCTCACTACAACTGAACTCATCTAACCAATGCAGTAAATATGCAGATTCTAAAGCTTATGACATAAATTATTCCAAGTTATATCAGAAATACTATCAAATAGAATTAAACTAAACTGAACTAGATCAAACAATAAGCCAAAAACTATTACTACTACAATGCAGATTCAGAATGGAGAAAGAATTAGAACTCACAAAAGGTCCAACCACAATGGTTTGCACTTGAAATCAGAATACCATTATCTTAAACCATTAACCAATCCAATTCAAACCCAATTCCATCTATCTAACCATCAAAACAGCTACACCTGATCCAATCTGCATATGTTGAATTTGGTTGACTGAGTTGAGAAATTGAGTAAAATGATGAACAAGCTCAGAATAAGCTAAGTTTAAGCTTATCTAAGCTTTGTAAACTCTATGAGACACATATGAAACTTTAACAATCTGAATTCAAAAGCATTAACAGAACTCTTGTAAAAAACTGATTCTCATTAAAAACTGAAAAGTACAAAGCTGGGAATTGAAATTATAGTTTAAAGTAAAACAATTACACTAATTAAAATAGTAAATTGACAGAAATTTAAAGTGGTAACAATCTCTTAAAAGCATAGAAATTGGACAGCTTTCATTGTGACTGAAGGAGGGTATATATAGCAGAGCTGAGGCTTGGGATGAGCTCAGAAGGTTCTGGGACTTCTAATCTGAGCCATTGATCTTCTAACTTGTCATCAAAATCCATCTCAACAACAGGATCAATCTTATGAGGTGTTTTGGCCAATCAGGTGCTTTCAATTGTCCATGCTGGCTATCCTGATGTGACACCCTCTCTGACACGTTGTCAGTGCATCTAGAAGCTTACTTAAGGTGGGTAAAAAGGTTGGGACCAGGGTTAATTTGAGAAGAATGGTGGACAGTAGTTTTGGGTGGTTTAACTGTTTTGGGCGCGCTTGGTTCTAGTGCTCAGGTTTTTTTTATATTAATTTGACCAAAGGAAAGGGACCAGATGGGTAAGCTTGAGTTGACCGGTTGTTAAATCTTTTGACCATGGGTAAATGGGTATACGGGTTATGGATTATTTAGGACCGGGTATTGGGGAAATGGGCTTGGTTTTATGTTTTTGTTTTAAACATTAAGGATATCTTGTGTAAATTTGTATAAACCAAGGACTAAATATGTGACTTGTGAAATGGTAAAGGTGATTTGGGTAAATGGGATAAATGAGGGGTTAAAGGTGTAATTTTGGGAAAGGTGAAGGTCTTATTGTGAAAACTTCCAAACTTGATCCAGAACTCCGTAAAATATATCCGTGAGCGTCCAAAACCCATAAAATAGCATCCCGGCATCGGCTTTTGCTTTCTTCTCTCTCTCGTGCTCGGTTTTTCTTCGGTTTTGGCTTCTTTTTGTGTGTTTTGTCAAATCCGTACCTGCACAAGCATAAACTCAATAAACCAATAGATATTAGCAATAAACGGCTCTTTCTTGGTTATTTTGGGTCCATTTTGATAGAGAAAAGGTATGTGTTTTAGCACATACCAAAATACCCCAGACGAGACCATTTTCGTGTCCTCACGCAATGCAATCAACTCACGCTTCTAAAACTAAGGATTTCAATCTCTTTCTACTAAACCTATAGAAAGTAGCAAAGATTCCTCAAAAGAGATTAAAAACCCTTAATTCTAAAAACGCCCCGTTTATCTTTTAATTCACATATATAGATATTACAATTAAGCACATTCCGGTTATGAGTGACGGTTTTTTGAACTTTCATGTCGATCAATAACTCCAACATTTTTCAATCAACACGTTAGGATCACGGAGTAGGAAACACAACACAGCGTGAAGTGACCATACGGATAGAATACATCGTCCCTGATTTTTCACAAGTCCCCAAACTAAGCGTAAAATCGAAATCATTGTTAAATATGACTTTAGATGCTAACACTACCCATGGAAGTTACTTGTGTAATTACCTTTTGCTCCCATTTTCCTATTTTCCTCTATTTATTTTATTTTTGTGAGAAATGAATTTCTTCGAATTTCTCGTTTCAATAATTTTTATTCCGATAAAGATACGAAGCTAAGTCGATAATTAGTTATCCATCTTCCCTCGAAAACCGTTGCACACAAGAATGAGGTCCACATCAAGGTCCTAATTTAACACGATTTAGGGAGATATCTCCCGGATTCAAAGTTTGGCTTAACACTTATTTCAGTACATTTGCATTTTTGCAATTTAGGCCCTTGGTCTTTTCAACCACTAACTCAACGGGATTACCGTTTTATCAGAAGTCTTATTATGACTTTGGATTTTCCTCAACCTTTTTAGAAGTCCATGGCAACGGGGGTTCCGTCGGACATAGAAAACTTTTATGGCTTTGGATTTTTCAACTTTAATACATTTGGGCTTTAATTCATGTTAATTTTTTGTGCCAAACTCGAATCCTACGGCTTTTATAACAATAGAAACAATAGCAGCAAACTATCAGGAATCAGTTGTCTATTACACCGCAACACTGACAGTACCTTGATGTGTACCCAACTCTCATGGGCAAAGATTCTCTAAAGAAGATAAAGAACTAACTATCGCCAAAAACTCAACATCTCTAATTATTTATTCAACATATATGGGGTGAAACAATCTTGTGGGAACAAAAAGCCATAAGTACCTTCGATGGGCTCTAAAGAGAACCAACTACTCCACGCTTAGCATCTAAACTCATAAGTAACTCTATCATTCCTCGATCTCCGCAAATTTAAAATCCCAAATAATGAGATCCGCGGATGCTTAGCCGATAAATTTTAGATTATCTATGGTTAAGGGAACAAGCTAGGGCTCAACACGCCCGGTCAAGTCAGAATTCCATTCCTACTCTCACCAACGGAAAGTCAACAAGGTGTCAAAACATATATTAACTTAGCAAATGCTTTGTAAAATAATCTCAAGTCTCGCATTTTTAAAGTCACTTATTAGAAACTAGCAAATTCTTGTTTAAGCTTCGCATATTTAAAATCACTTAGGGAGACTTGCAAATTCTTGGCCTTTTGAGCTAGAATCGCATTTTATAGCCTCTTGTCTAAGCAATTAGCAAAGGCTATTTCAAGAAAACGCATATTTAAAGTAACTTCTAAGAGACTAGCAAGAACTTTTCAATCATAAAACTAACAAAAGCTTACAATTTTTTTTTTAAATTTTCTCATTTTTGCATAATTTTTCATTTTCTAGGGAAAAACGGGGTTGCGAGAGTACACGACAAAAATAAGCAAGTGCGGTCAAATCAAATCGAAGATTACCCTACCCCAGACTAAAACGAAACATTGTCCTCAATGTTTAAAAGCAAGGGTATCAACGAAAATCTAAAAGCCGTTTATTAAGTATGCTAGAAGATAAACGTTAGTCGATAAGATTTCGGATATCGGATTTCCTTCAGCATCGATCATGAAACTTGAGTGGAGAAAAGACAAACTTCGAGCACGAGAGTCTTCATATCGGGAAAATCCTGGACAAAACATCACAACCAAACACGAGAAATAGAAGAGGCTAACCCCTTCACGTCACTTATTAGAGAAAATAGAAAGAAGATAAAAATGCTAGTTTTGTTATCGAGTCGTTAGCTTGACCCGCCCCGAATTCATTTGTCCTTGGGGAAGCAAGTGGAAGAGATAATCTCCATCGGACTTTCGTTCAAGAGGTTTGGATAAACATTGAAACATAAGAAAGTTCCACTCCGACGAGATACCTACGGTTCTTAATAAGGAAAAACGGTGATACCGGGGTCAAAGATGGTATCCTCATTCCCGCAAGAGTGAAGAAGAGGAGAAATCACATTATATGGAAGAAATGGAATAAAGATTTTGATAACGATTAAGATCCATTCTTCATCCTCAAAAGCAAATTTCATATAATCTTTAATGTGATTTTGATCATTTAAGCTCATAGGGTGATTTTCAACAAAAATATCGGGAGGAAGAGGCGGGGTGATGTCATCAATAACGAAACTCTTTTGAGAGCGCTGCTCTTCCCCCAAACTAAAATCTTCCTCAAGATCAAAATAGACACGATCATATTCTGGAGGAGATATGAAATGAGAGAGTTCACCGGAGAACTCCTCGAGATAATCATCATTTATCTTTCGTAACGACTCATTTAACGGATCTTCATTCAACAAACTTTCAATCTCTCTTAAATCGGCTTCAAAATCAAAGTCATCGTCCTCACTTCCCGATGGAAGAGGATCGATGCGAGTGAGCTCATCGGTGAACTCCTCGAGAAGTATATCAAGAGACAAATCCTTGAGCTCGGGCTCCGGAGGATTTCCATTAGACGGCTCTACTTCTTTAATTTCTTCAAGCGAGACAAACGGAGGTGGGATTTGTGCGGTACTTTGTGAGCTTGGAATTTGCACCTTTTCCATTATGGTCTCCGTGTCGGACTCATCACTTTCCTCGTCAAAGATTTGATTGTCAAAATTGAGAGTACATTCTGAATCGAATTCAAATAAAGGATTTGTGAAGGTCATTTTGAAAGTTTCTGAAATCGAATCGAAAGGTGTCTCAGATACCCTTGGGATTGGAACAAGGTCATCAACATTCTCAAGAGGAGTGCATTCGACTTCCTCATCCCCCATTGACAAGGTATCCGAATGTTCGTTAATGAGTGGATCGATCTTTACGTTCTCTTCTTCAAACGGTTCATCGTCATCACTATCGTCAGAGTCGGAATAGTAAAAGGTGGGTCGATCAATTTGAGCACTCATAATGGAAACTTTCTCGGAATAATGATCACTCAAAATAGTGGTAGAATCGTAAAGAACGTCAGCATCCCACTGATAATGATGTTGTGTCATATTCTCGATCAAATTGTAAGCTTCTTGAGGAGTCTTCCGCATGAGATTTCCACCAGCTACCAACATGATTTTGTCTCGATCAATCGTAGTGATACCATGATAAAAGGTTAGGATTTGATCAAGAAGCAAAATTCGATGATCAGGACATTTCTGCAATAACATTTTGAATCTTTCCCAAGCTTCAAATACGGATTCCTTGGGTAATTGCTGGAAATTAAGAATTTCTTTCCTCAGCTGCATCGTTTTTGAATATGGAAAGTATTTGGAGAGAAACTTGCGAAACATCTCTTCCCAAGTATGAATTGAATGTTTTTTAAGGGTATAAAACCAAGATTCGGCTTCGTGGGTTAAAGAGAAGGAGAAGAGATTCAATCGGATATCATCTTGCGAAACGTCACGTTGCTTCATGGATTGAGTGATAGATAAAAACTTGTTCAAATGTTCATTTGCATCTTCGTCGTGAAATCCATGGAATTGGCAATGTTGTTGAAGAAGACGAACCATATGATTTTTCAATCTAAATTTGGTTCCCGGAACGATCGGTCCTCCTCGACCAATAAGTGATGGACGAGAGAAATCCTCCATGGTCCGAGGATCATGGGGATCAAAGGGTACGAAATCGAGCATTGTGGAGAATTAAACAATTTATAGGATAAAGAGAGAAGAATTAAACATTTCAGAGGAAATCGAAGATTATTTTTGGGTTTTTATAAAATCAAACATAAAAGGAAAATAAATTTTGAAAAGGAAAATCTTTTTGGGCTTTTATAAAAGAGATATTTACAAAAACAACGATAACTTCACTCGGGGAAGGATCTTCAAAAACACGCGAATCGAGACAGAATCGAAAACTCACTACATGCCCTCCCCGGCATCGGCGCCATTTTGATTAGTCATTTTCAGTACATAGATATTTTCCGAAGAAATACAAAGGTATGTATTTCCCGGGTCGTTTTCCCAACGAGGGATGAATGGAGTAAACAACTCACGTCGCGTTTCGGGATTTGAATATGAAAATAAGGAATTTTTGGGGTTTTCTAAACTACGGTGCAAGGGAAGGTAATAAAAAGCAATTAAAACTACGGAATCTATCATGCAAACAAGTAAATACAACTAAATATGCAAGTGAGAACTAAAAACACGATTAACGTAATTAAAAACGTGAATTAAAATGCAAACTAAACCATTTAAAGTCCTAAAAGTGAAATAATAATTTTATACAGCTAAAAATAATATTTGAAAATTATTTGAAATTTAAAAATATTTTTTTTGGGTTTTTCTTGATTTATTTGGAATTAAAAACTAATTTTAAACATTTAAAATAGAATTAAAATACTAAAAATTAAGAAAATTAACAAGAAAATTATAAAAATATTTTTCAAAAATCTAATTTAACTAAAAAGAAATTTCAAAACTGGAATTACATTTTTCTGATCTTTTCTCTATTTATTATGAATTTAAAACTAATTAAAATACTAGAAAATACTATTTAGGCTAAGAAAATCTGGAAAAATACTTTTTATGACTTTTTGAATATTCTAAACCTAATAAAATTTAAATTGCATTTTTCAGAACATTTTATGAATTATTAGGATTAAAAGCTAATTAAAAAGCCTTAAAAATGAGATTAAATGCAGAAAAATATCAAAAGAGCATGGAAAAATATGAAAACTTCCAGAAAACTCTAATATGCTACTGAGAATCTGGGAAAAATGACAGAAACTACTTTCGAGAGCTGGAAATGGGAATTGGGCACACAACTGTTATGAATAAGCACATAAAATTAGCTAAAAGCTTCCTATAAGCTACCACAAGCTACCCAAGTCTCAAACTGACCTAAACTCACTAAGATTAAGCTAATGCAACTAGTTATAACCTAATAAGCACAAGATCAAAGCATTTCAGCACAATTTCAATTTCTAGTTCTAAATTCCAAACGGCACTAACTGACCTACTTTAAGCACTAATTCAGCTTGTTTAGAAAAATCCTAAAAATAAACTAAAATGAGAATGTGAAAGACAACCAGCAAGAGATTTAATATCCAAAATTACAGCTTAATTAGACTCAAATTGAGTGAATTAAAATTATAAAAGTGGAAGCAATTTGACTGTGATGGATTTTGACTTTATTTGAAAAACTAAATAAATTGACTTTATTGAACTTTGATTGATCAAAACTGATTCTAAATGGTGTTATAATATGAAATGAGACCTAATTAAGCTAGATTAACCTACTTTGCACTTATACTAAAGCTTATGCAGACTAAAAAGCCATGAAAAATGAAATTGATTATGACTTTGTGGTGAATGCAAGTTAAAAATTATGACCTGTCCAACCTTTGTTTCACTAAATGAGACTGAAGCAACAATTACTGACACTTAAACCATCCTCTACACCATTCAGTTCCACTGATCCAAACACCCTTATCCAAACTAAAATGTTGCTTAACTAGGTAAAACACTGATCTGATCTCATACTATCAATTCAGATTCAACATGCAGAACTAAAACTAATTAAATCATACTTAACCATAATATCTCACTACAACTGAACTGATCTAACCAATGCAGTAAATATGCAGATTCTAAAGCTTATGACAGAAATTATTCCAAGTTATATCAGAAATACTATCAAATAGAATTAAACTAAACTGAACTAGATCAAACAATAAGCCAAAAACTATTACTACTACAATGCAGATTCAGAATGGAGAAAGAATTAGAACTCACAAAAGGTCCAACCACAATGGTTTGCACTTGAAATCAGAATACCATTATCTTAAACCATTAACCAATCCAATTCAAACCCAATTCCATCTATCTAACCATCAAAACAGCTACACCTGATCCAATCTGCATATGTTGACTTTGGTTGACTGAGTTGAGAAATTGAGTAAAATGATGAACAAGCTCAGAATAAGCTAAGTTTAAGCTTATCTAAGCTTTGTAAACTCTAACAGACACATATGAAACTTTAACAATCTGAATTCAAAAGCATTAACAGAACTCTTGTAAAAAACTGATTCTCATTAAAAACTGAAAAGTACAAAGCTGGGAATTGAAATTATAGTTTAAAGTAAAACAATTACACTAATTAAAACAGTAAATTGACAGAAATTTAAAGTGGTAACAATCTCTTAAAAGCATAGAAATTGGACAGCTTTCATTGTGACTGAAGGAGGGTATATATAGCAGAGCTGAGGCTTGGGATGAGCTCAGAAGGTTCTGGGACTTCTAATCAGAGCCATTGATCTTCTAACTTGTCATCAAAATCCATCTCAACCACAGGATCAATCTTATGAGGTGTTTTGGCCAATCAGGTGCTTTCAATTGTCCATGCTAGCTATCCTGATGTGACACCCTCTCTGACACGTTGTCAGTGCATCTAGAAGCTTACTTAAGGTAGGTAAAAAGGTTGGGACTAGGGTTAATTTGAGAAGAACGGTGGACAGTAGTTTTGGGTTGTTTAACTGTTTTGGGCGCGCTTGGTTCTAGTGCTCAGGTTTTTTTATATTAATTTGACCAAAGGAAAGGGTGTGTTGACTAGATGGGTAAGCTTGAGTTGACCGGTTGTTAAATCTTTTGACCATGGGTAAATGGGTATACGAGTTATGGATTATTTAGGACCGGGTATTGGGGAAATGGGCTTGGTTTTATGTTTTTGTTTTAAACATTAAGGATATCTTGTGTAAATTTGTATAAACCAAGGACCAAATATGTGATTTGTGAAATGGTAAAGGTGATTTGGGTAAATAGGATAAATGAGGGATTAAAGGTGTCATTTTGGGAAAGGTGAAGGTCTTATTGCGAAAACTTCCAAACTTGATCCAGAACTCCGTAAAATATATCCGTGAGCGTCCAAAACCCATAAAATAGCATCCCAGCATCGGCTTTTGCTTTCTTCTCTCTCTCGTGCT
The DNA here is from genome assembly GCA_910596185.1 of Chrysanthemum makinoi. Taxonomy (NCBI): domain Eukaryota; kingdom Viridiplantae; phylum Streptophyta; class Magnoliopsida; order Asterales; family Asteraceae; genus Chrysanthemum; species Chrysanthemum makinoi. The sequence goes on from OU343217.1 coordinate 186,703,341, forward strand.
CGGTTTTCTTCCGGTTTTGGCTTCTTTTTGTGTGTTTTGTCAAATCCGTACCTGCACAAGCATAAACTCAATAAACCAATAGATATTAGCAATAAACGGCTCTTTCTTGGTTATTTTGGGTCCATTTTGATAGAGAAAGGGTATGTGTTTTAGCACATACCAGTACCCATCTTCTGTGATAACACCAGTGCTATTGCAATCTCCAACAACCCTGTTCTCCACCAAAGAACCAAACACATTGATATCAGATATCACTTCATCAGGGATCACATAATGAAAGGAGACATAGAACTTCATTTCATCCCTACTGAATATCAACTGGCTGATATCTTCACCAAACCCTTGGATGAACCTACCTTCAGGAGACTGAAAGCTGAATTGGGAATGCTTGACATTGAAAGTCAAGTATCTGAAAACCAATCTCAGTAAGTTCTCTGAAATGGTCCATCCTCCCTGAAAACCCAAAATAAACCTCTCACTGAATGAGTAAGACTCATTCAGGGTCCCTGACATTTGACAAAGAGCATTGAATGAGTAACTAAATGATCCAAGTATCAGTTACTTAAATGTCCTAGGTTGGTAACTATGCCAATTTAATAAAGGAATATATGTCTCTTTGTCTTACTGTCATCCCACTTGGCATTTAATGCCTCCTCTCACAAGAATATCAAATTGATATTTTATCTCTGCAAAAGTGCACTTTTACTGTGCACTGCAACTGTTCCCTTGAAAAACGGGATTTTACTGCGGGTAATGGAGTGGTAGCATTAAATGTGGAAATTCAAACGTTTTTCAAAAACCGACTCTTAATATTCCCATTTGTGCACAAATCACCCCTCTTACCACTCTATAAATACCCTCTTCCAACACAAACAAACACACACAAATTATTTTCTGCAACAAAACTCTGTCAAAATCATTTCTAAAACTCAAAAATATTTGTGTGTGCTCAAAAACTCTTGAAACCTCTTTTGGAAAACCCTTCTTGTAAACATTTACACAAGTTTTTCATCGCAAACTTGAGAGATCAAAAAAACTTTGATTATTCTAGTCAAAATATTTTCAAAACCCTAAAATCTTTTAAATGGAAATGGCTAGAACTCAATCTCTCCAATTTGCTTCTTAGTGGGTAGGGGATCTTACAAACGTTGAATTTAAAACTAATAATGTCATAGGCAACTTTGAATACCCTGAAACTGTCCCAGCCTACAAAGACATTATGAAATTTTGTTTAATTGCCCACTGAAAACGGCCTTTATTCAGTGTCCCTCCATTGTTTACCAAAATCTCCTCAGGGAATTTTGGGCAACAGCCAAGGCCTTTGACCCGACACCCTCTACTGATGAGAACAACCTCAGACCTCTCATGGAATATCTCATCAGATTCAGTCTACACGGGGGGCAACAACAATTCACCCTGTATTACAAAACGTTTTGCACTTCAACAGGGTTGGATTATAACAAAGGAGTTTATGTCGCCCATCCTGAACCCTCCACAGTGAAGGATGGGTTAAAGCAAATCGTTTTAGATCCAACGTTTTTGGACAGGACCCCAGTCACCAAAAGCTTATTTCCCGTGGCTTGGAGGATCCTATTCACTTTTGTAATTCAGGTCCTCGGCGGGAACCACTCATCCACTGAACAAGTTAACCCTATTCAGTTGATGATGGCATACTGCTTAATGAATGGGGTCACTGTCGACATAGGGGAGATCATTTACAGTGATCTCGTAACCAAGCTACAGAGCAAAACTAGGACGAAATACGTTTCGTATCCTAGGTTTGTCTCTTGCGCTTTACAAGTGTTACTGGGTTCAAACTACCCTCAGGAAGAAACATTTGGTGCTTTACCAGGCTTCCTGAGCCAATCAAATTTTCAAAAGACCCATCCCTTGTCACTCCTATTGAATTGACGGCCCATATGGTTGCTGTAAACAACTAGGAGGGATCAGTGTCTCCAAACCCTGGTCCTAAAAGAGAAAGGGGAAGTCTCAGACTGGGACTAAGACTAAACCCAAGTCCCAGGGCCCTGAGGCTTCAGGAACACAGCCTAAAAGGCACAAAAGGCCCGAGACTAAAAAGACACCCACTGATGACCTGGCAACATCCACCCCCATGACAATGAAGGACACTGATACATCACAGTCAGTGCCCTTGGTCACAACCACTACTCCCCAAGATCCAGAGGGACACATACAACCCGCTGGTAGGGGAGCGCCTTCCACAACGCCCAGTGATGACATTAGCAAATCCAAGCCTTTGTCTGAGGGCACACTAATCGATCCCAAAGACTCAGAGGGAATCAAACAACCCGCTGATAGGGATACAACTATCACTGACTCTGCTAAAGGCACTGGGAAACGCCCACCAGTGTCTCAGGGACAAAGACTAGGAGGGAAAGGAACAACCCGCCGATACGGAACCCATAACCAATCCTGACTCCAGCGAAGGCACTGGGAAATGCCCACCAGTGTCCGAGGGGTCAACGGGGGACAAAGACTCAGAGGGAAACACACCACCCGCTTATATGGAACCCATCACCAACCCCTGGTTAACTGTTGCTGATGTCACTGGCATATTATTTTCTGAAGATGAGCTTGCTAAGACTGATGATGAAATTTTATCAGCTGGAGAAGAAATGGACGCTGAGGTTCAAGCTGAACAAGAGCCTCAGCCTGATCCACAGGAGCATACTGAATCACCATTCCAGCATGAAAATGATGACTCCTCCTCCTCCACTGATGAATTTGAAAGATTTGATAATGTTCTCCCACTTACTAAAAGGCAGCTCGTTGAGTGGATCACCAAAGCTTCAAGAAGGTTATATTCTGGGGTCACTAAAACATTGTGGGAACAACACACTGAGGCTGCTGCGAGTTATGCTGATCTAAAGGCTGAGGTACATGGCTTTGATGAAAATGTTCATGAGCACAGGGATCTGATGTATGACAACATTCACCGACTGGATGAAAACATGGCTAAATTCCTCAGGCATCTTCAAGGTGTAGGTACAAAGATAGATGAAATCAAGGAATTTGTCAAAGAAGACCCAGCACTCAACTCTAAAGTGCTAGAGGCAACTGAGGCGTACTTGAAACAATCCTCAAGCCTCACTGAACTGCTCGATATGCTCAAGACTGCCAATGTTCAGGGTCTTCCATCCTCAGTCCAGTCACTTCAAGCTACATTGGACTCTTTGAATACGCAAGTGGCTACTTTGACTCAGGCTTCCTCATCTCTGGCCTAGAATCTTGGGCCCAGAATGACTGCTCTATAAGGTTCTCAGGCTAATTTGAAAGCTAAAGTCACTGGTATTCAATCTGACACTTCAGACATCAAGGCTATGATCTTAGAAATTTATCAGGCCTTCAAGGGTCAAGCTGCTCAGTCCCCCTCAGCACCAACTCCAACTCTTGCTCTCACCGAAGCTTCGGCAATAGTTGAGGGGGAGAATATTGCTGAAGAACCTCCTTCTCACACTGAGGGGGAGCCAACACTATCAACATCAGTGGCTCAAATCTCATCATCACCACCAGTCTCAGCAACACCTATCTCATCAATCCCACCAACAACATCAACAACAACAACACTGACAGTAATCACACCAATAACAACAACACCACCACCCCTGGTAGCAACTTCATCTTCCTCAGGCCAGGACAAAGGCAAAGGCATTATGAAAACCTCTGAGCCTAAGAAGATTCCCTATAAAATCGGCGACACTGAATACCTGCTCACACCACAACAGCTGAGTAAACATCTTGCCAAAGAAGAAAGAAGATTGAAACTAGCTGAGGAAGAGAAAAAGAACAGAGAAGCACTGGCAAAGGTTGTCGCCGAAGAAGCTGAAAACATAGGATTAGATCCAAGCAAGCTCCAAAAGGGTCAGGCAGGACAAAAGTTCAAGGAAGCTCAGGCTGCTCAGATGGCTGAAATGAGAAAACAGTTGGAAGAAAAGAAGAAGAAAACTGAAGCTATCAGGCAAAGCAGAATTGAGCATTACAACTGGACAATGACAAGCCGAAGGCTTCCTGAAAGGATAACAGATGTCAGAATCATCCCCAATACCAAACCACTGGCCATGAACGTTTATAGAGGGGATGATAAAATACACTTCGAGGTTCATGATACCCTCAAATTCACTGACTTTGGGATCACTGAACTCGATGAGCTTGGTCCAATTATTGAAAAGAAGAAGAATGCGGTGGTTAAGGACTTGATGAAAATGCTCAGTAAAAGATATGAAAGACTGAGGGATTTTCTAGCCAATGGGAATTCAGCCGCCTTAACGCACCTCAAGGATCTCAACCACAATCATCCACTGGCAAAAGGAAGAGAGTTGAGTTCCAACCTGAGATTAAAGTGCCTGGACTGGAGTGTAATAGGGAGCTGCCTGAAGGAGTGAAATTTGTGAACTGTCTAGTGATTGAGAAGCCTGAAAGAGGGCTATTCCACATTGATGTCTATGGAAACCCTGCTTTTCAAAGATGGAGTGATATTGATCAGGCTGGTGTAGCTGCAATGCTGAGCTACATACCAGTGGCCTCTCAAATCCAAACCCCAGCAAACATCAGGTTCTGTCAAGACCTGAATGCCAAGATAAGAGACCATCCTGACAGGGAAACACTCATCACTAAGAAAGTCAAGCTTGAAGCACTGGGAATCCATCTGGACTGACATCATTTTGTTTTATCTTTTGTACTAGTGATAGGAACTATGTAATCGGATCAATAAAAGATGTATGTTTTGTTAATTTACTCAGTGTTCCTTATTGTATTCATTAGTACATTCAGTGTAAGAAGAAGCCATTTGCTCACTTACACTCATCAACCACTTAGGCTATTTGTATATCCAAATAGGGGGAGACTGTTGGGTTCAGTAAATACCCAAACCCCTTAATCTAGGATTTGAATAGAAAATAGCCCAAGTGTTTAGTCCGTTAAACACTAATCAGGTCACTGAGTGCATAGCCTCTCAGTGAGTCATCTTCGGGATACTCAGTAAGAGGCGTAGAAGAAGTCTCTCCACTCAGTAAGGCGGTACTTAAAGGGTGAAGACTGAGTCAAGAAGAAGATGATGGATTCAGTGAGTGATGACAATAACTCACTGAATCCCCAAGACTCCTCTCCAACTGCTTACACTGAAGACAAACTGAAGTAGAAGACTGAAGGATAAATAGACTGAAGAAAGAGCGGGACAAGGCGGGATAAGTTTGAATCAGATAAGAAGAAGTCCTTATCAACATAAGTCAACTTTCCCTGAATGGCTAACTTACAAGCTCAGTGTCATCACTGAGTTATGGAAAGCAGCCTTGTCTTTTACTTAGAATAGTCTTTGTAAACAGAGACAAAATACATCAGTATTTTGTCTTCTGTATGATGTCAGATTTGTCACTTAGGAAAGAGTTAAAACTCATATATGTATAAATAGCATAAGAGATGGAGTGAAAAGATCAAGCTTGTGAATTGTAAAAACACACATACACGCAAGCCATCTTTTCACTCCTCCAAATACAACTTAGTTCCTGAGATAGCTCAGTGAGCTCTAAGAGTTGTGCTCAGACTTAGCCTGAGCTTAGAGAGGAGTCACCCAACTTTGTCATTTCAATCCCAAGTACTATTCCGCAAGTACTTGGGTAACATATTCTTTGTTGATTTATTTCTAATAAGAATATGATGTTGAAAATTTATAAGTGTGTTTTATTTATGTTAATTTCAGTCATGGTTCACTTTTAATTTGTTTTTGATTCTAAAACTGTTTTAAACATTAGTGAACGGGGAATAACAATAAATATGCATTAGAGAACGACATTCAATGGTTCGGACTGTGGCATATTTGTGATGAGACATATGGAAACATATGTCGGCCGTGGCATTTTTTTGCACGAGTTAAAGAAAGAAAGCATTGGTCAAAAAGTACAACTAAAGTTGTTGCGCGCAAAGTACTTGGCGAAGATAATTCTTATGGATTTTAATGAAGAAAAGGCGAAAGTTTTGAAAGAAGCAGAAGAATATGTGAAGAAACAACCAAAGGCCTTTAAAATCATAATGGACGATAATGTCAAAGTTTCTCAAGAGATGTTCAAAATAATGAATGACTGTGTATTAAAGATGTTAGATTATTAAGTAATTTTGATAAAATACTATTGGATGTTTTAAATTCTTGATTGTAATAGTTTGAATCACTAAATTTTAAATATCAAATATAATACTTCTTAATGAAGAAAGTCCTTGTTTGATTTTATTAATTTTAAATAATGCTGTTTAATGCTTATATCAAGTGCAGCACAGTCTAAAAAAGTGATGCATCACAATGAAATTTTTGTTATTAAAAAGATTGCAGGCCCTATCTGCAAAAAAAATGGTATTATGAATACTAGGGAATTTTGTAAAATATTGAAAACTTGAGGGGCAAAGATGCATTATCTTAAAAATCAAAAGGCGCTAATATAAATTTACTCTCTCTCTCTATCTCACCAAAAACACCGATCACTTTTTCTCTCTCTCTATCTCTCTCTCTTCCACTTCCTCTCATTACTCTCTCTAAAAAATCAAAACCCTAAAAAAATTATTAAAATTACTGCATTTTCAATGGGGAAAAAGAAAGCAACAGATGATTCACCACCAAGTAAGTGTATATTAATCGATAATCATGATTTTCTTCATCAAAAAAATGTTGTTTAAATTTCTAAAATAGTTTATTTTTTTTATAAATTTAGAAAATAAAAAGAGCAGAAAGATGACTGCTGCTGTTGAAAAAAGAAAAAATAAATAAAAAAGAAGTTGAAGCAGAAAAAGCAGAAAAATCAATTACGGAAACATCAAGTAAGTTTTAAATTTATGATGTATAAGGATGAATAAGGTTAAAGGTAGTTTGCCTTATGTGAGTTAAATGTGTTTTTATGCTTGGTTGTTTGTATAATGCACTTGTATTTGAACTGAGATGCAATATGTTTTAAGTTGTAACGTATGAGCATGTGTTATGTTAAATGTAGTGAAACTTTGATGCACTGTAATATGAACTGTGATGCAGTAAGTCCAAATTGTCGCGTATGTGACTTTATGTATCAAAAAACGTGTTTGTTTGCATTGTTATATGAACGATGCAGTGGGATTTGAACTGTAATGCAGTAGGATTAATGAATTAATAAGTTATAGCAGCTTGTTTAAATAATCTAATGCAACAGGAGTTTTTATGTGTCTAGGAATTGAATTATGAGCATAATCTTGGTTAAATGTACCTTATGTGATGCACTAGGAATTGAAATGTGATGCAATAGATTTTAATCTGCTATAACTTTTAATTTTGGTTAAATATAGTTATACTGATGCAGTAGCTTTTAATTTTGAAGAATGTCTGCGTAATATACGATAAATGAAGCATATGTGAAGTGCGAAAGAAATTTTGAATGCTTTACTGTTTTTGTAATGTACTAGTGTTTGTACTGTTATGTTCTAGTGATTGAAGTGAGATGCAATAGAGTTTAATTAACGGCATGTGTGTGTAAGATATAATAAATGTAGCCTATGTGATGTACGAAAGAGATTTTGTATGCTTGACAATTTCTGTGATGTACTAGTGGTTGAACTGAGATGCAGTAGCTTTAATTTGCAGCATGTGTGCGTAAAATAGTATAAATGTAGCTTGCCTATTTGATGTACGAAAGAGATTTTTTATGCTTGATGGTTTGTGTGATGTACTAGTAGTTGAGCTGAGTTACGATTGATCATGTTGAAACAGATGATCAAGAAACAGATGAAGAAGACACCACATTAATTAATCCCAATTTAAAAAAGGCTGCTTTAGCAAAATGGAAGGAAGTATTACACAGTCTTGTTTTAGAACATCAGGGGAAGAAAACTAAAGGTGCTGCATTTAAAGGGAAAAGATCCGCAGCAGAATGCAGCACAAGTAAAAAGAAGTTTAAGGGCAAAAGATCCGCAGCAGAGATGGATTCAGATTCTGATACAACTCCAGCTAAAAAGAAAAATAAGGTTAAAAAGGAGGATGAAGATATAAAAGAAGCGGTTAGAAAGAACGAACCAATATCTATCATGAACAGAATGTCACCTAGAAATCTACAAAAAGTTCTTGAGAATTGAGGACTCCTCAGGTGAAGGAATTAGAAAATCTGGGATTTGACGATTTTTATAATAATTTCCATTTTGATTCAACACCGTCACAATTAGGAATGTGGGTTGTTAGAAATTTCAATACAAAAACTTGCTCGATAAAAATGAAAAATGGAAGAAATATCAAAATTACTCGAGAACTGATCAGGGATTTGCTTGGAATTCCAATGGGGGAGATAAAAGTTGAAGCACTTGAAGAGAAAAATCTATTAGAAGAGACTATTGCAAAATGGAGAGAAATGTTGGATAGTATTGTTGTGAAAAACAAAATTTATATACAAAGGTTGGAAGAACATTTGTGTGATATAAAAGAAGTTGATTGGGAATTTAAAATTTGTTTCCTTGTATTTTTGGACAAGGAAACAAAGATGGGCAGGTAAATGAGAGAATTATACCAATTCTCTCTAATACTGATAATGTTTCAAAGATGGATTGGTGCTCATATGTTTTAGAGTGTATGGTGAAGGAGTGTACCGGGTTTAAACCAACTTCATATTACAGTGGACCATTATTTTTGCTGGCTGTAAGTTTTTTATCTTTAATTGCACTAGTAATAAAAAAGTATTATGCACTGATTATGACACTAGGATGCAGTAAAATATAAAATGTGATGCAATAGGTTTGATAAAGGGATGCACTAAATATAAAACTCTGATTGATTGATTATGACACTATGATGCAGTAGACATATAACATTGATGCACTATATTTGACACTATCATGCACTAAATGTTAAACTGTGATGCAATACATATTAAACAAAAAAATACACTTTCTATTATATTTTTAATACTCATTTATTTTTTGCAGATCATATACGTTAATTCAACAACATCTGAGACCATAAAAGTTGAGAAAACTGTTCCAGCTTTCAAAGCATGGAGTTCAAGACTGTTGTATAAAAGACAAAAAGAGGAGCTTAAACTGGGTTTTGGTTGTCTACCAATTGCAGAAGGTGTGGAGGTGATTGAACCACAGATAGAAAAGGCTCCGAAAAAGAAGAAATTGATTAAAAAACAGAAGAAGAGTGAAACATGTATATAAGATAAAATTTTATTTAATTTTGTAAAACTTGTTTATTTCTAATTGAATTCTATGTTGATTTATTAACAGGACTATATGGAACAATTGATATAGATGAAGCAAATAGAGAATTCCAAGCAAAATCTTTTGAGGTATTATTAATTAAAAAGCATTGTACCCTGTGATGCACTAGATTTTGAACACAGATGTAATTCATTTAAACTTTAAGAAATATGATGCAGTAATTTATGAACTTTGATGCACTAGTAGTAAATTAACATGCAGTACTAGGGGTGAGCAAAACAAACCGAAAAAACCGAAACCGAACTGAAAAAACCGACCGAAACTAATAACCGATGGTTCGGTTTTTACTTTTTCAAAAACTGAAAAATGCGGTTCGGTTTCGGTTTTCGTCCAAAAACCAAACCGCAAAAACCGAACCGAACCGATCCGGTTTTATTATATACTAATATCTAATTAATATAAAATAAATAAATAACTAAATAAATCAAAATTATAAATTTATATTTATTTTTTGAGTGAATTTATAATATATTTACCTTAACACTTATATTTATATGTGTGTTTGTCGTGTCGCGTGTTTTGTGTGAATAAATCAATAAGTATTCGATAATGATTATACTATGTGTATGTTCACTTGTATGTGTATGTCTTATTTATATGTTTCTAACTGTAGAATTATGTAATAAACATTATTATACTTAGATTTAAAAAAAAAAGTAAAGAAGAATAACTAATTTTGTGCGTAAAACAAGTTTGTTGGTATATTTGGCCATACCCAAATATTAACGGTTAGAAACCGAAAAACCGAACCGAAACCGATAACAAACCGAAAAAACGAACCGCCAAAAACCGAACGGTTTCGGTTTTGGGTTCTACAAAAACCGAACATTGTGGTTCGGTTTCGGTTTTAGACAAAAACCGACGCAAACCGAACCGTGCACACCCCTATGCAGTACATTAATACACTTTGGTGCACTATAATTAAATTAAAAAAACTATAAAGCATTTAGCTAACTTTGTTTCTTTTAAATATTTAGGAAATGAAGAAGGATATAAGAGACAGTTTTGTATTGTGTAATCAGTTGATGTTGCATACTGATTACAAGTTGATGATAGCTTTGAGATTAAACCCTAAGGACGAGGAGATGAAGAAAATGCTTCAAATAAGAGAGGATTTGTTTGCTAATTCATATAAAGAAGATAGCTTTGATAAAGAAATTGTTGATGAGGAACATGGTGATAAAGATAAGGAGGATGGGGATAAAGATGGGGATAATGTTGATGAAGGTGGTAAAAAAAATGAGGACGATGGTGATAAAAATGAGGAAGATGCGGATAAAGATGGAGATAAAAATTATGATAAAAATGATGAGAACGATCGGGATAAAGGTGATGATAATGGAGAAGATAAGAAAGATGACAATGGTGACGATAATGATAAAGCTGGTGATAAAGAAGAAGATGAGAAAGATGACAAAGAAAGAACTGAAAATGAAAAGAATGATGAGAATGATGGAAATGAAGAAAATGAGAACAATGGGGATAAAGGTGATGATAATGAAACTCAAGAATTGATTGTGTCTGATGAAGCTCCAGAATGGATTGGGTCTGATAAAGCTCAAGAATTGATTGGGTCAAATAAAAAACAGGAAAAGATCATATCTGATGAAGGTCAAGAATTGATTGGATTAGATAAAAGTCAAGAAAAGATCGGGGTCTGATGAAGGTGGGATCAAAGATCAAAGTAATGAAATTCAAACCCAAGAAGTGAAATAATTTCACTTCATCAAAGACAAATTATAAAATATGTATTAATGTGTAATAACTTAACAAATGCTTACCTAACTATTTGAATATGTGTAATAACTTAAATAATTCTAATTTAACTATTTGAATTCTGGAATAAAAACCAGAATTCTAATTTTGGATATATGAATTATGTTTAAATTTTTAGGATAAATAAGCTATTAGGCTTTAAACTTTAACTGTGATGCAGTGAATTTTAAATATGATGCAGTGCTATTATAATCTTTTTTGAATCATGGTTACTTATTTACTGCATCATAGTAAAAAAAATATAAAGAGAAATGCATTACAATTAAATTAGTACTGAATAAAATTTTATGAAAATTTAAAATTTTGCAGCATCATTTGTTAGTTTTTAATTTCAAAACTATTTATTGCATCACATATTCTTGGTTAATGCATCAATTCTATTTATTTATCATATACTTGGTTACTGCATCACATAAACTTTGTTACTGCATCACATATACTTTATTCAATTTATTTATCATAATCTTTGATGCAACAGATATACTGGTCTTGTTTATCATAATATTTGTTGCATCACATATATTGTTTACTGCATCAAACTTATTTATTGCATGAAAACCTTTTGTTAACGTTGATTCTTTTGAAATAGATGATGGATTTGTAGAAGATTGCGAGTATGATTTACTTTCAAATAACATTAATGGAATTTGAATGAATCTAAGATGATTAACCAAGTGATGAAACTGCCATTATTGTGTACTACCGATACCACAGATGTACCAAAAGAGTTATATGTTGATGTAGCAAAGGAATCAACTGTTAATGTGATTGATGCGGTTCCTGTGAGATCTGTTGCGCCAATAAATTACATTCCCACTCAGAAAAATCAAAAGGAAAAAACAGTTGCTGCAGCAATATCAAAGGCAAAGAAATGTGATACAGCAGATGCTGCAACAAAAACAAAGGAAGTGGGTAAAAAGGCAGCAACAAACAAAGAAGAGACAAAAAAGGCAATGGGAAAAGCTAGAAAGGTTCCAACGAAAAAGCCAGAGCCTAAATCAGTGAAAGTGGATTCAGAAAAACCTAAAAGAGGCCAAAAAAGAGGTGCAAAAGCTATGGAAGAAGCTAAAGAGGTTGAAATAATTAATGAAAAGCGTATAGGAAAGCCCTCTAGTGCTATGGTATCACCATTCTATGATAGAAAAGTCGTGATTTTCAAAAAATGGTCTGAAGCAAGTATGAAGCTTGTTGAATACATATGGAGTGACAATTGTCCTGAAGGGTAAATTTTATTATACAAATATTTGATAATTACTACATATATATTCATGTGTTACTGCATCACTGTTTAGATTATTTACTGCATCAATACGTATATGTTACTACATCAATGTTTATATGATACTGCATCAATGTTTATATGTTACTTCATCACTGTTTAGATTATACTGCATCAATAATTATACGTTACTGCATTAAATACTAAAATGTTACTGAATCATAAACGTGCAATGATATTGTTTTCCATGGAAAAGGATTGGAATTAAAACGTGCGTTTTTCTTGAGCCTTTATCCTGAAATTAGAGCTGCTTCAAGTATAATTGATGTATGGAGCATTATACTAAACGATGAAGAGCAATTCAGAGACAAACTTTCTGGAAAGAGAAATGTTTATTGTAGTACAATGATGCTGGTGAGAAATTTATCAAAATAATATAGCTAAAATTAATTGACACTTTATAATTCTTATAAAACATTTCATGTTTATGAAAAAAGCCTCATCATATGGTTGAAGATGGAAAGGATGTGGAGAAAAGAAATAAAGTTTTTGATGAAAATGTTAAAAGTCTTTTAGAAACTGCAAGAGTGAAGGATTTCAATGATGTTAGTTTGGTAAGAAAAAAATAGATTTATTATTGCAAGTTTCACTGATTTGATTCTTAACATGAATTTCAATGATGTTAATGCATTAAAATGACAACAGGTTTTCTTTCCTTGTATAAAGATGATTGAAAATGGATCAAATCATTACTATCTCATCTGCTTTAATCTGAAGAAATGTGATATAGACATCCTTGACAACATCGACGAAGGTATAGAAAATATCTCAGATAGATATGGGGATTATGCAAATGATGTGGTAAGTATAACTAAAAATACAAAGAATGTTTTCCTACTGCATCAAAGTGTTATAAACTACTAAATTTCAAAGTTTTTACTGCATCATAGTTATATATATTGAGCATGTAAGAAACTAAAATTTATTTAACTGTATTGTATTATTTTCACAGATTGATTCATTTATCAATTATCTAGAAAGGAAAAACCACCCAAAAATCGCCGAGATTTTATTGGCGAACCGAAGGTTAGTGCAGATAAAATGGAAGACAACCTACAATAGTGTCGACTGTGGTATCTTTGTCATGAGGCATATGGAAACCTATATTGGTCAAGAAGTATTTTTGGATGTACTAAATAGGGAAGCTGAAGTTCTAAGCGGACAACTGAAAATGCTTCGCAAGAAAGTACTTGGCAAAGATATTACTCAAAGATCTAAATCTAAAAAAAAGGAAGTAATGAAAGCAGCTGAAGCATTTGCAAAGAAGCAAGGAAAAAGCCTTAAGATCTTAAATCATATTAATGTCAGAATGGATCAAAATTTGATGAAAAAGTTTAAAGAAACTCTGGAAAAGACAATTGAAGGCTGATGGGAAATTTTTGTTGAGATTACTCAAAAACTGAAATCTTTTGGATATGTTTTAATGAATGATCAGTAATTGTATGGTACTTTAAAATTTAGATAATGTTTCTATGGTACTTTTACTTTTGGTTAATGGATGTTGAAAACTAAGTACTTTTACTTATAATGATCGGTCTTTGTTATTGATTTTATCTATGGTTTGAATTTGATTACATTTATCAAGCAACTGTGATGTAGTAAAAATAATTATGTGATGCAGTAGAATAACATAGTGATGCAGTAACTTATACTTGAAATTATATTTAATAATTACTGCATCAATTTTTATTTTTTACTGCATCACAGTTCATATTCTACTGTTATTCTGCTATTGCACCAGCTTTAAATATCTACTTGAAATGTTTCCCCAGAAATGGAAGATGGACACTATCAGATGCTTTTTTGAAACTCATGAATCAATTTAAACAAAAACATCAGCAAACAAAGTACATATTAAACATGAATTAACTACTTGTTAGTGATGTTTGTAAGTTTAAAATGATTGAAGAGATTCATAAGCTAATCTAAAAGTATCCACCTTCAATTCCTGAGGAAGCATTCCAAGTTATAAAGATGAATGAGAAACTGCAATTGTGATAAACTAGAATAAAGTTTATAATAAAGTTATAAGAGTGTATATGATGAATGAAAAATTGGAATGGTTGTATGAGTATTTAAAGGTGAGAAGAAGATAAGAAAGTGAGGTTTATGGATTTAAAGATAAGAAAAAGATAAGATTCTCTGATGTGCATTGAAAATTGAAATGTATGACAGTATTTGAAGATAAAAAAGAAATAAAAAAGATATAAAAATTATGTGTATAAAACGACATTAGAAAAATACTGCATTATAATATGTATGCATAGTGCATCATAATGTAAAACCTATTGCATCATAGTGTTAAATCTATTGCATCACAGAGTAAAATTTACTGCAAAATGATAAACACCAAAAAAATACTATAACTAATATAATCTTCCATTAAAACTGTATGCTATACCTATCTTTCTTTACAATTCATCAAGTGCTTTATTTAAAAAAAAGAAAAGAAAAAAGAACACTCATGTTTTACGTGTGCTTTCAATATAGAAAAGAATAATCAATTTTTGCGTTTAGATTGTCTCAAACCTTCTCTTCTTGTTCTTGTAGCTTTTTTTTATTGATGGGGTAGTTTTTACCATTTTCCTTGTACAATTCCTAGAATTATGGCCTTCCTTTTGTCCGCATACCCCACACGCCCTTCTCTTTGATAGTTCTTCAGCAGATACTTCAGCTATAGACTTAAACCTTGAAAAAAAACCAGTTCCTTTAGTTTTACTCTTGCCTGGATTGTTTATTGTCTTTTTTTCAGGTTCTTTCACACCTAGCATAGAACTCATCACAGCTTTCCCATCACACTTTGGAACTGTTGGAATATCAATTACAGCTTGATTCAATAACTCTTGCAACTTGTTTGTATATATGCATCTTGCTCAAATCATGTACCAAACAATCAACAGTAGATTCAAAAATCTCGTACATATCTAGAACTTCATTCCGTACTAAATCTGATGCACCAATTATTCTTGGAAGAGCATATCTTGAAGGCTTGGTATTCTTTAACCACCTCTTTTTTAAGTAATTTCGAGGAAACTCCTTGACATTGTTCATCCTTAGAACATAGAATGCATGACGACATAAAAGCCCATACGACTCATACCGATTACAAGAACATTGAACAATCATCTCAGACTTACAAAAATCAACCTACAAAAAAAATAAATGAAAACAAATAAAGAAATATTTACAATATGATACAATAAATTAAGATAATGATGTTGTGATAATGCACTAGTACATAATGCACTAGATATGATGTTGTGATGCACTAGTACATAAATGTATATAAAAATACTAGTGCATTAAAATGTATAAAAATAGTGCATCACAATGTTAATTAATAGTGCATTACAGTATATAATATTACTGTTTCTAGTGCATCACAATGTTAATTTTAGTGCATTACAATTATCTTTTACACACCTGATAAACAGCAAAATCATTGTTACCACTCTTTCCATTCCGAAACTCAGTATCACGGATTGCATATTTCTCCATATTCTCAGCTTGAACAACACTCAATCCAATACAATACTTATAAGAACCAAGGATCTCATCCTGCACGTCAAATAATAGTGTCCTAGTATATAGCTTACATGCTTCTTTCTCCATAGGATGTTCTGTTTTGAATTTTGGAGTTTTATATCTTGAATCATGGTCATTCTTACGCTCAATGTACCTTTGATACTCAATAGCAGTATCGTAATGACTTAAGAATTCAACCAGAGTAAGGTGAGGGCTGGTCCATTTACCAAAAAATGGTTCTCACTTTCTGATCTTGAAGTAGTACGCATAAGTCCTGCCATATGCACATCACGTAAATACGCAGGTATCCATCTTTCCCTCATATTAAACATATCACCTAACCATTTGTTATCAGATAGTTCAAAATCATTAATCATCCTATCCCACTCTCTCTCAAATTCTTCCGGCAATATTTGGTCTGTCCACACAATATCACAAATTCGTTGTTTAAAATATGTCCTATTACAAAGTGCAGTACCAACCTATAAAAAAAGAAAAATGTTAATACGAAATTCCACTGCATCAGTTTAAAAAATAGTGCATCTTAAGCTAAATTGGAATGGAATATAAAAAAATTAACTGCATTAGAATTTTAAATCAACTGCATCATAAAAATGGATATAAAAAAATACCTTTGTAGTCAATTTCTGCATTATATGCCACATACACAAACGATGCCTCGTATTTGGGAAGCACTCTTCAATAGCAATTTTCATTGATGGATCTTGATCAGTAATAACAACTTCTGGTTCTTTCCCAAAAGCTTCTTTGAATTGTTCAAGTAACCATATGTAAGCACCGGCACTCTCATCAGCAAGCAAACCCGAGGCAAATGTAAGGCAACGGTTATGATGGTTGATACCAGTAAAAGGAACAAATACCATCTCATACCTATAAAAAATTATACTTATTTAATTAGAATCTCTTTAAAATAGAAATATATTTAAACTAATTTTTATCATAAGCAAAAGATTATACTTGTTTGATCGAAATGTCGCATCAAAAGAAACAATATCACCAAAAGAAGCATAGTCTTTAATAGCTTCTTCATCAGCCCAAAAAATCCCAACCAACTTATCATCATCACCTAAAACAAAAAAAATAAAACTATAATAAATGTGAACTTTAATAATGTGATGCACCATATATTGACAATACGATGCACCAATAATTATAAAAGTGATCACCTACAATATAACTATGATGCAACAGATATTAAAAATTTAATAACTTTAATAATGTGATGCACCAAATACTGTCACTATGATGCACAAATTATTATAAAAGTGATGCACCTACAAAAATAACTATGATGCAAACAGATATTAAAAATTTAATGAACTAAAGAATATATGCATCACCTGTTGGAAAATTTTAGTGCACTTGTGGGAGTAGTTCACACCTTGTAATGGGTTAGGAGGTACGGAGTGTATACCCATAAGGTCCATGAACACCCTGACTCTTGTAGTGGTTTGTATTGGTAGTGCTAGTAGAAAGTACTATTTGTGGAAAGTACTGCTAGTGGAAAGTACTGCTTGTGGTTTTCACTGATAAGCAGTGTTTCCACTGAAGCTTGTGTTTTCCACTGAAGCAGTGTATCCACTGATAGCACTATGAAAGTATTGCTAGTGTGAAAGTACTGCTAGTGTGAAAGTACTGCTAATGGTATGAAAGTACTGCTAGTGTTAAAGTACTGCTAAATGGCAGTTACAACTGCTTAATGACCACGTTTAATTGGTCATGTAACCACTAACGGCTATAATGGGGATAATTATGAGGCTATTAATGGGCCGATTAATACTCATAATTCCATTTGACTAGCTAAGAGTAACCTCCTATAAATAGGAGATCTAATTATGCATGATGGACACACAGAAAACGTAAACACATATAAGCGAAAGGGTTATAGAATTGTGCCTAATTCTCTAACTGCATTTGGTCTTATCCCAAGTAGATATTCGTGATACCTAGGCATAAGGGTCGAATAGTTACTTTGGAAAGTGATCACACTATTCCAAGTGATATCCGGTTACTACCTAGTGATATGGTTGCTAGCTACTGATTATCTAACCCTGTTCTGGGACCTACTCACCAACAATCAAAGTAAACTATTTGTGATAATCAATGGCTGCTGCTGCAATGAAACACATGGCTTCAAACTTTTCCAAGCTTGATAAGTTTGAAGGGGTGGACTTTAGGAGGTGGCAGAAGAAGATGCACTTCTTGCTGTCAAGCATGAGTGTGGTGTATGTGCTAACCACACCAATTCCTGATGATGGGGATGATGCTACTGTGGAGCAGATCAGGAGGAGGAGCAAATGGGAGAATGATGACTACATTTGCAGAGGTTTAATTCTAAATGGTATGTCTGATTCTTTGTTTGATATTTATCAGAACTTTGAATCTTCCAAAGAACTGTGGGACTCCTTGGATGCCAAATATATGGTTGAGGATGCATCAAGTAAGAAGTTCCTTGTTTGTAATTTCACAAATTACAAAATGACTGATTCAAGACCAGTTATGGAACAATACAATGAACTTCTTGGAATACTTGGAAGGTTTACACAACACAATATGAACATGGATGAGGCTATTAAAGTCTCTTGTGTCATTGACAAACTCCCTCCTTCTTGGAAAGATTTCAAGCATACCTTGAAACATAAGAAAGAAGAATTAACTCTGGTTGAGTTCAAGTCATCTAGCGCATTGAGGAATCTCTCAAGATGTAGGATAATGACAAGCCAAAGAGTAGCGATGTTATGGTGCATCTGTTGTCAATATGGTGGAGCATAATAACTCTACCAGGTACAATGACAACAAAGGCAAACGGAAATATCATGACAACACAAGGGCAGATCCTAACAAGAAGGCAACACCTACTTGTTGGAAATGTGGCAAAACTGGTCACATCAAAAGGGACTGCAAGGGTGTTAAGGTTGGTGGTAAAGCCAATGGATTAGGCACTAATGGTTCAGTGGAGTGGTGGTTCTTCCAACTCACCGAAAGGTCGAATATGGTTAATAAGTCTTTTTAGATTTATTATGTTACATATGTATCTGAATCTCATTATGTGCAGGATGATGATGTTGAATGTGGTGGGTTGACTCTGGTGCAACAGTTCATGTGTGTAAAGATAGAAGCTGGTTCAAGACTTATGAGTCACTGAATGATGGTTCTATTCTTCACATGGGAAATGAGTCAACAGCCTAGGTGCATGGTCGTGGTTGTGTATATCTTAATTTTAGTTCTGGAAAGATTGTAACTTTGTTTAATGTTATTCATGTTCCTGATATAAGGAAGAACTTGGTTTCAAGTAGTGTATTGAATAATCATGGATATAAACAAGTTATTGAGTCTGATAAATTTGTGCTTTCTAAACATGGTGTTTTTATTGGTTTTGGTTATTTATGTAATCAAATGTTTAGGCTTAATATTGTCACTGATAGTGTTATTTCAGCTTTTGTGATCACCATCGACTGACCGACTCTACCCTATGGCATGCAAGACTTGGCCATGTTCACTATAAAAGAATGCAAGACATGTCTAAGGATGGGTTGATCCCAGCTTTTCACATGGACACCTAAAAGTGTAAAACTTGCATGTTGACCAAGATAACCAAGAAACCCTTTCGGGGTGTTAGTCGTGAGACTAAGGTCTTGGAGCTAATTCACAAATGACTGTGTGATTTGCATGCCACTCCTTCTTTGGGGAATAAGAAGTACTTTGTGACGTTTATTGATGATGCTTCTAGATTTTGTTATGTCTATTTGTTACATACCAAGGATGAAGCATTAGATAAATTCAAAGTGTTTAAAACCGAAGTTGAATTACAACTTGGGTCTTTGATCAAAAGATTAAGGACTGATAGGGGAGGTGAGTACATGGATACTCTGTATTTTTAGTCTGTTGGTATAATCCATGAAACGACTGCCCCTTATACTCCTCAGCAAAATGGCATTTCTGAAAGGAAAAATAGGGTGCTGAAGGAGATTGTTAATTCCATGTTGTCCTATTTAGGACTGAGTCAAGGGTTCTAGGGTGAAGCTATGTTAACAGCTTGCTATTTATTAGTTAGGGTTCCCAACAAAAGGAACAAGGTTACCCCTTATGAACTCTGGACTAAAAGGAAACCCAACCTGAACTATCTCAAGGTTTGGGGTTGTAGGGCTGTTGTAAGACTCCCTGATCCAAAGTTGAAAACTTTGGGTGAAAGAGGCATTGATTGCATCTTTGTTGGATATGCTCAGCATTCCAAGGCTTTTAGGTTTTATGTTATTGAACATAATGAATATGTTTCAATTAACTCAATAATTGAATCAATTGATGCAATATTTGATGAGAATAGATTCTCATCAGCCTCTAGACCAAGTCGAGGATTCCTAATGGAACTCATGACACTAGGTGTATCGATGTCCCGATGATGAACCATCGTGGTCCCGATGAGGTTGTGGTTCAACAACCTGAACTCGTGCTCAGGAAGAGCAAAAGGGTCATGACTCCAAAGTCATTTGGACCTGAGTTTCAACTATACTTAGTTGAAGGAACAAGGGATGAGGTCTCCGACCAATACTCCTATTGCTTCATTGTTGAGGATGATCCCAAGACATTTGAAGAAGCAATGAAGTCCCCGGATATTGCTTTTGGAAAGAAGCAATCAATGATGAGATGGATTCCATCATGGGGAACAACACTTGGGTGTTGGTTGATCTACTACCTGGTTGCAAACCTTTGTTGCAAATGGATTTTCAAGAAGAAAATGAAGGTAGATGGAACTATTGAAAAGTTCAAGGCTAGACTAGTTATTCAGGGCTTTAAACAAAAGTCGGGAATAGACTATTTTGATACTTATGCCCCTATGGCTCGTATCGTACCATAAGACTGCGATTGCTATGGCATCTATTCACAATCTGATTATTCATCGATGGATGTGAAGACGAGCTTTCTTGAATGGTGAATTGGATGAGGAGGTTAACATGAACCAACCTCGGGGCTTCATCATGCTCGGCAATGAAAACAAGGTGTGTAAACGATTAAGTCTCTATGGACTTAAGCATGCACCTAAGCAATGGCATCAAAAATTTGATGAAGTGGTTTTGTCTAGTGGTTATGTTCTTAACCAAGCCGACAAATGTGTATATAGCAAATTTGATGAATCTGTAAAGGAGTCATCATTTGTCTATATGTTGATGACATGTTGATCTTTGGCACTGACCAAAATCAGGTTATATTGACAAAGGAATTTTTGTCGTCAAGGTTCTCCATGAAAGACATGGGGGAGGCTGATGTTATCCTTGGTATAAGGATTAAACATGAAAGTAATAGAATTTATATCTCTCAGTCTCATTATATTGAGAAGGTACCGAGGAAATTCAATTACTTTGATTGTACTCCAGTGAGTACACCTATGGATACTTGTGAGAAGTTGATGCCTAATCATGGCAAGGCTGTATCTCAACTTGAGTATTCTAGGGTAATTGGGTGCCTGATGTATGCCATGACTTGTACAAGACCTGATATTGGTTTTGCAGTGGGAAAATTGAGCAGGTATACTAGTAATCCTAGTGCTCATCACCGGCAAGCAGTTCAAAGGGTACTGAAGTATTTGAAGAGAACTATGGATTATAGTCTCTCATATCTTGGTTACCCATCAATGTTGGAAGGTTACACTGATGCAAGTTGGATCAGTAACACTGAAGACAATTCATCTACCAATGGCTGGGTATTCCTACTTGGTGGAGGTGCAATTTCTTGGGCATCCAAGAAACAAACTTGCATCACCAGTTCAACAATGGAATATGAATTTGTGGCTTTAGTAGCTGCGGTAAAGAAGCTGAATGGTTGAAAAACTTGCTCCTTGAGATTCCATTGTGGCCTAAACCTATAGCACCTATTTCTATCCGGTGTGATAGTGCAGCTACATTGGCTAAGGCTTATAGCCAGATGTACAATGGTAAGTCTAGACACTTAGGTGTCAGACATAGCATAATTCATGAGCTTATCATGAATGGGGTGGTATCTATAGAGTTTGTGAGATCTCAACATAACTTAGCTGATCACTTGACGAAGGGTCTGGCTAGAGACTTGGTTATAAAGTCCGCTAAAGGGATGGGTTTAAGTCCAACTTAGTCACTGAATGCTAGGACACCCAACTCCGAGGAAACTTAGGAGCTGAGTTCAATGTGGAAAGTGAACATTCAGTGACTGGAGCACATGTTTTATTTACATCCCAAGGTTGTGCTCAAAACCTTCTGAAAGGAGGATGAAGTCTTTACTTCTTAATGGTTAATTTTCTTTGAAAAAGTGCTTGGCGGGAGCATGACTAAAGAGGAACCACCTATGTAAATGTTGAAGTTTTGCCGCTTCATGAAGCTTTGGACTTTAGCTTTTACAACATTTATGAATTTGGATATGGACACTTGGCTTGTATAGTGTCGAGTGATAAGTGTTTGAAAACTTGTGTGTATTTTATCTTCAGGTATTCAAATGGGTTGAAGGGTTCAATTCTTAGAACACCCTGATTCTCGAATATTTGAAATGTGTAATTTACTAAGATGAAAATTCAATCCTCAGGACATTTTCATTTATGCACATGTTTTGTTTGATGTTTATTTTCATGCAAAAGAAGTGAACTAAATTTGGGGAGGATTGTTGGAAAAATTTAGTGCACTTGTGGGAGTAGTTCACACCTTGTAATGGGTTAGGAGGTACGGAGTATACACCCATAAGGTCCATGAACATCCTGACTCTTGTAGTGGTTTGTATTGGTAGTGCTAGTAGAAAGTACTGTTTGTGGAAAGTAATGCTAGTGGAAAGTACTGCTTGTGGTTTTCACTGATAAGCAGTGTTTCCACTGAAGCTTGTGTTTTCCACTGAAGCAGTGTATCCACTGATAGCACTATGAAAGTATTGCTAGTGTGAAAGTACTGCTAATGGTATGAAAGTACTGCTAGTGTTAAAGTAACGCTAGTGTTAAAGTACTACTAAATGGCAGTTACAACCGCTTAATGACCACGCGTTTAATTGGTCATGTAACCACTAACGGCTATAATGGGGATAATTATGAGGCTATTAATGGGCCGATTAATACTCATAATTCCATTTGACTAGCTAAGAGTAACCTCCTATAAATAGGAGATCTGATTATGCATGATGGACACACAAAAAACGTAAATACATATAAGCGAAAGGGTTATAGAATTGTGCCTAATTCTCTAACTGCATTTGGTCTTATCCCAAGTAGATATTCGTGATACCCAGGCATAAGGGTCGAGTAGTTTACTTTGGAAAGTGATCATACGATTCCAAGTGATATCCGGTAACCACCTAGTGGTATTGTTGCTAGCTACTGATTATCTAACCCTGTTCTGGGACCTACACACCAACATCACCTTTATAATAATTGACATAGAAACCAGGAGAATGAAGTTTTTGAATCAACAACTTCTCAACAGCCATTTGAGCATCTCGATCCCCAATAAAAACACTAATTTTCTTCTTCTGATTCTTACAATCAATAACTGTTGTACCAACTCTGTCAAAGCCACCGTAGACTTGTTTCATCAATCTAAACCCAACAACAGGACCAAAATTTGCATTTGAAACTTGGTAAAGAAAATGTTGCTTTGTATAACCCATCTTCCTTGAATTCTTCAAAAAAATCATATCTTTTTCAGCTACTAGCGGGTGGTTATGTCCATCTTCAAACTTCGTAACTTCATAAATGTTTCCTAGTTTCTTAATTGTAAGTGATGTTGAACAACCACATCTAAATGAAGTCCTCTTCCTGGTTTGCTTTTTCTTAACATCACCAAACCTATGGGAATCATCACTGATTTCACTTTGTCAACTTATATCATTATCGTAATGTAATCACCAGATTTACCATTAGAATCTTCATTTAACCCTTGTCTAGAACAATAGAAATACTTCAACGTTGCATCGAAAACCTTTTGCCTTGTAATCGCCACCTCTTCTACAGTCAAAACCGCCCTTTTACCATACACATAAAAATTATAGGCCTGATCTATTGAAATAAACTAACATCCTTCTATAGGGTTTTCAAGGCAATCAGGATACCAAGTTCTAGTTCCATCTTTTCCACAAACATAAAAACCAACATGATCTCTAATTCGAACAGTTTCAACATTTGCACCTGTATGTTTAACAAAAAGAATGTGAAAAAAATTATTGCATCAAAGCCTTAAAAAATAGTGCATCGCATATATAAAATAGTGCATCGCTAGCGATACTATTATTTAAATTACAAACTGACACTGTCATTTTCAGTTAGCATTAGCAATCAAATAAATTTCTATTCGCTTCACTAGTTACAAACTTATGTCTCACTACACTTTTAACTGATTTCAGTCTAATCTGCTCAGTCCCTAAACACTTTAACGAATATCAACTCAAACACACAAGTTCACAGAATCTAAACATTGCCATTTAAATGTCTGAACATCCAAATTATAAATCACAAGTTCCTAAAAAAAACTTGTTTAAAATGTTTAAAAAATACTCAAGACATGTTCTTATTAATAATTATATCAACTGTAGCACATTGTAAAGATAAGATAAGATTCTTTACACAGTGTAAAAGATAAGTCTACTGCTTATACAATTTACTTTCTGACACTATTTTTTGAGACAAGATTTTATTCTCACTCAAGTACAGCACAATGTAAAAGATAAGATTCTCTTATTATCACACACACTCACTTTATTCTCTCTTATTCTCACTCAATAACAATGGCAGCACCAAATGGAAACTTTCAAAATGATGAAGAAGAGTATGAGTTTGTCTTAAACAACTATTTGCTTTTTGACGCAGTGTTAGATGCTTTTGGGGAAGAACCAATGTCAGAATATGGTTCATATAGGCAAGTGAGTGTGTGGATGAGGAAAAATATCCTTACTTGGGCTGGTCGCCAAGACTTCTACTGGGATGAGATTTATGGACTTAATGGGGAAGAGGAGGAAGAAGATGAAGATGAGGAAGATCTAGAGAATGAGGAGGAGGTGAAGTGAGTGAAGGTGAAATGGTGCAGAAGGTCATATAGTGCAAGCAAAATGAGGTGGAGGAAGAGTTTCAAAGTGAGGTGATGCAGCAAAGCAAGGTGGTGCAACAAACTGAGGAAGATGATAAAACGAAGTGGAGCAACAAGTGAATAATGCTACAAGATTTGAAAATATTTATAATTTGGAAAATAGGATTAGTAGTCTTAAAAATGTTTCAACGACTCAAAGCAAATAAGAAAAGCAAGGGAGAGAGCTCTGGAACTAAAAAGTAGTTTATGATGATGGTCATTTATGTTTTTAGTATCATATTAGTTTTTTAGTTGTCGAAAACTGTTTTTAATGTGTGTTTATGTGCTATCTATGCAAATGTATTAATGTATTAATGCAGCAGAGACTTCTCTGTGGCATATGAGTTTAAGTTAAGTTATGTGTAAAACTAATGCATCATAATATTAAAATCTACTGCAAAAAATTACTAAATCATAATTATATAGTAATCAAAATACTTACTCCTATATGTATTGCATCAAACATTTTAAGTTAATGATTCATATAGACATGAATCTACTGTAACCATCTACTAAAAGTCTAATAATCATACTCATATTTATACTAGACATCAAACACCATTGAATCATACATATATAAAAACTAAGAATACTCCTAAAACACTAGTAATCCTACTCATATAAATATACTGCAGCGTACTAATCAATTGCATCATAATCTAATATGTACTGCATCATAATATAATATGTACTGCATCATAAACTTATAACTAATCTTAAAACTACTACTGCATATTCTTAAAACTACTACTGCATATTCTTAAAACTACTGTATCATAATATAATATTTACTGCATCATAATATAATATGCAGTTTGTAAATATGTTTTGTTATTATTTTCCAATTTTTTACATCTTTGGAGTAAATGCAGTTGTCATTGTTTAAAGTCATCAATATTTGCAGATTTCCCATTTCCTTTATACATAAATACTATTTGAGAATCTATAGTATTTGCAGTCATTGATTAGGCAGTCATTGACTTTATGCAGATTTACATTGATTAGGCAGTCATTGCCTTTATGCAGTCACATACATAGTTGAGAATCTAGGCAGTAACATAGGTGAGCATCTAAACTATTTGAGAATCTCAACTGTTCTTGAGACTTGTTATAAAACCAAATGACCCATGACCATATCCCACACATCTTCTTCTCATATATGTTTATCTAAACATAATTTTCAAAACATGAGTTCATTCAAGAGGAAAGTTTCCAGCCATACACCAGGTATCTAACAACTTATTAATAACCATTTCCAGAATAATAACATACAATAGGTATCTAACTAATTTATGCATGTTTTAGTTTATCTGATCACTGACATTGTTTTTCATTTTCAGAAAAATAACCATTTCCAAGACCACGAAGACACTGCTGAACAAGATGGTTCTGAAGAAATATCATGGGGAAGTTATTTTCCACCATTGCAGCACATTGAAGAGCTACTACCTATTGAATGGAAAGTTGGTTCCAGCTCAAGGCAAATTGAAACTGATGATAAGGAGGTGCCACTAACCTCAAAGTAGCTTGCCAAGCTAGCTTTTGATGCTAGGCCCAAAGTTCTGGGATTGCCAAACAAGGCAACTTGTGTTGAGATGGGCATCAAAGACTTTGTTGCCAAGCCTATCAACAATGAAGCTGAGACTAAGGGGAAGGGGAAGGGGATGAGGACAAGGTCTATGAAATGAATGGTTTGGAACCACTACAAGTTAGCAATGGTAGTGGTAGCAGTTTAACTGGTTTTATGGCTTTAGTAATGTTAGTGGTTGCAGTCCCCTAAAATAATCCTATGTAATCCTATGGCTTTAGTAAGCCCTTTTATGTAATCCTATGGTTGCAGTCCCCTAGAATAATCCTATGTAATCCTATGGATTTAGTGAGCCCTTTTATGCAATCCTATGGTTGCAGTCCCCTAGACTAATCCTATATAATCCTATGACTATCATATATGTGTGCATACCATACTAAACCAATTCAAATGTGCAATGACTAGCAGTGTTTTGTTACTAGTAGCCATTGTGAATCCTTCCTCATTCCTACTTCCATCTAAATTAGCATCAATAACCATCTCTGCATCTTTAACCTTAGCAGAATCACCCCCTCAATTCTTGGTACATATCCACAGTTACTTCCCCTACGTCCAAACAACTTGCAGTGGCTATGCTTGGGTGGTGTTAAAAATCCAGACTCCACTTTCAAGTACCTTATTCATACCTTCTAAACTCTATCAATTGTAACTAACTATAACAATAATTAACCATTAATAATACATTGAGCTTTCATTAATTATTGATTGAGCAAGTATGGTTAAATTCTTAAGTAGTATTCATCAGAGTCTTAAAACTAATGCATCATAGTCCTAATGTACTGCATCATAAACTTATAACTAATCTTAAAACTACTACATCATAATATTATAATCTACAGCACAAACTACTAAATCATACTTATATATCTATTCATCATATTCTTAAAACTAATGCATCATAATATAATATGTAATGCATCATAAACTTATAACTAATCTAAAAACTACTAAATCATAATCTTATAATCTACTGCACAAACTACTAGATCATACTTACATATCTATTCATCATAGTCTAAAAATTAGTGCATCATACTCATACATGTACTGCAACATAAACTTATAACTAATCTTAAAACTAATGCATCATAATCTTATAAATCTAAAGAACAAAATACTACATCATAATTAGATATTTATTCTTCATAGTCTAACAACTAGTGCATCATATACCTATATGTAATGCATCATAAAATTATAACTAGTCATCAAACTCTTTAAGTTAATATTTCATATACTCATATGTCTACTGCAGCATAGTTATATTTCAACTGCAGCATAATTATAACTAAAAATCAAACACCTGCTGTGCATCAATCATGTACAAAATTATCAACTGAAACTACTAGTATAATCAGTTAAAAATCATTAACATAATAAGAAAAAGTATATCAAAATTAAATTAAAAATAATAAAAAGCAAAATTATAAAAATAAAAAAAATCTTACTATCAATATTCATTGATGATGATGATGAACACTCGTTATTGATTGAAGATGAACACTCGTTATTGCTTGAAGATGAACAAACGGTATTCATTGTTGATCACGGTGAAGATCACGGTGGAGAACAGAGGAGAAGGACGGTGGTGATGACAGAGGAGAAGGATGGTGGTGCAGATCACGGTGGTTTCAGAGGAGAAGGATGGTGGTGGAGATCACGGTGGTTTCAGAGGAGAAGGACGGTCGTAAGTCGTAAAAGATAAGATGAAAGAAATGTGAAAAATAGAAAAAAGGACCTTATATACCTTTTATTTTGTGGTGAAATGACCAAAATGCCCTTGAGATTAAAAAAAGGGAGGGGTGAAGATGGGACACATGGCGCATTTTGGTGGCTTCCCATTCTTTTCATTTTAAACATCTTTTCATAATAACCCAAGTCTATATATATATATATATATAACTCTATGTAAACATAAAAAATACTAAACTAACTTACACTTAGAATTAAACAAACATGAAATCACAAGTCGTTTTCGCCCAAGTGTACTAAACATGATTTACACACTTTTCTAAAAAGTTGTTAAGAATCATATTTAAATAAACAAAGAAAATTACAAAATTACACTCTGAAATAAACAAGCAATAAATCACAAGTCGTGCCCGCCCTTGGGCGGGCTTAAACGGCTAGTGTGTGTATATATATATATATATATATATATATATATATATATATATATATATATATATATATATATATATATATATATATATATATATATATATATATATATATATATATATAGTTGTAGTTATTGATTGTAAAGTGCGATGATTATAAGCACTATGTTTAAGAGCTCATCATAGATTTAGTATCGAGGAGGCCACCTCGGTCACATTTGAAGAATGAAGTTGGTGATTATTGCGCCAACAGTTGAAGAAGAGGCAATGTGCCCATCATGACGTCCTCTAATGGCACATATACCTGATATATCATGATCCGGTTTCTTATCCTTGAAACTTGAACTTTGGATTAACGGTAAGCGGTGATGACTTGGTTATAGATTTAGACTATTTGCTTGTTATTTTTACTTTACACCAATTATATCCCATGTCTTATCCTACCCTTTAGTCATGAAGCATGTCTAGGTGATGAAGTGAGCAATCTTTGGTGTCTTGGCCATGGATTTGGTCATGTATCATTGATTTTGTCCACTTCGCCGTGACATGTTAGTAATGACGATTCACCTTTAACCTTTGTTGTGTCTACCCGTATTGCCTTCAAGTATTGTTTAGTCCTTAACTCTAGTGGTGGAGATTTGTGTAACCGCCAAGCTTATGATAACTGTGCATTGAGTGATCACCCCGAAATCGACACTTAGAATACTTGAGAGATTTGAGTGTTTTGTTCCCATTTCGTGAGGTGTTCAGCTTTGTTTTATTCTATTATAAGGGATTTTTAAACTTATATTTCTAGGTAATGGGAGATATCATTTAAGTAATTTATCTAATAAGGTCTACTTGAGGGCAAGTAGAGTTCAAGTGGGGGGATATTTGATAACATCAAAAAGTCCTGAATATAAAGTGTCAATTTCCCCCGATAATGCTCGTATTTTATATCATTTATATTGATTTATGCTTGTTTTCCTCTATATTTCACTTTCAGGTAATTTACGAGCATTGGAGCTAAAGAGACGCGGATTTGGAGAGTTTATTGAAGATATATGATAGTATGCCCACTGTGAAGTAATTACGGCATAACTCATCTCTCACATTACGCCGTAACAAAAGCGTGACTCAGAAGACCAACTCAACAGCAGATTACGGCGTAACTCCAACCTAGGATTACGCCGTAACCAATTAGGTTAAATGATGTTCCACGCCGCTGCAAGCTACGCCGTAACTCTTTCCAACGATTACGTCATAATCATGATTTTGTATCCTGTATTGAAGATATGGCGTAACTCATTCCATGTGTTACGCCGTAGCAGCTTTATCGAGAGCAATTATGGATTTATGTAGGTTATGGCGTAACTCTCACTTAAGTTACGCCATAAATAAATTTGGCCTATAAATACCAGCCCTAAATTATGCATTTTGCATCATTCACTCCACACCACAAAGCAGAGAACGTGAGTAGGGGACTGAAGGCAGATCTTGAGGAGCACACGGAGCCATCTCCAAGGGAGAAATCACTCTCTAACGATAAGCATTAGCGATTTATCATTTCTTTTACTTTCAATTCATGTATTTCATTATGTCAAACGTTGAATTGATTATTTCATTTAATATGATCGGCTAAGCACTTCTGGTGCTAGCCTAGTTATGATTCCTTAATTGTTATGTTTGTGTTTACATTGCTTCCGTATAATTGTTTCTATTGTATGCATGTATAGTTTGTTGGTAGCTACCCTTGTTTCGGTAGTTTTGAATGGCGGTAGTGTCTAGTTGCTTTGAAGAATTGACCAACTGACCCTAAGTAGGTATACTGAGTCGGAAGGGTAGGAATTGACCAACTGACGACCCTTCTTTGCTTGTGCGAACTGACCAAATGATCACCTGCCTTTTGGATGAACTTAAGAAGTTAGGGATGAGTGTCTAAGATGCTAGCACCCGGGCACTCATTATAGCGGAACTTAATGACTTGGCTTAGGGGACTAAAACAACTGGACTTTCAAGGGTAGTAGCATGATCTTCGGTGGAAACCTTTGCTGATAGGTTAGGGCGAACTGACCAAATGCTGTCCTAGCGACCTAAACCCTCACTTGAAGCAATTTGAAGTAATTAGACATGAACATAACTTGACAGGATGATCAAATAGGTTAGCACACTTCTCCTCTCTTGATCACATCCTTGCCTTTATTTGCTTTCTTTTATTTTCTTGTCTTATTAGTTAATTAATAATTTCAATCTTAAAACCATTAAAAACCCGTGACACCTAGACTTAATTAGAATCTGCTCACATAGCTCTTGGGACGACCTCGGTTTTACCGATTACTACACTACACACGATCGGGTATACTGCCTGTTAGTGCATAAGGTAGACCATAGCTAAATGAGACACTTATAAATATTAAAACCTGATCAGTAAAACCTGCATCAGTAACCTTGAGTAACGTTGACTTTGGTCTTCAAGTGATAATCAATGTTACGGTGTAGGTTGAGATGTGTCTCTATGCCGCAACTGTCTCCTGGTTAGCAAACTCTTGCATGACTTCGTCAGTTTTCCTTCCAAATCCGCGATTCTTTGTTCCAATGTTCATTTATACCATGAAATACAATAAGAAGTAATAAGATTATATATCAATGTAAAACTACACAAACAGTGAGCATTTAAAGGGAAATTGACACTAAAATATCACAATTTGATGTTATCAAATATCCCCTCACTTAAACTCTATTTGCCCTCAAATATTCCTGAATATTAATTATCAATTTCCCCCGATAATGCTCGTATTTAATATCATTTATATGGATTTACGCTTGTTTTCCTTTATATTTCACTTTCAGGTAAATTATGAGCATTGGAGCTAAAGACACACGGATTTGGAGAGTTTATTGAAGATATATGATAGTATGCTCATTTTAAAGATGTTACGACGTAACTCCCCTCTCACATTACGCCATAACAGAAGCGTGGCTCAGAAAACCAACTCAACTGAAGATTACGGCGTAACTCTCTCCAAAGATTACGACGTAACTAACTAGGTCAAGTGAGGTTCCGCGCCGCTGCAAGCTACGCCGTAACTATTGTCTCAACTACGGCGTAACCAGGATTTATTGAAGATACGGTGTAACTCTTTCTAGATGTTACGCCGTAACCAGAATTTTTAGTGCAAATTACGAAGATAATGGTGTTAAGGCGTAACTCTCAACTTAAGTTACGCCGTAACCAATCTGGCCTATAAATACCACGTGAATTCCAGCATTTCTAATCATCCCATTTCACACACAACATCAGTGAACGTGAGTAGAAGGTTGAAGGTAGATCTTAGGGAGCATACAGAGCCATCTCCAAGGGAGAAATCACTCCCCTACGATAAGCATTAGCATTTTATCTTTTCTTTACTTTCAATTCATGTATTTCATAATGTTAAATATTGAATCAATTGTTTTAGTTAATATGAGCGGCTAAGCACCTCTGGTGCAGGCCTAGTTATTATTCCTTAATTGCTTTGTTTGTGTTTACATTGCTTCCGTATAATTATTTCTAGCATATGCATGCATAGTTTGTTGGTAGCTACCCTTGTTTCGGTAGTTTTGAATGGCGGTAGTGGCTAGTTACTTAGGAGATATGACCAACTGACCCTAAGTAGGTAGACTGAGTGGGAAGGGTAAGATATGACCAACCGACGACCCTTCTTCGCTTGTGCGATTTGACCAACCGATTACCTACCGCTTGGATAAACTTAAGAAGTCGGGATGAGTGTTTAAGATGCTAGCCGCACTCATTATTTCAAATTTAGCATGTAGCGGTACTTAATGACTTGACTTAGGGGACTAAGAACAACTGGACTTTCGACGGGTCACCTGACATCTCCAGTGGAACCCTTTGCTGATAGGTTAGGAAGAACTGACCAAATGTTGTCCTAGCGACTTTCACCCCACTTGAAGTAATTGGAAGTAATTAAACATGAATTTAGCTTGATAGGATGAATAAATAGGTTAGCACACTTCTCCCCTATTGATCATAACCCTCGCCTCTATTTGCTTTATTTATTTTTTTGTTTTAGTAATTAATCATTTCCACCTTAAAATCTATTAAAATCAGTGACATCTAGACTTAGTTTAAATCCGCACACATAGCTCATGGGACGACCTCAGTTTTACCGAATACTACACTACACACGACCGGGTACACTGCCCGTTAGTGCATTAGGTCAGTAAAACCTGCATCAAGTTTTTGGCGCCGCTGCCGGGGAGTTATATTAGGATTTTCATTAAGTCTTTCATTTTGTTTTGTTTTAAATTTCTCAATTTCTCACGATCTTTTTCAAGTTTCAGGTACCATGGAAGTTGTTAACATTGATGACCTCACTCTTGAGGAATATTTGGCGTTGACAAGAGAAGAACAAGGGCCGAGGCTCGTAAGACCGGCGATTGGAGCTAATGTCCGTTTCGAGATTAAAGATCAATTTATGAGGGAGCTTCGTGCTAACCCTTTTTCTGGAAACAGGGACGAAGATGCGTATGAGCACGTTGAAAATGTCTTGTACATCGCAAGACTTTTCAACATTCCTGGCGTGTCTCATGACGTCGTTATGCTACGTGTGTTCCCCATGACTCTTACTAGGGCTGCAAGACGATGGATCAAAAGATTGCCCGTCGGGGCGGTTGATACATGGGCTCTACTAAAAAAGCACTTCCTACAAAGATATTGTCCTCCGTCGAAGATATCTAATCAGCTCATGGAGATCCATAATTTCAAGCAAGATGACGATGAAATGTTGTATCAAGCCTGACATAGATACAACGATCTCCTCTACAAGTGTCCTACACGTAATCTAAACAACCAGTAAAAGGTCAACATCTTTTACAAAGGAATCAACGTGATTACAAGACAAATGCTGGACTACCAAGGACCAATTCTGAGCATGACTCCTACTCTCTTAATTGAAGCCATCCAAAAAATTGCTGATCATTCCCAAAAATGGCACGATGGAGGAAGCAAAAGGAACCAAGGCGGAAATCTTGATGGAATTGCCGCCATAACTAACAAACTTAAAAATCTTGGTCGGGATATGCTCAAGCTGAGAGAAAGTGTTCATGCCATCCAAGTAGGTTGCGAAAGCTGCGTAGGAGGACATCTCACCAAAAATTGTCCTCACATTAACTAAGAGAGCACAATCGAAGAAGCTAAATATGGATAAAATCAACCATTTTACGGGGATAATTGGAATAGTAATGGCTATCGTAGAGGACCTGCTGGAAATTTTAACCGTGGGCCTTATGGAGAAAGAAGGCCCAACATTGAAGAGACCATCAACCAATTCCTGGAAAGTTCAGCCCAAAAGCAAAAAGAACAAGATAAATGGCTCAATGATTTCCAAGAAAACACAAATAAAAACCTCTCTAGACACGACACAACCCTAAAAAACCTTGAAGCCATGGTGGAAACGCTTAGTGCAGAGATAGAGATGAGTAACATTGAACCTGAGGGGGTCAAACCTATGGTGGTACGCAATGTCATTTTTGCTGATGATAATTCACATGAAGTAATTGAAGATTGCCATTCTCCAACTGAAGATTTAAAAGAGACGACTGTCGACAATCAGTTGCAGTTACGCCGTAACTATTTTCTTGAGTTACGGCGTAACCAAGATTCAGAAAGCGTAAACAGGTCAGTAATCGGGTTATTTTTAGTTAAAGATGTTAGCACAGACGGGTTGGTCATTCCTTGTTCAGTTGGGAATAATGATATCTTGGGGTTAGTGGATTTTGGGTCTAGCATAAACATCATGCCACTTTCCATATTCTTAAAACTCAAAATAATCCATCTTTGGAAAATGGATATAGTGATTGAGATGGCCAATATGACCAAGACTACTCCCCTAAGAATTACAGGTGGTACTTGTGTTAAGGTCGATAGGTTTGTTTCTGCCCCCTAATTTGTGGTTATCGACATGGAGAAAAACACGAGGGAACGTTTAATTCTTGGTAAACCGTTCCTTGACTCGTTGGGATACTATAGTGATAGAGTAGAATTTAAAATAGATAAAACTTTGTGCCATGAGCAGGATGAAATAATGACAAATGAGGATCCAAAAGAGCTTCAAGTGGATTATTCCGATAGGGTTCCTCCTTCATATTTTGGCCATTTACAGGGGACCGAGTCAAGTGATGATGACAACAGCGAAGGAGAAGATGATGATGTCCGACCTTCTATACCTAGTTATGCTGTTACGGGTAAACTTCACTGCTGTGCTCCTGAAATTTCTTTGATTGAGGGTTCTAAAGTTACATTACCTACGTGTTCTCCTTTTCAAAAACGATGTAATGGGGGAGGAGAATTTTTCATTCGAAGGATAAAAAAGGCAGCAGAAGTTTGGTGGTGCTGGGAAGACGAAAAATTAATCAAGAGGCGGTGGATTCAAGGACACGATATTATGAACGATTGGTTCACTGAGGTCGATTGGACTCTTCATTTTTGCGAACCGGCTATGATGTCTAATGAATTCACCAGAGCATGGCCTACGTGCGATCCCAACCGAAAGATCTGCGATGGAGGAGAGTTCCCCAATCCTAACTGGCTCAAACGCAAGGAATAGGTATGCTTTGACGAGGAAAAAAGAATGGAAGTCGGATACAAGGGAATCTCATTTGAAAATTGGTTAAAAGTAAAGTTTGGAGTTGTGAAGCTAAAATGGGAAGTCGAGGCTAAATTTCGCTACGAATGGGCGAAAGATAATTTTTTGCAAGAAAATCGATATTCCTTGACTCCAATTGTTCCTCCATGTGTTTGGGACTAGCCATCTTCAAGAAAAAAATCAGCTAAGGAGGAAGTTGGCTAGATCCGAAAGCCACCATAAAGCCCCGAGGCTTTGAGTCTAACTTAAAGACTCGTAAATAAAGAAAAGTGCTCTTTCGGGAGACAACCCGAATGATCCCTTTCATTTGTTTTATTTTCATTTCTGTTGGGTTTTGTGTTTTTAACCATTTTTGCAGGAAAACGGAGAAAGTTGCTGCAACATCTTTGACGGGGACTGATTCGTCCATAGTTACTGCAGAACTCATTTTTATGGTTACGCCAGTAACATTCTTTTTGCAGCAGTCCTTCTTAGAGCATTACCAATTACGGCGTAATCCCATTCAATGGTTACGCTGTAGCTACACTCTTGTAGCGTCTGCCAGGTTTTGCTTAATTACGGCGTAACTCCTTATGGGAGTTACGACGTAACTATCCTCTGTAACACTTCTTTCTTTTTAAAATACAATAACCTTGCATTATTTTTCAAATGAACTTTGTGGATATGTTCCCTGTAAGCCCTCACGAGACTACACTCGTCCACTTGGGAAACCAAGTGGTTTAAAAGGCTTGTTGCATACGCTAAATGCAATCGTGATTCCTACGAAAGTGAGTTAGGTTTCTTTTTCATTTTTCTTTTTCTTTTTTAGAATTATGCTTGTCGGTATTGTGATTTCAGGGATTGAAGTTTGCTCGTGGATACTTATGCGAAGGCACGACTCTTTTCGTGAGCCTTCCTTCTTTTTGGAGCAAATTTTAGGGAAGTTCTCACTTTAATTCTACTTTTCTCTTCACCTTTATTTAATGCTTAGTACAAAAGGGACTTTGTACATTTCAAGTGGGGGGACGGGAGTAGAATTATCTCTTGAACTTTATTTTTGCCCTCGTTTTTCTAGTTTATTTTGAAAAATTTTGCCATTTTTAAAATTTTGACATGTTTTTCTTAACCTAACTAGATTAGACCTTAGCCGAGCACATTATAACCCTTGATATTATATGGTGAGATTAGCCATATCCGTTTCCAAATTTTTACCCCAAATCCACCAAATTATGAGTGTGCTGGTAGCTTGTAAACTTTAGAACTTGGACTTTACATCATTTCGAGACCATAGACGAGGTATGCTGAGTTAGCTCGATGTATTTGGACTTTTCAGTTTAAGAAGGCAGTATTATAGGATTATCACCCAAATAGCCTATCATTGTGTGTCTATCGATTAGTCACCTCGACTTCTCGACCCCCATGTTTAACCCTTTGTTGCACTCACCTTTAGTGCAAGATACCCTTAGATACACCCTTCTGAGCCAATCCTTTCATTTTTTTCACCCAACATATTGTTTCGTTACACCATTACACCTTAGCCTACCCTATAGTCTTTATTTGTAATTGGGAAGTCATTATTTGCCTAAGTTCAAGGTTCAAGTGGAAAGGTTCGGGAATCACGCTTTCGTCGACGACATATCCTTAAAGATCATTGAAGACCCCCTAAATTCTAATATTGTTAATCTCAAGTGGGGGGATGTTATGTTTAGTTATTATGTTATGTTGGAAAAAAAATTAAAAAAAAAATAGTTATTGTTATTTAGTTGATTGTAAAGTGCAATGTTATAAGCACTAGTGTTATGAGCTTACTATAGATTTAGTATCGAGGAGGCCACCTCGGTCACATTTGAAGAATGAAGTTGGAAATGTGCCCATCATGACGTCCTCTAATGACACATCTACCTGGTAATATCATGATCCGGTTTCTTAACTTCGAACTTGAACTTTGGGCAAACGGTAAGTGGTGATGACTTGGTTATAGATTTAGACTATCTGCTTGATTTTATTTTACACCAATTTTATCCCATGTCTTATCCAACCCTTTGTCATGAAGCATGTCTAGGTGATGCAGCAAGCAATCTTTGGTGTCTTGGCCATGGATTTGGTCATGTATCATTGATTTTGTCCACTTCGCCGTGACATGTTAGTAAAGACAAATTACCCTTAACCTTTGTCGTGTCTACCCATATTGCCTTCGAGAATTGTTTTGTCCTTAACCTATGTAGTTAATCTCGCCGATATCTCGTCGGTATCTCGGATATCGCCCCTAGAAATAATCTCGGATCAAAATATCGCCCCTAAATCTCGGATCCGATAATATCGGCGAGATTGGCCGATATTTTGCTGATATTTTGAAATCGGTGATATTTACGAGATTTTGAAATCGGTCAACGCACCTCTAACTTCATATCTAGGGTTTGTTTTTTAAATTCTCTCCTATTTTCTCACAAGTTACCACTCCACGACTTGTAACTTCAAATGAGCACCAATTGGAACACATTTTTAGGATTTTGATTTTCTTGAGTTTGTTTAATTTGGGTTGGAGGTTATTTCTTGAACAGAGAGAGAAGAAGGTGTTGAAGAGGAGGCTGATGAGAGAAAAAATGTGGGCTGGAACCCTAATAATACTAGAATAATACTAGGTTAATGCACCAAAAAAAATAATTATACAGGTGTACAGTTTTATAGCCCAAAATTTATAAAATAGGCCCAATAAATAATTTAGTGGGCTTAAACAAAAACCAAAACTTAATCAAAATTACATATATTATAAATTTTACAACATGTACAAAAGATATATAATTAAAAATAATAAAAATATTAATAAAATATATAAACCGATATCTCACCGCGATAACCGCTATTTCAAATCTCAGACCTTGAACGATATTTGATTTTTGACCGAGATAACTACATAGTCCTTAACTCTAGTGGTGGAGATTTGTGTAACCGCCAAGCTTATCATAGAATACATGCTATGACTGTGCAATGAGTGATCACCCCGAAATTGACACTTAGAATAGTTGAGAGATTTGAGTGTTTTGTTCCCATTTCGTGAGGTGTTTGGCTTTGTTTTATTCTAGCATAAGGGATTTGTAAACTCATATTTTCCAGGTAATGGGAGATATCTTTTTAGGAATCTATCTAATAAGGTCTACTTAAGGGCAAGTAGAGTTCAAGAGTAGGATATTTGATAACATCAAATAGTCCTGAATATTAAGTGTCAATTTCCCCAGATAATGCTCGTATTTTATATCATTTATATGGATTTACGCTTGTTTTCCTTTATATTTCACTTTCAGGTAAATTATGAGCATTGGAGCTAAAGAGACGCGAATTTAGAGAGTTTATTGAAGATATATGATAGTATGCTCATTTTGAAGATGTTACAGCGTAACTCCCCTCTCACATTACGCCGTAACAGAAGCGAGGCTCAGAAAACCAACTCAACTGAAGATTACGGCGTAACTCTCTCCAAAGATTACGACGTAACTAACTAGGTCAAGTGAGGTTTCGCACCGCTGCAAGCTACGCCGTAACTATTGTCTCAACTATGGCCTAAACATGATTTATTGAAGATACGGCATAACTCTTTCCAGATGTTACGCCGTAACCAGCATTTTTAGTGCAAATTACGAAGATAATGGTGTTACGGCGTAACTCTAAACTTAAGTTACGCCAGTAACCCGATCCGCCTATAAATACCACGAATTCCAAAGATTTTTAATCATCCCATTTCACACACAACATCAGTGAACGTGAGTTGAAGGTTGAAGGCAGATCTTAGGGAGCATACGGAGCCATCTCCATGGGAGAAATCACTCCCCTACGATAAGCATTAGCATTTTATCTTTTCTTTACTTTCAATTCATGTATTTCGTAATGTTAAACATTGAATTGATTGTTTTAGTTAATATGAGCGGCTAAGCACCTCTGGTGCTAGCCTAGTTATGATTCCTTAATTGCTTTGTTTGTGTTTACATTGCTTCCGTATAATTTTTTCTGGTGTATGCATGCATAGTTTGTTGGTAGCTACCCTTGTTTCGGCAGTTTTGAATGGCGGTAGTGGCTAGTTACTTAGGAGATATGACCAACTGACCCTAAGTAGGTAGACTGAGTGGGAAGGGTAAGATATGACCAACTGACGACCCTTCTTCGCTTATGCGATTTGACCAACTGATCACCTACCGTTTGGATGAACTTAAGAAGTCAGGGATGAGTGTTTAAGATGATAGCGCCCGGGCACTCATTATTACAAATCTAGTATGTAGCGGTACTTAATGACTTGGCTTATGGGACTAAGAACAACTGGACTTTCGACGGGTCACCTGACATCTCTAGTGGAACCCTTTGCTGATAGGTTAGGAAGAACTGACCAAATGTTGTCCTAGCGACTTTCACCCCACTTGAAGTAATTGGAAGTAATTAAACATGATTTTAGATTGATAGGATGAATAACTAGGTTAGCACACTTCTCTCCTATTGATCACAACCCTCGCCTCTATTCGCTTTCTTTATTTTCTTGTTTTAGTAATTAATCATTTCTACCTTAAAATCTATTAAAATCAGTGACACCTAGACTTAGTTTAAATCCACACACATAGCTCTTGGGACGACCTCGGTTTACCGAATACTACACTACACACGACCGGGTACACTTCCCGTTAGTGCATTAGGGTAGACCATAGGTATAACGAGACAAAATAGATATTAAAACGTGGTCAAGAAACCTGCATCAGTTATCTTGCACTAAAGGTGAGTGAAACAAAAGGGTTTATCATGGGAGGTCGAAAAGTCGAGGTGACAGATCGATAAACACACAGTATTACCCATATGGGTTGTTTTGGTGTAAATCCTAAAATATTTTCTTCTCAAACTATCTATCCCAAATGCACCAAGAAAACTCAATACACTACTCATCTATGGTCTCGAAATTATGTAAAGGCCAAGTTCTAAAGTTTATAATACTATCGGCACACTCAATATTTGGTGGATTTATGTCATATGATAAAACGGATAGGCTAAACTTCACCAATGAAATCAAGGGTTTTTTTTGTGTGCTCGGCTAAGGCCTATCCTAGTTAGGTTAAGAGAAACATGTCAAAAAAATTAAAAAATGGAATAATTTGTTGGGAATTAAAGGTCTGCTCACTTAGTACTGCCGAGACATTTTCAGAATACACTACCAGTACTAACTGAAGTTAGTACTACCAGAGCAATGTTAATACTGCCAGGTTTAACTTAAGACTGCTGAAGATAAAGACGCGTGAAGAGATTTGTATGAAGATATTTAGAGTATATCTTATGTATTTAGAAGATACGTATATTTTCTAACAATATAGGAGATACATAGTTATCTTGTAAAGGACTCCTTAGTCTATAAAAGGAGATCCTAAGTTATACGCTTAGAATACGAATTCTATAGAGTTTGATATAGCTTCAAGGTTGTAAACCCTAGTACTAGAAAGAGTACTCGTATTATTAACATTAATAATATTGAAGCTTTTTGGTGATGTTGTTGTTTGATCATAATTGTTCATAATCTTCTAAGTGTTATTGAGTAGATTCCACATACTCATTAAATATTAAACAAAGCTAGAGAATCGATCCATATTTTTGGATTCAACATATGGTATCAGAGCCTGAGGGCTCTCAATCTAGGATCCACAAGGTTTTTCAAAGAAAATATGAAAAATTCAAAGTTGTTTCAATACTCATAACTTTCTGCAGTGCAGTTTTCCAAAGGCGATAGCTTATTTGTTAACCATTGGATTGAGACGGAATTTTCACTAGGGGTCCTCTACATATCAAAGAAGATTCTCACTGGAGGGATCTTCAATCTGAGCTCTTAATCGTAAGATATTATTTTTTTGAAAACTGCTGCAGAGAAAGGTGATGTATTCAAATTTTTAGGGTTTTGTTCTTAAACTTTGCTCCCATATGAAACCCTATAATCATGTAATTAATTCTAATTTGTCTTCTAATGCATGGTTCATTAATTAAATAATCATAAGTTGATTATATAATCCAACCTCGTACTCTTGAATTAAACTGGTCGATGGTGTCTTATGGAATTGAATTGGCCGGTGATGCATTAAAAGTTTATATCATATCATGGGTAGGTGATTCTTTGAGTAATTTATTGATGGGCGTTTACTGGATAATATTTTCGATCAACTTGTATGAATATTATAATCGCTCATGTATTGAATTATTAATAATCATTGGTTGGTGGGTATTCAAAAATCTAAGAGTGCATCTTTACATGGGATACTAGATGTGTTTTTAATAATAGTTGCATAAACACCGACCTTCAAACAAATTAATTCTTCCTCAATTGTTTGGATAGTGGGTCGGTACGTTAATAACACTTGATATCTCATTGAAAGACATACGAATTCACAATCAGATGTCGAGGTTTACCTGTCTGGTTTGAAGTGAAGAGATTGTTTGCAACTTCGTAGGTGTTTATACTCTGTGTTTCATCAGTTCATGCTGCTTTTGAGATTTAATACTGCTTGTTGTTTCATTCTGATATGTGTTAGTTAGTACTACTCTTTGATGCTCACAACTTTTTGGAGCTCGTTAATTCTGGCTTTGGGACTTGATTTATGCTGCCAGTTTCAATTCGTGGTGTCAAGGAAGGTTAGTACTGCCATTGTATGTTTTACTGCCAGTTGAATTTTAGTACTGCCTAGGTTTATGCTGAGAGTTTAAGGTATCGTTAGTATTGCTCCATCAAAGTTAATACTGCTGAACTTTACTCGTTTGTACTGCTGCTACGCATTGATTTTAGTACTGCCAATCGAACGTTTATAATGATATGTTAGTACTGCTACATGAACAAGTTAAGTGTTGCTACTACAAATTGATATTAGTACTGCTCGTAGAAGGTTTGTACTATTGCTTGTTGATTGTACTTGGTACTCCTGACCGATGGTTATTACTGCCGAGGTTCAAATTTTATGTTGTTATTGGTATGATAGTACTTCTCGTTGCCATTGACACTTTCTGCTGCTACGCTTTTGGAATGTTCGTAGCATTCAGATTCATTTTGATACAGTTGTTTTGAATTTGTGATACTTGGCTGCTAATGTACTGGTAATTAGTGATAATATTTGTCAAGTACATGTTTTGGTTCGCGGATGAGTACATGGAGTACAAACACATTTGTTTGGTTTTGGGATTCATGATGTGACCTAATGTTCATCGATTATCATTCTAGGTCAGGTTTATGATCTGGTTCATTTAACATAGTTATCATGTTCATGTTAAAGGGAAGCTTTCTACTTTCTACATGGTTTCTACTGCTCAACCAAAGAACTATTCTTCAAAGTTACTACTGCTTGGTTACAAATATTATTGTAGTAATTTACCTATTGAGGATGGTGCTCGTTCATGGATGGTACTACATGATGTTTGTTACTACGGTGGTTAGTTATTCGAAAAGTTCTTAGGGTTACTTTAAATGGTTAACACTAGGAGTTCAGGGGAAGCATTTTTTATAGTGTTTAATCATTGACATGCATCATTCGAGGGGAAGGTTTATACTATTGCTTATTTGGTATTACTACTGCTAGTTTGAGTTTCTATTGCCTTAATTTCATTTTTAGTAAGCTTTTTGGTGTGCATTAATGGAGGGTATTTTGAGGCATTAGAAGTGTGATATTGGTTCGTGGTGGCCAAAATCAAAGTTGCTTTTGCTTAGCTTCTCTTAGTGGATAATGACAAAAAGGGTAAGAAGAGTCTACTTGAAGATCCTTGATGGTACAACATGTTAGTTTAAGGGGAAGTTTCATTCATCGTGTGGTTTTGTAATTATCAACTAT
Organism: Chrysanthemum makinoi; assembly: GCA_910596185.1. Lineage (NCBI taxonomy): Eukaryota > Viridiplantae > Streptophyta > Magnoliopsida > Asterales > Asteraceae > Chrysanthemum > Chrysanthemum makinoi. Next base: position 186,746,386 of record OU343217.1, read on the forward strand.
GGTGGCTACAGATGGTCTGGGATTTGATTGGAGCTTTATGGCTGATGAGGAAGCTCCTACAAACATGACACTCATGGCGTTTTCAGACTCTGAGGTAAATAATGATAAAGCTTATACTAAAACCTATCTAAAAAACTCTGAAATACTTAAAACTCAGTATGATAACTTAAGGTATAGCTAAATAAATCTGAGTTTGAATTGGCTAATTATAAAAGAGCATTAGCCTCTGTAGAAAACCAACTTGTTTTCTACAAAAAGAATGAGGAAGTTTTTTGTGAGCAAATAGTTGTGCTTAAAAGAGATATGCTATATAAAGATTTTGAGATTAATATGCTTACAAATGAGCTAGGAAATGTTAAGTTAGAAAAAGATAGCATTAAATCCAATGTAGAGAAATATGCATATTCATCAGAATGCTCACATAAGATCATAGAGTCTCAGCTTCTTAGACCAGGAAAGGGTATAGGATACAATAATGCTGCACCACCCATTACAAGGTTGTATAAACGTGCTAAAGTAGATTTGTCTGAAACAGGTATAGAGGAGTTTAAGGAACCTGAATTTATACACTATGGACCTAAACCTATTGAGACTTTTAGTGAGGGTATTAATGCAGATGTTCCTAGTGAGGTTAAGGATTCTCTTATGGAATCTTCAGATCTTGTGGCTGAAAAGAAAACTGTTTTTTCCAAATAATCCTAAACAAGTAAAATCTGTTAGAAAAAAAAATTAGATATGCTGAGATGTATAGATCACAAAGCTTTAGGGGAAACCAGAGGAACTGGAACAATCGAAAATCCCAACAACTAGATAGTGATTTTGTCATGTATAATAAACTATGCTTTGTCTGTGGTAGCTTTGATCATTTGCAGGTTAACTGTAATTCTAACCAATAGGGAAGGGAGGTATATAGGAATACCTATCACATGGTGAATCACAATGCTTTTGCTAAAAGAACTCATCCTAATGCTCACCCAAATGTCCACAAACCCACGGCTCCTATAGCAGTTTTGCTAAAAACTAGCCTAAAATCTTTTAACACTGCTAGGCCAGTTAATACTGCTTACCCCATACCAACAGTTTATGGTGCTAGACCCATGTCACACTTTTCTAAACCAGAACCATCTACTGTCAAAAGACCCTTTCAAGGAGAAACAACATCAACTTTCAAAAACTGCTATCAAAAAGTTAATATTGTTAATAGAAAGTTTAATACTGCAGGCCCAATAGTTATACTGCTAGGCCAAGAAAATATGTTGTTAGGGTAAAAAAGGTCAATGCTGTTAAGGCCTCAACATGTTGGGTATGGAGACCTATCAAACCGAATGGCACATCAATTGTTTTAAAGAAGCATGATTACATTGATGCACAAGGCAGATCCAATTCAGTAATAGCTTGGGTCCCCAAAGGAAACTAATTTCCTTTTTTATATGTGCAGGAACATCCACCAAATGATGATCAAGGCTATGTGGACAATGGATGCTCTAGGCACATGACATAAAACATGTCCTATCTTTCAGATTTCATTACTTATGATGGAGGATATGTTACCTTTGGGGGAGGAGCTAGAGGTGGTAAAATTACTGGAAAAAGTACAATAAAAACCGATAAACTTGATTTTGAAGATGTGTACTTTGTACAAGAATTGAAATTTAATCTCTTTAATGTCTCCCAGATGTGTAACAAGAAGAAAAAAGTTTTGTTTACTAACACTGAATGCTTTGTTCTGTCTTCCAACTTTAAGTTGCTTGATGAAAGTCAGGTACTACTTAAAGTTCCTAGAAAGAACAATGTGTTTAGTGTTGATATGCAGAACATTGTTTGACTTGTCTTGTTGTAAAGGCCACTTCTGATGAATCAATGCTTTGGCATAAAAGGCTTGGTCATATAAACTTTAAATTGACTAATAAAGTGGTTAAGGACAACCTTGTGAGAGGTTTTCCTTCAAAACCTTTTCAAAACGACCATACTTGTGTTGCATGTCTTAAGGGAAAATAGCACAAAGTCTCTTCTAAGCCGAAGATTTTAAACTCTAATACTCAATCATTATTCGTGCTCCATATGGACTTTTTTGGTCCTACTTATGTGAGTAGCATACTGAATAAGAAGTATTGTCTTGTGGTTATTGATGATTATAGCAGGTTCACATGGGTTTTCTTTATGGCAAATAAGGATGAGACCAGCAACATTCTCAAGAGTTTTATAACTAAGATAGAAAATCTAGTTTATAAGAAAGTTAAAATAATCAGATGTGACAATGGCACAAAGTTTAAAAATAAGGTGATGAATGAATTTTGTGAACAAAAGGCATTAAGATGGAATTTAGTGTAGCTAGAACTCCTCATCAGAATGGTGTTGCTGAAAGGAGAAATAAGACACTAATAGAGGCTGCTAGAACCATGTTAGCTGACTCTAAGCTACCCACTTCATTTTGGGCTGAAGCAGTTAATACTACTTGTTATGTATAGGATAGGGTACTAGTGGTTAAGCCTCACAACAAGACTTCTTATGAACTCTTTAGAGGTAGAACACCTGACTTAAGCTTTATGAGACCATTTGGATGTCATGTTACCATTCTTAACACCTTAGACTATTTGGTCAAGTTTGATGGGAAATTAGATGAAGGATTGTTTGTTGGTTACTCTAAAAACAGTAAGACATTTAGGTTTTACAATATTAGAACCAGAAAAGTAGAGGAAAAATTACACATTGAGTTTTTGGATAATAAACCCTGTGTAGAGGGTAATGGACCAAAGTGGTTGTTTGACATTGATCTGCTAACAAAATCTATTAATTATATACCAGTTGTTGCAGGTGTTAGTGATTTTGTAGGTATAGAAGCAGGTAATGGTGCAGATCATTCTAGTGTGGAGACAAGATCTAGCCAGGACTACCTACTAATGCCACTATAGAAAGATAGTTCTCCATTTGTTACTTCTTCAGAGGATGTCAGCAATGATGGACCATAATCTTCAAATTAGGATGAAAAGAAGGATGAAGAAGGTGGGAATAAAGACAATGGAGTTGAGAATGATGCCAACAGTTCTGATGGCATTAATACTGCTGAGCCAGATGTTAATACTGATGGGCCAGATATTAGTACTGCTCCACCAATTATTATTGTTGTTCCACCAGTCTATGCTGATCCTTTTAGTGATGATGAAACAGTGGATTTGAGCAACATAACCTCATCTTATGTAGCTCCTACTACCTCTCATACCAGAATCAACAAAAATCACTCACTTGATAATATAATTGGTGAAGTTTAGTCTGGTGTTAAAACAAGGAATATGACAAAGACTACTAGTGAAACAGGCTTCCTTAGTACTGCTTATGACGGGAATGTTCATGCATACATGCACACTTTTCTATTTTCTTGTTTTATTTTTCAAGAAGAACCCAACAAGATCTCCAAAGATCTCAAAGACTTAGCCTGGGTGGAAGCTATGTAGGAGGAGCTTCTACAATTTAAGCTATAGAAGGTTTAGGTTTTGGTAGATTTACCTAATGGTAAGAAGGCAATTGGTACAAAGTGGGTCTTCAGAAACAAGAAGGATGAAAGAGGGACAGTGGTTAGAAACAAAGCTAGGTTAGTAGCTCAGGATACACACAGCAAGAGGGCATTGCTTATGATGAGGTGTTTGCCCTAGTTGATAGGATTGAAGCAATTAGGCTGTTTTTGGCTTATGCTTCTTATAAGGATTTCACAATGTATCAGATGGATGTCAAGCCTACTTTCTTGTATGGAAAGATTGAAGAGGAGGTTTATGTCTATCAACCCCCTGGTTTTGAAGATCCAGACTTTCCAGACAAGGTGTATAAATTGGAAAAGGAATTATATGGATTGCATAAGCATTTGTTGGACAATGGGTTTCACAGAGGTAAAATTGATCAGACCTTGTTCCTCAAGAGAAAAAAGGGTAAAATCTTGCTAGTACAGGTCTATGTATATGATATTATCTTTCGCTCTACTAATAAGGAGCTGTGTAAAGATTTTGAGACCTTGAAGCATGATAAGTTCCAAATGAGTTCTTTGGGGGAACTTACTTTCTTTTTGGGGATGCAAGTAAAGCAAAAGACATATGGGATATTTATCAGCCAAGATAAATATGTTGGTGAGATCTTAAAGAAGTTTGGTTATGTAGATGTGAATACTGCAAGCACTCCTATGGATAATTCCAAGCCCTTGCTCAAAGATGGAGATGATGAAGAAGTTGACGAGCACTTGTACAGATCCATGATTGGATCCTTGATGTATCTCACAGCCTCTAGACTAGATATTATGTTTGTTGTTTACGCATGTGCCAGATTTCAAGTCATTCCCAAAGCTTCATATCTACATGCTGCGAAGAGGATATTTAGGTACCTTAAAGGCCAACCCAAATTAGGCCTTTGGTATCCTAAAGACCCTCCTTTTGATTTTATGACATACTCAGACAGTGATTATACTGAAGCTTGCTTGGACAAGAAATCAACAACAGGTGATTGTCAGTTTCTAGGGTGCAGATTGATCTCATGGCAGTGTAAAAAGCAGAATGTGGTGGCAAATAGTTCTACTGAAGCTGAATATGTAGCTGTTGCAAATTGTTGTGCTCAAGTACTCTAGATACAGAATCAGATGTTATACTATGGGTACAACTTCATGAACACTGTCATAAATATTGATAACAGCAGTACTATTTGTATAATAAAAAATTCATTTTTACATTCCAAAACAAAACACATAGAAATAAGACATCATTTTATAAGAGACTGCAATGAGAAAAAGCTAATTCAAGTTTTTAAAATTCACACAGATGATAATGTTGCAGATCTCCTTACTAAATCTTGTGATGTTGGAAGGTTTCAGTACTTGGTAGCAAGTATTGGAATGCTTAATCCTTAAACAGTCTTAATTTCTTTGTGTTTTTGTAAAACGTTTTGAAAAGGGATTAGTGCTGTTAGTTATATCAGTTTGTACTACTAAGTATAATTAGTACTGCTAGTTATATTTAAGCATGTTGTGTTTATACTGATGGTCCAAATTAATATTTTTATCAAGAAAATGCTTTGGTTTGTGTTTTCTTGGTTTCAGATTAACATTTCCAGGTTAGCAAAAAGCAGTATGATTTGAGATATTGATGGAAAGCAATGGAGGTTCTTTGGTTGCTTGGTTTGGATGCACTGATTCATGATAGAGGAGATTTGAGGATGTCCTTTAAAATATTTCTCTTGAAGTCGGTCCTATGTTTGTATTGAACATGAATTGATGGTTATTTAGTTAGTCAGATAGTAACTGATCTAACTCACTCTTTACCATTCTATCTTTGTACAATGTGATCAGTCTAAGGACATCTGGTATATAGAGAACAGTGAGCAAACATGAATCCAACACTTTTGTGTTAGAGGCAACACCTGCCACGAGCTGTAAACCCTGTCAAGAAGGCTCTTCAATGAGTCTATCTGATCACAGGTAGTATTTTATACTAAAAATATTGGTTCTCATACAACCAAAGGTCAAATGCGACCAAAATTGATTAAGTGTCTTCCTTTACACTTAATCCCTTTTAAATGTTTAATATTCTTCTAAAAGAAAATTGAGTTAATACTGCAGAGAAATTTTTTTCGAAAAAAGTTAGTACTGATAGGCTAAAACTTAGTACTGCTAGGCTATTTTTAGTACTGCTGGGTAACCGTTAGTGCTGTTTGGGAATAACTGTTTTTTAAATATAGTCGTTGAGGTTTTTCCGTTACTAACTTTGCTTATAGGGTTCTTAACTTGGGTTAGGTATAATCTTTCTTTCACTTATAAGTTTTTTTCACAATCAGGAAACAACTTATTAAGTCAGGCCAAGCGAAACCTAAGTAAATCTCTTTATAAACTCAATTGGCTTTCTCAAACTCACATACTCTCATAAAAGACCATATCCCAAAGACTCTTAATTGATCTTTTCTCAATCATAATGGCAATTTTGGAATTTGTTGATAAGCACAACATGGTGGTGTACTTAGAGAAACCAGCAGGTAGTGAGGGTTTTCATCAGATAGTGGACTTTCTAAATCACAGTACCATAAGGTATGCTTTAACTTTAAACCCCACTATCTATACTTCTATAATCAATCAGTTTTGGAAGACTGTTACTTCCCAAACACTTGATACTTGTAGTGTAAAATTAATTGCAAAAGTTGATGGAAAAAAAACTGTTACTGAGTCATATATTAGGAGACATCTCAAACTAGCAGATGATGACAGTATTAGTTCCTTACCTATCATTGAAATTTTTTATCAACTCTCTTTGATGGGGTATGTGTCCGATGGTTCTCTAACTTTTCAAAAAGGACACTTTTCCCCTCAATGTAAATTTGTCATTCATACCATCTTACACTGTTTAAGTCCAAATAAAACCTCTTGGGAGCAATTCAGTAGCAATATTGCAACTGATCTTATTTGTTTAGCTACAAACAGGACTTTCAACTTTTCAAAAATGATTTTTGACGGTATGGTGAAAAATGTGGATAGAAAAAACAAATTTATGATGTATCCACGATTTGTGCAACTATTTTTGACTAAACACAAAAATCTACTCAGGACTCACAAAATCTTTATCCTGCTCCAACCTTAATTCCAAAAGTTTTTAGTAATATGAAAATGGTTGGTAAGGGTTATCCTGGTGTAGAAGTACCTTTATTTGATACTATGATTGCTCAGGGTGAAGGATCAACACCCCTAGTTGAGTTCCATCACACACCCAATGTTGTTCCATCCACCTCACAACAACAACCAACTTTACAAACATATAGGAGGAGAAACAGACAGGAAACTGTAGTTGCTCAGTCCAATTCTCCTACTCAGACCCAAGTTGCAGATGAGCCTATCACAGGTAATGTAGGGGATAGAATGGTAAGGGATGCTATTACTTCCTCTAGCTTAGATGCAAGGGAGGCTAGTGGTAACATTGCTAAGACTCAAACCATGGCAACATCTAATGAGTCAGGTTCTCATGAGCATGATTCAGGTGATGGAAACCCCAGCTAATTGGAAAATATGGGGGGCTTAGGTGATCAACCTAGGGTTGAGACTGATTTTACTATGCCCAGTGATCCACCTCTCTTAAGAGGTAACACACTTGGAAGTGGTGAGGGCAGACTGTAACTTATTAATGAATTGATGACAACTTGTACAAAATTGACTAACAAAGTTACTTGATTGGAGTCAGAACTACAGCAGACAAAGAAACTCTATGAAAACCTTAAAACATGAAAGTTATAGATTTTGGTTCACTATTTACACAGGCTTTTAAATCAGTTAAATCCGATGTCATATGAGTAAGATATCACACATTAAAGATGATATTTTACTTATATTTGTTGCACACAACGTGTTTGATGAAATGTATAGCTTAGATTTTTAGTATTAAAATTGCGTCAAATGCACTAATTTTTGTCCCCCAACTCATCATTAATCATTTTATTAATGTAAGATTCAAAAAGTGATATATTTTTATTGTTATTTTTTTTAATTAAAACTGATGCACAACACTAACTGATGAACAATACTAACTAATGAACAAGAGAACATCAATCTACATGTTATTTATAAGTGTTTATCAATTAGTATTGTTAATTAGTTTATAAGTTCATATGTGTCGGATGAATTGACGTGAATGGATTGAATTAGAAATGATACATTTGTTGCTTATGTACTTGATTTAAATTATTGCAATTGTTTTTTTAATTTTATTTATTAGTTACATTAATTGTTCATCAGTTAGTCACGTTATTCATTAATTTTGTAACAAAAAAAGTATCATTCATCAATAAAAAGTGTTGTTCATCAATAAAAAGAGTTGTTTATCAATAAAAAGAAGTTGTTCATCAGTTCTCTTTTATTTTGTTCATCAATTACATCGCAATGTTCATCAATAAAAAATATTGTTCATGGTATACTTTGTTCATTAATAGAAAGTGTTGTTCATTAATAAAAAAAGTTGTTCATTTGTTCGTCAATAAAAAGAGTTCATTTGTTCATCAATATAAAAGTGTTGCTCTTTAATAAAAAGAGTTGTTCACTTTTTCATTCAATAAAAAGTGTTATTCATCAATAACAAGAGTTGTACATCAGTTTATCACAATGTTCATCAGTTATCTTTATTTTTTTTCATCAGTTATATCAGAATGTTCATAAGTTAGATTACGTTGTTCGTTATTTTTCTAACAAAAAAATCATAATGTTCATCAGTTCATCAGTTTATTAATTTCCAAAAAAATAATAATGTTCATCAGTTAAAAAAAAATCACATTGTTCATCAGTTAAGGTCACAATGTTCATCAATTCATCAGTCGGTTGTTTTTCATCAATTAGTTTGTTCTTCATTTAGTCTTGTTCATCAGTTAATAAGAAAAATAACAAAAAAGTATTGTGGTACACCAATTAGTGCATTTAAATGTACTTAAAAAAAAAAAAAAAAAAAAAAACTCGTTTAGGCATTATATCAAACACTTTGTGTGTATTAAATATGTGTAAAACGTCATTTTTAAAATGCGATATCTCACTCGTATTATGTCGAAATCGAGTGATTCAAATTTCTGGGTAAATAACGGCAAAAGAACTACAATTTTCGTGTTTTAAGTTTTGCGTAATTCAACCTTTAAATTAGACAAACGTAAGGTCAAATATGCCAATAAATTCAATAAAATCACAACCCACTTGAAATCTAAATAAAAAGTTCCAATTTATATATCAAAATACATATAAAATTAAAGAGAATTATTTTATTTTTTATTTTTTTTAGTATTATTATTTTTTTTGTGAAATCGGTTTTTTTCGTAAAAATTTGTTGTTTAAAAGTTATGTGCATTTGAAAATTAAGGGTGAAATAATACAAAAAAAAAAGTTCAAATGACCAAAGTACCTATTTAACTAAAATTCTGTTGGTATCTTTTCCTAAACGTTAGATGAATTTTGATGAGACCCTACGGTGTTTAAAGGGTTGTTTGATAAAAACTATGATTTAGCACTGAATGAATTAAAAGTGCTAAATGATTCAATATTGTTAAATGATTATGAATTTGAATGAAACTGATTGTTTGGCAACCATTTCGAAAAGAGAAAAAAAACAAAAAGAAATAAATTACCGGGGTGACTTATTTTATTTTATTTTATGTTATTTTTATGTTTTTGCACTACATAAAATATATATATTTTGATAAATGTTTTGACATGATGGAGATTCGGAAAAAAGAGTAAAATTACCGGAGCGAAATCTTTTTTATATGATTTTGCACTGCATAAAGTATGTAATTTGATAATTTTTTTGACGTGATGGAGATTTTAATTTAACAAAAATTAGGTAGATGAAACAATTTAAATAAGCATATCATACAAGGGTAAGGATCCAGTGAGAAGAAAACTTAAAATGAGAAGAATGAGAAATAACTATAACCGCATATTTGAGATGCATCGACTTGAATTAGATGCATCTCTATTCATTTAGATGCATCACAATTAGTTTCGAAAATGATTTTGAAGTGCAAACGATGCAAAGTAGTACTAGCAAGAAATTTGACTCAGAGACGATCTAAAAATACATAGGATTTGTATAACTTGATGAAATGCATCTAATATATGTATATGCATCTAATTTTTAGCTAGAAAATATATTGTGATGCATCTAAAAGATTAGGGATGCATTTAAATCAAATCGATGCATCTCTAATGTGTAGTTATAGTTATTTCTCATTCTTCTTATTTCAAAGATTTTTCTCATTTGATCCTTAGTCTATCATACAATACTAGAAGGGTACCCGCGCAATGCGGCGGCGGGTACCCGATAACTATTTTTGTGACGAGCATATATTTTTTAGTAGATCTATGATTGTGGCGGTGGAGAAGGCGTCGGAGGCGGTTGTGGCAGTTGAGGTGATGATGCGTGTTCTTTTACAGATAATGAGAGAGGGGATGATTTTGGTAGTGTGTGTTTTTAGAGTGGGAATGAAAAATGAGATTTCTTTGTGTGTTTGTGGGTACTTATATCCTGTAGGTTATAGTATAAATTAAAAGTATGAATTTAATGAATTAAAAAAAATATTTATGATGAAGTTTTGTAGTTTGCTGTTACATCTTAAATGGGCATAATGAATATTGGAGCTGTTACAAAAATGACATAACTTTTAATTTATGTGTGCAAGGTATTGAATTTTTTGCAAAAGTCAAATATATTTATGATGAAGTTTTGTAACGTATTGACTATTTTTATTACAGGGCTTTAAATGTTTGGTCATAAAGTTTGAATTTTTCCAGAGCCATAAAGTTGGGTCATAAAGCTTTTGTATTACTATTGACTAAATGAATTGTTATTTCTTAATAAAGAAATGTTTTTAGTCTTACAATTTTAAGACTACCTCTTTTAGTAAGTCTCAAATCTATTATAAAGTAGTATAGACTAGTTTATTAACTTCAAATAAAAAAGTAGTTACATAAAATACATGTTTTAATAATTTTTTACTAATCTTACCTTCTTATTTGTTTGATAAACAATAATTTGTATAAATGGGTTAAAAGAAGAAAACTTCGTTAATTGTCATGAGGTAGCATAGTACATCAACATGAAAAAGAAGTCATTGCATAAATATTAGCTGTTGAATGGGATGATATTCATTTGACGCTGGCTAACCCAATATTGAATTGAATTATCCATTGTTTATTTATTTTATTTTTATTTATCAAACAACCTATTCCACTGATTGAATAGGAGATACATACTTAATCATTCAATTAAGTAGTTATCAAACACCTCCACTTTTTATAGTTTTTAATTTATGTACACTTTTTAGAGAATCTCAACTCACTTACAACTTAGACTTAACTTTTTTACAAGGGTTGACATATCTGGGCTATGGTTAAATTTCTAAACAGGATTATGTAAATCATGGGTCCTCTAATCCAAAGTCGACCCAATTTGCATTTAATGGGCACCTCAAAAGGCCCATGTTGCATTAGTTTTACCACTACCGTTGTATGTTACACCTCTCTCTACACTGGCAGATCTAGGAATTCGAAGTAGGGTATGCACAATATTTAGTAGAAAAATAATAAATTTGATTTTTCGGGTTTGTTTTATTCGGGCCGGGTTTGGTGGGTTTTTTCGGGTTATGCGTAAAACATGTCTATAAGGTCAACATTTAATAAACCACATAAGGGTGGTCTAGTGGCAAAAAGGCTTGTGACTATCAATCTTAAATGTGTGAGGTCTTAAGTTCAATTCCTGTTAGGTGCAAACAACTTTAAGTGGTCACGCCAACCTCTTGAAAAGGGAGGATTTTACCTGGTTTTAGTCTGTGTAGCGGTGCCCCGTGAATTAGTCGACTAAAAAATCGGAAATCATGGTTACAAAAAAAGAAAGGTCGACATTTAATAGGGGGTTATCATGCAACAACCCACCATATAAACAAAAAAAGATTAACATGTCAATTTACGACACAAATGACAAACAAATGCGGAATACTGCTTTTTATAAAAATTCTCGTAGTCCAGAATGAAAACAAACAAATTAAACATAAAAATATTATTAAAAATCCCAATTTATTGATCGTAAATTATAAGTTTTTTAAGCAAAGGAGCTCAAATTCTGAAATGCTCGATGTAAAGATAACACAATTGAAAAAAAAAAAAAAAAAAGTATTCGTAACTTGTATGGTTTAGTAGTTGGGCCCGTGGTAAAAAATGAGTGGGCTAAAAAATGAGTAACAAAACAGTTGGGCTAGATAAAAATATAAAACATTAAAACATTTAACCTACCCCGTGATTATCTCCTCCTTCTTCTTTAAAACCTGCCGCTGCCTTGACTGCATTTTTTACCTTTTTTTTTTTTGGGTAAGTTTGATTGGGTGTGCACTCAAAATTTTAACTTAATTCAGCTTTGTATGAAAATTTTGCATTTTAAATTGTATATTTTATGTTATTAAAACAAACCAGTTGGATTTTATTCTTAGGGGAGTTTTTGAGCCCACTTTTTGAGATTTTCAATAGAGCATATGGACTTAGGGGATGTTTGTTAAAGCTTATTTGGCCAGCTTATTGAACTTTTGAAAAGCTCATTTTTTTGGGTTACGAGCTTATCAACTCGAGCATATGGCTTATTATTAATAAGCAATAAGCTCAAGTTGATAAGTAGTGAAAAATGATTTTTATGAGCTTTTCTAGTTTCAAATAAAGCTCTTAAACTGGGAAAATAAGCTAATCCAAACACCCATTTAGTAAGCTGGATTGTGTGCCTCAAGTAGAGCAAAATAATCCTTTCAGCCCGAATTGCCTCAACTAGTAGCTTGGAAGCTAATAATGTTAAATGTCAAACTAAGATACTTAAAAATCGCATGCAACGAGTTTGGAAGCATATCTATCATTATTTAGGACATGAGCAAGCTGGTTAAAGCTATATTTTTGAGATTGATATATATATATTTTTTTTAATAATAAATTTCATGACCTTTTATTGTTACTTGGTGTGTGGGTGATCATCATTCGTCGATATATCAAGCTTTCTTTGCTTTGGATTTTGACTCTTGAATTTAAATCCACGTAAATCAAATTCCCTCACAGTGATAGGAATAAAGTCATTATCTTTGAACTATCGAGTTTGATTTAGATGAAACCAAAGCTGAATAACTTCTTATTTAATTAGGTCAATTCAGTATTGATTATTGAAATCCTTATTCAGTTTGGTTAGTCTAAGGATTTGTCAAATAACCTACCTAGCTTAATCTGAAACGGGTGGGTCTTGTTTTATATGCTTTGTGTTTTTGTTTGTTATTACTTTTTATCTAAGGATTAAAGATCACTGCTTTGTGCTGATACTTTACAGTTTACTCTTTGTTTTGTTCAAGTTTGATATCTCATAATCTTCTATTATTGATTTGTCGAACAGATAGAGCTTAAACAGAGACAGTGGTGGTTGCCTGCTATGGCAATTTTAGAGAAATGTGCTAATTCCAAGATTAAGAATGGTGAGGTTAGTGATAGCAAAAAGAAACGAAAGAGGAACAAGAACAAAAAGAATAGTGAAGAGGAAGAGTCTGATTTGGCAGGGCAGCAAGTCAGTGGAAGTGATAAAGAGAGAGGAATAGCGGTGAAAGAGAAGAAGAAGAAGAAGAATAAGAAGAGGAGTAAAGAAGATAAAATGGAGACTAATGAAAACAAAGAAGACGAAGAAGGTGATGAGGGTTCGGACGTAGATGAAAAAGAGATGGAGAAGAAGGTAAAGAGTGGTGGTGAGTCTGAGATTTTGAGCAGTGAAGCTTCTTTTACTGCTTTGCCGTTGTCTGAACCAACAATGAGAGCTATTTCGGATATGGGTTTTCAGCATATGACTCAGGTAAATTTTAGAAATTTCAGTTTCATTTGATTCAGTTCACTTAGTTGAAATATGTAAATTATCATTTTATCGCTCAATCTACATAGCATGTAATTGATTTTAGATATTTAGCTTATTTATGGAAGACCCATTCTAGTAACTTTTTCTTCCGAAGTTGGCTCAAAGAATTGATCTTTTGTTGTTATAACATCTTTTGCTTCGACCATACAGCCCTCATGTGCTTGAACTTGTGACTTTTTTAAATTTATATTAGCATTGAAATTTCAGCTCATTGACTTATTAACGGGTTGATTTGGATTATATATATTTTAAGTGGCCAAACCGGTAAATTAGAAAAAAGAAAGTTAGCTTGGTCAAGGGTCAAAGCATGAAGTAATGCTGTATTTGCAATCACATATGAATTGGAAATAATATAATGTTGGAAAAGTTGTGTTTTGGTACAACCTGACCAACCTGTCCTGTGCTGATGTGTTACCCGATCTACTGTTTCGCCTTTTTTGCAACCTTTTAAGTTTTAACTTGTATATTACATTTACAGATCCAATCGAGAGTAATTCCTCCTCTTTTGGAAGGAAAAGATGTTCTTGGTGTTGCAAGAACGGGTTCTGGTAAAACTCTAGCATATCTTGTTCCAGCAGTTGAGTATTTACATCATACTCACTTTGCGCCTCGAAATGGGACCGGTATTGCTGTCATTTGCCCAACAAGGGAGCTTGCTATACAGGTACATGTTATGCTCTGATTATTATTGATCATTTTGGCGTGGATTTTATTGTTTTAATATCTTAGCAATTGTTAGTATTCAGTCAGTGTGCATTGGGGTCAATTTAACTTAGGGCTGCAGTCAAGTATTCAAGCTATACGAGCTCAAACTAGATGTGAGCTCGTTTGAGGCAAGCTTTTAGTGATTTTGATGTTTGAGGTTGAGTATAAAAACGTCCTTGAAACGTATAACGAGTCAAGATTGAAAATATAAGAATGCAACTGGATTTTCTTTGAGCATTTCTATTTCTGTGTAAGTTTTAAGTGCTATTATATGCGTAACTAGGGCTGCAAACAACTCGATATTTATTGGGTTATTCGAGCTAGTTCAAGTACAAAACATCAAACTCATGATTGACAAAGGATTTTTATTATATATCTTCGAGCTAGTTGAGTGTAGTCAAGCTTAAATCTTAATCGGCTAATTTGCAGCCCTGATTTAAGCATCTGTCTAGTTTTGTATGAATCTTGAAGAAAAGAGAATAACAGATAGTTAACCACGGCTGAAAAAGCTGAGGCAAAGACTAACACTCTCAATATACACCTTTTGGCTGAAAAAGCTTTTAGAGTAGCAACTTGCATATAATGGCTTTGTTATATTTAAAGTAGCATCATGGAATTTTCAGGGTGAACATACTGTATCATAACATGAGATAGTCATTCACGGTGGAAAACTGTGTTATATAAAGAGTTTGAATTTAACGGGGTCCTGTAATTTGAATTGTACAGACCCATGCAGTAGCGAAGGACCTTTTAAAGTATCACTCGCAGACTCTTGGGCTGGTTATTGGTGGTGCAGCACAAAGAGGGGAAGCTGAGCGTATAAGGAAGGGGGTTAATTTATTGGTTGCTACTCCTGACCGACTTCTTGACCATCTCCAGAACACGAAAGGTTTTATTTATAAGAACCTCAAGGTATAGTTTTTTTATTGCATATGCAAGTCTTTTGGAGCAACTTACTATGCAAAAAATTCTGGGCTTTTAAGACTATAGTTAAACCTTGAGTGACAAGAAGGGTGATTTTGGTCTATCCGTGGGGGGTTGGTTTAAACCGACAAACACTATTTTGTTTGTCTAAATAAAACAGATTTTGTCATATTGTAATTACCAAAACAATAATAAATGCGGTTATAAGCTTAATTTTTGAGTAAAATTTGTATACGTTAAAAACTGACCTTGTGCAGCTTTCAATCCTTTTGACTCATTTGACCCATTCTGCTTTTAGTGTAATCACAACCCACTTTTAGCATATTGGTAGAAGTTGCCACTTCTAATCGATAACAAACCATGGTCTCAGAACTGAAGTGAGGTCAATGCTAGTTAATACAATGGGACTGGATCAAATAATGCCTCTAGTTAAAAAATTTCATTTCCAGAAAAGCCATTTCTTATTTTCGCAAGTTAATATTCTTATTACTTTTCGGATATTCTGTCCTATCTCATATCTATGAAATGTAATGACCAACTGGCGGTTTGTTCTTATTTCATATTTTGGATTTTGCAGTGCTTTGTGATTGATGAAGCTGATAGATACTTGGAAGCGAACTCTGCAGAAGAAATGAAACAAATACTCGAAATATTACCAAATGTATGATTCTTTGCAGCTTGCCATATTTGTAGCATAGAAAAAGTTACACTTTCTAGACATTCCTGCTAGAGATAAATTTCACCAATTAGTTTTACTTTTATAGTATCTTAATATCTTCAATTTTTATTTGTTGTATTCAGGGTTTACTGCATAAAAGGATAATGAAGTATATGTCAATTCTTAAGGGGTGTTTGTGTAAGCATATATTTGGGGCTCAAGCTTAAATTTAATAAGCAGCTTATGGCTTATGATAGATAAGCTCATAAGCCAAGGTTGAGTGCTTGGATTAGCTTATGATAAAGAGGTGGAAAAAAAGGCATTAAAAGTTATATAAGCCCATAAGCCACAAAAAGGGGGCTTATCAAAACCCCTGGTCATAAGCCTAAGCCAATAAGTTTACCCAAACACTTCAGTGGGCTTGTTTTTGCTATATAGGCTAATAACCTCATAAGCCCTGTATAAAAGCTAAAAAAAACACACCCATAATTGAGGTATCACATCATCAGATATCCAACTATCCTATTTTGTGCGATAATGGTAACTTTACATTTTAGAGGCTTGCATGTTGACAGTGTCAACATCCTACCTCCCCCATACCTCGCTTCGTCGAGATTGGGTATTGAACATTGAACATGTTGACACATGTCAGCACATAATTTGATAATTTCCCAAAAGTTACCCGTATTGCACATAATAAATAAGCTGAATACCATTTTAATCATTTTTGTAATACGTTGCCATAATTGGGAATTGCCGTATAATTCATTACCCTTTTAGGCGGTAAACCATTGTATTTATGTATCATTTATTACTGATCTGAGTTCTCTATAATGTGCAGACAAGGCAAACTGCTCTCTTTTCTGTCACTCGGACGAAAAAGGTACGGTTGTCAAGTCAAACATGTTAATTTTAATTTCGTGTAGTGTTTTCACTCCTCTTATACACTTATATAGGAATTGCCACCGAATTGGTGATTCAACAAAATAGTGCATGCATCGTTACGCATCCAACTCATATTTAACCTTCCAACAGAGAATTATCATTTGATTATAAGCTAAATGACTTGTAAATTGAAAACCTTTCAGTAAGAAAAGCAAATCCATTTTCACCTCCCCTATACCCCGCCCCGGCGGGATTGGGTTTGTTGTTGTTGTTGTTGTTGTATTTGATTATAAGCTAAATGACTTGTACATTAAACCTATTATAATTTTTGATAATATTCTCTTCTTTATTTACCCATGTAAACTTCTGAAACTCTAAACTTCCTTTGGGTAAAAATGGTTCTGGTCAGAACGATTAACTTTTTGTACAGATTAAAATGGTTGTTTTAGGTTGAAGTAAACACTTTTTTACCATGATTTTGAATTTTTTACAAATGTGAATTGTTTCAAAACATCATTACAATAATTGAAGTATTTTTTAGTTTTTGAAATAAATCGGTTTTGGAGGTTTTATGCATAATTTAAATAAAAAATTTAAAAATTAGCTGGTGACAATGGACCTGTTTCAGCCATTTGACCATTTTGAGCTGTTTGACCTGTTTTTCTGTTAACCCGATTCGACCATTTACATGGAAATTGGAACCAATTATGATGTTAATGTACATGAAGGTTGGTATTTATCTGTTTGTCAAATGTTTTGTTCAGGTTGAAGATCTTGCACGCCTGTCATTTCAGACTATTCCCATGTGTGTTGATGTAGATGAAGGGATATCCAGGGTAAACAAAGTAATGTCTTCCCTACACTAAAGTTTATGTTTTTTGTTATATTATTAATGATCTTATTAATATGATGTTGTAGATCACTTATGAAAGCTTGCAACAAGGTTATTGTGTGGTTCCAAGCGCAAAGAGATTCACACTTCTCTGCTCTTTTTTGAAAAGGAATCTATCAAAGAAAGTGATGGTTTTCTTTTCTTCATGCAATTCGGTTAAGTTTCACTCAGAACTTTTAAAACATGTTGAAGTGGATTGTTTTGATATTCATGGGAAGCAAAAGCAGCAGGAACGAACTTCAACGTTCGTTGACTTCTGTAAAGCAGAGAAAGGAATCTTGTTATGTACTGATGCTGCTGCTCGTGGTCTCGATATTCCTTCTGTGGTATGTCGATCCTTCTACATAAACCTATCCACTATGTTGTGTTATGACGACTATAATATTATCTGCCATAACAGAATCTCAAATAAAGATGGCAATCTTTTAGTCTTTTACTTCTGAATGGGTTGTTTTAACTTAGGTTGTGTTTGTTTTTCAAAAAAAACTCTGAACAGGCTCTGAATCGACCTAAAATCTGACTCGGTCAGAGAAAACTCTCAAAAAGTGTGTTTGTTTTTTTACTCCTGTTCAGACACGGTCAGATGGGTCAAGCTCTTACCGGACCAGACTTGTAGATGGTCTCTGACTCCATCTGAACACCCAAAAATATTGCAAAGTCATTACTCTTTTCAATCACATCATCTCCAACCTTCAATACTTTGCGCTATACTTCTTTGTCCGTCACCTACCACCTTCTACCAGCCTGCAGCCACCACCAGTCGCTGACAATATCCACCGATCATCAAAAATTACAGAGGGTAAAGATAGATGGTGGATGATGGCAAAGTAAATATGGTTTTAAGTGAGAAAGAAGACTATAAAAACAATGTAGGAGTTGAAGGTAGTGTTGCAAAACCAAAAAATGAAACTGACGTGGGTGTTTTAGATCAATTGAGAAGAATCCACAATATTTTATACAAGTAAAAACTTAATTCTATTTTCACCGTTGATCATCTATAGTTGGTTGCATCTTATGGCCATAAACTCTTCTTTATATTCTTTGATGGTTGAAAGTTACTGAATTATTTATGAAACTTTTTTGTATCTATATAATATTCAAAATATTAAACTTTTTAGATAAATAGTTGTTTATACTTTATATTTATGTATAATCGTAGATACATCTAATCTTACGTAAGTACAATGTTAAATTTATTGCTTCACACCTATGATAATTTAAATGTTTAGATCCATTTATCTTTTTGTATATGTAAAAAAAGATATCTATTTACATTGCAAACACATTTAAATCATTCAGACTTTTTTATAAAAACAAACAAAAACAAACAGTCTTATGTGATTCAGATTCAGACATTTACGCATCAGATTCAGATTCAGAACCTCTTAACAGATTCAGATGTGCGAATCAGATTCAGATTCAGAACCTCTTAACAAACAAACAGCACCTTACATTATTTGCTTAACACGTCAACAGCTACAATGAGAAAAGAACTAGCTAAAAGGGTTGAAATTTGGCCGTGTTTTCTAACATGTTATATCTTGTAAAAATTGGATAGTTTTTGTACTTATCTGACGCACAACTTTTGTTGTAAAAACAATTTGAGCAACCGAATCGAACTACATCTAATTGATCCGTACCATAATTATTTGTGTTGACTTGAATCCGTGATTTTGCTACCTCCAAGGCTCCAATCATATATTAAACATATCTATGAAGTGTTATGCTTGTGTACTCTGGAAAAACTGAGGAAAAAGCAAATCCTTGTAATTCTGTTTATTCATTTATTTTTATTGATCATTTTATAATCTTTGCTTCTTCAAGAATCAAGTAAATTACGTTGAGCATATGTATGGATACAAATTTATTAAATCTCCATAACAGTATTGCTTTTCTGTTTGTTTATAGGACTGGATTGTGCAGTATGATCCCCCAGATGAACTAAAGGTGCTCAGCTTTATCTTTTTAATCAACATGTTTGATCATATGTTATCATTTTATTTCTTCATCTCAACACTTGAAATATAAATATCAGGAATATATTCTTCGGGTGGGTCGAACTGTTTGTGGAGAAGGTGCAAAGGGAAATGTGTTGCTTTTCCTTACTCCAGAAGAGTTGAAGTTTCTTCGCTACCTCAAGGTGTGTTGACGAGTAATAATGGTTGTGACAAAATGGACTTGTTTGTTTTTTAATTAGAGGTGGCAAGATAGGCAAGTCCGGTAACATGGTCGAAATGGATTTAGTACTAAGTAAACGTTGAAATAGGTCTGGGTCACACACCTTTTTGTCCATTATTGATATAGTTTTTTATTAATAGTTGATGCACATTAATATTAATAAGTGATATAGCTAATGATCACTCACTGAGTGAACCTCGTAAATCACTTCACTCGGTGATTAATCCTTATTGTGATAATAAGCTATTTATGGGTTCACTAAGTGAAGTATATTTTCCCGTTTCACCTGTTTTCATTTTAGCTAAGCTTTCTTCCATGATCATTTTGGCATGTTATTGGTCAAATATAAATAAACCGACTATTCATAAAAGGGGACTTCTACTTCTATGCTAACACTCCTTGTTTTAACATTTAACATGTTCTAGGGTCAAGTCCTAAAAAAACTGAACCTATAAATCTATCACAATCCCCATTTTTTTTATACATATTGACTGGTATTCTATATCAGGCTGCAAAAGTATCGGTTAAAGAGTATGAATTCAATGATAAGAAGATGGCGAATGTACATTCTCAAATGGTACGTATTTGGTTTATAGCATAATCGTGAAACTATCTTCCTGGTCTTGCATTTACTGATTTGTTTAACATGTTTTGTGGTGTTGATGCAGGAAAAATTGGTTGGCACCAATTATCACTTAAACATATCTGCTAAAGAAGCATATAGGTCCTACTTGTTAGCTTATAACTCACACTCCATGAAGGACGTATTTAATGTTCACCGGCTAGATATGCAGGTACCATATGCTTTTGGGTTTATTTTACTCCATCTTGTTCATTGTACGGGTGTGCCGGGTCCCATTTTCATTTTTTTTCCACATCAAGTGAATGGACCAAACTAGCACTTAATGTCTCAAGAAGGATTTGGTAGTAGTTTGTCTCCCCACTTTTCGCCATCAGTTTCAGTTTCATAAGCTAAGCTTGTGGACCAGAAGTCCTCAATATGCACGAGTCAGGTCGGTTGGGTATTTGGTCAAAACAAATAACTTTTTGTAAGGTCGAATCTGGCTTTGTTGGGTTGGGTTCACACTTTTATTGGTTTTAACTTATAAATAACAAATAATATCTTATAATTGTGAATATCTTATTTCAATAATAATATGATTTTTGAATGATTTAGAACGTTTCATGCTATAAAAGTACACATGGGACACACTTAACCCATTTCTTACTTAGTCCTTAGACTTGCCCCGTTTAACCAGTATGAGATGCAACTTAACCTCAATCCACCCGTTTGTAAGTATTAGATCAAATTGCACCTTTACCGAAGTTGCCAAGATTTCCGTGTCATAATAGTGACCAGGAATTACCCGATTCCTTGTTACGTAGACGGGCCTACAAAATAAAACTGTTAAGTAACTAGACGGAATGCAGCTGTTACACTTAGCAATTGGTATCCTTTTCAGTATTTGCTTTAGATTATCACGTGTATGCTATGGATTATTTGTTTAGTTTTTCTTTGGTCTCTGTTTATTTGTGTAGGCTTCTTGTACATGGTGTTTGTTAAACTTTGCTTCAAGTTACTGCTAGTTCTGAATTATAGTTTTCGTTTTATGTGCGAATATCTTAGGTATGAATGTATTTATGCATGTAGTTAAATAAAATTGTCATGGTGTTGATGACAGGCTGTTGCAGCATCATATTGCTTTTCAAACCCTCCAAAGATAAACTTTAACGTAGACAGCGATGCATCAAAGTTCAGGCTGAAAAACAAGTAAAATAGAAGGAAGAAGCTGAAATGGGTTCAGCCAATGCAATCCTTATGGCCGGAAGCCCGGAACCATGGTGGGGTTTGACCGTAAGATGATAATTTTGTTCCCAGTTTTGATGATAATTTTGTCATAGACTACTAGAAATTACAAATGTTCGGCTTGTTACTACTCTTTAAACAAAAACATTCAGTAGCAGCTTATCAATCTTTCGTTTATATCTGTACCAAAGATAATTGTATTTTTTCTTAATTTTTTTTCGTATGTGCCTGTTATTGATAGTGGGGTTTGACCGTTTTTAGTAATATGCCGCTTTAACTTGTATTCTGAAACAGTAATATTCTACGTGACGAAGGATAAAACAATTAACATTTATAACTATTTTCTAAATTTTCATATTTGTAGTTAACAAATATGTTTTGTTGACATGACTACTCCGTATAACTTATGTTTTGAACGACTCATGACCAAAGGTAACACAATAATGCATTGCTACTGAGTTTTCAACTTAACCAATAAGGGGTTCCTCAAAACTAACATTGTAATAATCTTGCTCAAAACCTATCATTAAACATCTTAAAAATTAAAAAGTTTAGGGTGCGTTTAGTTGGGGGAAAACAAGGAAAATAGAGATCGCGTTCAAATTATCATTTTCCAACAAAATGTTTTGCAAAACACCAAATCCCCTATTCCTAATCTAACAAGGAAAATTACAAAACAAATTTTAGTTGTTTTCCTTGTTTTCATTTGTAACCCCAACCCTCCCTCATTTTTTTCAAAATAGAAAATACAAATATCAACTAAACGCATTTTCTATATTTTCAAGTGTTTTGTGGAGATAAATTTCCCATCCAAATTTTTACAAAATTAGAGATAGAAAACAAGAAAATTTTTTCTCCAACCAAACGCACCCTTAACATTGCTCATTTGAAACGGCACGCCGTGCACCATAGCATCAGGCACTAGGCTATCTCCAACCATATGCTTCATAGTTCTCTAAATTTAAAGGATAAAAGCAAGGTTATAAAAGAGCATTTTAGAACCATGGATAAAAGAGCATTTTTTGAACATATTCATCTTCCAAAAAGAATTCATATCCAACAATGTACTCCAAACTTCACTTTCAAACACTTTTTTGAATAAAATTAAGAACTTTAACTAATGGCCCAATAAAAAGTTGTATTAAGAAACAATACTGTAATATTTTTGGAGGGATGAATAGTGATCCAACAATACTCTATATATGGAGGATCTCACCCATTACTGCAAAAAAATCTTCAAATATGAAGGATGGTTGGAGTTGTGTTTTCATGCTCCGTTCTACAAATATGGAGGAAAATGCACTTTATGAGATGTGTCGAAAATTCAAAACCTTTTCGTAGATGAATCTATCTTTATAATGTTATTAGTGCACTCTCTTTATGCGATAATGCAAGTTTTGGTCTTTCGAAAATCATCGTTTGACTAAGAGACAACATTGCATAGCATGAAAAAAAAAAAACTTTGCTACAGAATAATAATAAGTGTAACTATATTGGATGTGGTTTACTAGGCGACTCGAGTAACAAGAACAACTCATGTATTAGTACCTTGCTAAAAACTGAGAACATGTTGACATAAGACACTTTTAGGTCCACAAATTGTGTTAGAACTAACTAAGTAATACGATTTAGAATTATATATGAATAAAACGATATGAAAATAAGCATATAAGTCAGGATGGCCGAGTGGTCTAAGGCGCCAGACTCAAGTTCTGGTCTTCGAGAGAGGGCGTGGGTTCAAATCCCACTTCTGACATGCCAAATTATTTTTTATCTTACTTTGATGTTTGGGTTCTTGTCGTTTTCGACCCATTTTTGTTTTTTTCAATCCGGATTTCAAGTTTGTGGCAATAGAATGCATGTTGCGAAACGAACCGTGTCTCGTAATCTTTTATAGGAATTACATCATTTTTTATCTTACTTCTGACATGCCAAATCATTTTTTATCTTACTTTGATGTTTGGGTTCTTGTCGTTTTCGACCCATTTTTGTTTTTTTCAATCCGGATTTCAAGTTTGTGGCAATAGAATGCATGTTGCGAAACGAACCGTGTCTCGTAATCTTTTATAGGAATTACATCATTTTGGAGTAATTTTGTCAATTCGTTCTTATTGAAAAATTAATTGGGTCAATATGAGAGCTCGATTTCGCCACGTAAGCAAAATCGTTTGATGTAATTAGTTAATAAAAGTCAAAATTTAATTGATTTTGGTCAAACTTTAATAAATTTTGTGGAAAAATTTGATTGATAAAAAAAACACGTACAAATATAGGTGTCAAATTTGAGAAAACAAAAACTTAAAAAAAGAGGAGGTAATTAATAAAACTTTAGTGGTTGAATTTTTAAAAGTTATATAGAGTTAAGTGTAATATTATATAAGTCTCCAGGTTTTTTAATAACTTTGGATTATAAACAAATACCCCTTATACTTTATACCATTTATACTTTATATCTTAAAAATACAATGTATATGTTGTTTTAACAACATATAAATTTGCATAAGATTATAAGTATCAATTTTTTTACTATACACGTTCAATAATTACTCATTTATTTCATTTTTAAAAGTTTAACCTATGTGAACACGAGTTTACATATTAAATACAACTAAATTACTGAAAACGGAAATATAATTATCAAATTGTAAGCGCGGGTTACTTTAATATAAAAATAAATATACGCGATTGTACTTATAACAATGACTCATGTAATTCTTATTTATTTATATAGGGATATCTAGAAAAACATTATTAAAAAACTTTAAAGAGCATACTTTAACTTTATCAACGCTCATTATGTGTACAACATAATATCAGTAGTGAAATTTAAATAACATCATCAACATCTTTGCCATCTAAATAAAATTAAATCTTGAGCTACTTAACAGAAATTTTTACAAATATTGTACCAAATTCTAATGGATATTAATGCATAATGAAAAACTTGTGCATATGTATTAGTTGTACTTATATCACAATTTTCATGGACAAATTCTTATATGTGTATATAATGAACTAAAATGTTAAAATAAATTTGATTTATGTGTAAACTTCGTGCGTGCACGAAACTTATAACTATATAATTATATGCAATTACCTTTAAAGACACAATATTCAGTATTAATACAAAATAATTTTTTTGTCAAAACCCCGTGCGTGCACGGGTATTATAACTAGTTAGTTATACGAGAAACCATATCAATCGCATTCCATATGCAACAATTTTAAGGTAATTAATCAGTTAATTCAGGCGTATAATTAGTGCAAGAGTAATGATTAGGAGACCTAAATTATGTGCCTAAAGATATGGCTAAACATGCATGGCAACATCTTGATAGATGGGGCAGCAATGTAACCCACTTTTTTACAAACCATCATGATCATGTCACACATTTTTAAGCACATAATTAAGTTTTCCAATCATTTTCCTTAGTGCAAATGTATTCTTTTCCATTTTTGCGACTTGACTTTCAAACAAGGCCAAAACCATGGATGCAGAAGAAATGGTACATAGGAGAGAAAGATTTCAAAATATTTCATATAGGTCTGGAACAAAGTCAACGTTTTGCATTCATTCAAACCCCCTCCGAAACTCCCATCTGATCAATTTATACGTTCATCAAATTCAACCGATCATCAAATTCACATCAAGAAACTCAACTCCCATCTGATCAATTTCTACTTTCATCCTTCAATTTTTACTAAAGCCTTCATCTTTTTCCACTTCTTGAGTTGCACACCAAGTGTTTGACATTTTGCCTCAACCAAACCAAACCCTCTTTATTTTGATTCTTTGACCGTCTTGGTCAAAGAATCAAAATATGAGTTTGTTTTAGGGTTTTTGGACCTTCTCGGTCCCTAAATGGAAGTTTGTTTCTCCTTTTGGGCTCCTACTGGAGGTGAGTGGTTGTTCTTCGGTGGGTGTTTGGCTGTATCCTTTTAGAAATTTCCATTGTTGCCCGATGGAATGGCGAAGGGGTTTCCTCGGTTGGTTGCCCATATTAAGCGTCTCCATTTTTCGTTGGACGATCGGAGGGCCTTGAGGCGCTTTCATGGATTATGAATTGTTTGTTTCGGTTGGGGAGGCTTTAAAGGTCTCGGATCGAGTGGTTTGTGTGGGGTGTGTATGCGTCTACATGCTCTCAGTCGGGCATGCCATCATGAGGATGGGTTGGCTCGGTTCAAGTGGGTTACGGGAGATGTTGAGGAGTTTATAGTGGGGATCGCTAGGCCACGTGTTGGGAGGGAAGTGGTTCCTTTGGGAGGGGTGGTGGTGGATGAAGTTCTCCTTAATCGTGTGTTCTCCCTACCTATCACGACTGTTAAGAGCATCCCTCATAGCTGTCGTATGGCTTTTTCTCATGCTTTACTTGTCGCTCTGGTAAAGTGGCGGCTATGCCAACATCTATTGGCGTGGGTAAAACTTTTGTTGTTACTGCGTTCTACCCGTTACGTGTTTTCGGGCCTTCTAACCGTTAGGAGCGCAAGTCTGGTAATAGGAAGTCTTTGCAATGCCTTAGTATTAAAAATGGCGATTGGTTGCTTGGGGTGGGGATGGTTTTGATGAACTTATTCTCTCGCTTTTTGCGAGACCTTGAGGGTGGCCCGGAGAGGATGGGCTTGGCTCTGGGTCCGTAGCTCGCAGATGTGTTCTAATGTTAAACAATGTTTGAGGAAATTTTGAGGACGGGCATTTCAACTGTTGTTAAAGTATTATGTTCTTCGGGGGTTGCACCTTATGGTACGGATACTTTGACAGCGTTGTTGGCTATGCATCCCATACTTCCTCCCAGGTTATGCCTGCTTCCTTCCTCTCTGAGCCTCCACTTGTTGTGGATGTTGATAGCGTTCTTGGGTGTATTCAATCTTTCCCAAAAGGGACTTCTTGTAGGCGGGGGCGGGTTGAGGAACACATTTTAGATGCTTTTATGGAGAGGGTTCGGCGTCATTGTTGGGTTACTCAAGGCTATTCTGTGGTGGTTAATTTATGTTTGGGGAGGTGCCCTAAGGTTTTGGCGGGATTTGTTGCTTCTGCGCCCTCACACCGTTGCTCAAACCGGACAATGGGATTAGGCCTATTGTCGTGGGCACGATTTGGAGGAGGCTGGTATCCAAGGTGGCTATGAGGGGTGTCAAGAAGGAGATCTCTAATTACCTTGGTGATTTTCAGTTTGGGGTGGGAGTCCCTAGTGGAGGCCGTGCTCCATAGCGCGAACAAATTCTTACATGAGTTTCATTCAGATGGTGGGTTGGCTATGCCTACTGTTGACTTCTCAAATTCCTTCAACTTGGTGGATCGGACTACCCTTTTAAATGAGGTTCGGACTCGATGCCCGTCTAGTTCCCTATGGGTAGATTTTTATATGGTTAGTCGGTGAGGTTATATGTGGGTGACGACCATATTTGGTCCACCATGGAGTTCAGAGGGGGACCCTTTAGGGCCTCTCTTTTTAAGCTAAGTTTTGCACCCACGCCTTGCCCACGGATTAGGGATTGTTGCTGACTTCTTTTCCATGCTTGGTATTTGGATGATGGTACGATTATCGGTGACACTAAAGAGGTAGCTAAAGCCTTAGATATAATCATGGTGAGGGCCCCACGGGCCTTGAACTCACAAATTAAGAAAAAGCAGTTTTTGGCCCTCATGCAATGGGGTGAAGGTACATGATGGTTTGTTTCCCCACGGGATTGGGAGGCCGACATTGGGTGTGAAACTCCTTGGAGGCATTATAGCCGGATGCAGGGTTTATTAGTAGTTTGGTTGTGAAAAGGGCATCTGCGTCTTTGTGGAACTAATGAGTTGTCTCACAAGTCTGCTTGCGACCCTCAATCGAGCTCCTTTTGCTTCGCTCATGTATGGGCGTCCAAAGTGATGTTCGGTCTCGAGAGCATTAACCTATGTATATAGGGGAAGTTGTTTATTTTTGACAATGGCCTCCGGAGGCAATAGAGGCCATTGTGGTTTGTGGGGCCCTTTTTTGGGGATTTTCAATGGAGCTCGCATCCCCGCAGACTCGGTTTGGTGGGTTGGGTTTATGTTCGGCGGAGGATGTATCTACTTATGCT
The DNA here is from genome assembly GCA_910596185.1 of Chrysanthemum makinoi. Classification (NCBI taxonomy): domain Eukaryota; kingdom Viridiplantae; phylum Streptophyta; class Magnoliopsida; order Asterales; family Asteraceae; genus Chrysanthemum; species Chrysanthemum makinoi. The sequence continues at coordinate 186,773,910 of OU343217.1, forward strand.
TTTGTGGCCTCGAGGGCACAATCTTGGAGTTTGCAGGATTTCATTCTTCGAGGATGTGGCATTGATGGGGTTGACTCTGATTATGGGTATGCAATGGATAAACTTGCAGCATGTCCCTTCTGATTTTGATCTTAGTGGTTTCTCTAACAAGGACAGCCCACCTAAAAGCCCAAAATGTTTTGGCGTGTGACCTTTTTAGTGGAATCGTCCGGAGTTTGGGAGAGAAGTTTGATTTATCCCTCAAAAGCGGTGTTTGAATGTCTTCGAGCTCCTCATGCTCAAGATTTCTTGACGGTTATCCCCATTGAAGGGCTAGGCCAACATATGCCGCGCCACATGAGTACGGACTATCTTTTAAGTACGGCTAATGATCCCTCTGTTTTACGGTGATGAGCCTTGATCTGCCGCAAGGTTTGTTTAGATTCCTTTGGCGAGCATGCGGTCCATTGCAAGGAGTTACCGGGTTTCAAATACAGGCATGATTTGGTTTAGGGATGTTAGTATGATGTTCTTAAACGGCAGGAATTTCTTCTAGAAAAGAGGCCCCCGTGAACTTTCCACGGAGATCCGCTTGAAGGGAGGTCTACTTTACGGCCAAATGATATACTTGTGTTTGGATGGGTCGGGGGGAAACATGCTTGTGTGGATCTTACCAGAGTGTCCCCTCTTGTTGGGCTAAGGGACAATGGGTTTGTTGCTGGACAAGCGGCGTTGAAAGCGGAATCGAGCAAAGTTGCTAAACACGAGAAAGCTTGTCTAGAGAATCAACACGTATTTACCCCTTTTGCTTTTGATACATTTTGGGTTCCTAGCGGTGTGGATTTTTGACTAGGGTTCAACGGGTTGTGCAAAGTAATTTTCGCGACCCTAAGTCAAAAATTTCATTTTAGTAGAATGGTTTTGCCATTCAAAAGGGGGTTGCGGCACAGCTTGTTGCCCGTTTGCCTGCCATTTTATTGTAATCCGTTATAAAAGTCTGTCATAATCTAATTATGACGAGTCACATAACTATATTTTGATTAGTAAGATGTCTAAGTATATATTGTGACCAAAAAAAAAAAAGGAAGATCGTGACACATCATTATCTTCATTGAAATCCGACTATATAATTCAGGGTATGTCAAAAAGCGATTACGAAAACATCTTAGCAAGGGAAAACTTAGACTTTATACAAGAGAGTTACTAAAAAGATCAAAGAAAGGGAATGTCAATTTTTTTTCTTGCATACCTTGCAAAACGGGGAGACAAAGAATTGATTAATTATTCACAAAGATAGGTAACTTTAAAGAGATTCGAAAGTTAATAAGAAGAGAAAATCATGATTGAGAAAATATGGAAATTTGAAGAAACACGATGTCAATTTTGATATAATAAACGAGAGTTCAGAATTTGGTTGTGACCATTGGAAAATGGCTTTTGCAAAAATGATTTTTTGCAAAATTTTGACACTATTTAATATAAGTATATGTTATATATATATTTGTATTTCTTGGTAGCTTTGCGTTCTCTTTGACGAGAGCTTCGCAACGAGCGAAAATGTGTCAAAAATGAAGTTGGTATGATGAGATATCGGATCTTAAAGTGAGGCACGTGAAACACAAAATATAAAAAAAATGGTGCATCTAGCATCGCCTAGAAAAGAAAGTGGGAAGAAGTTTATATAGAAATCTTGATAGTTGATATCAAATTCCTTTGGTTGGTTTTACTCCAACACCTACGCGCGCAGTTGGGGGTGGTGCAAGTTTTAGGATTTCTGGGCCAAAATGGGTTCCAAGCTTGTGAACTTATGCGAGCCTGCGCGACCTGCGGACACGAATGCAGCTTCAAAAATTCGCCTATGTGCGTATCTTTCTTAGTTTCCAAATTCTGTGTCAATCTATTTTAGGAATAGATATAAACTTAGTGATAATGGTTAATTAATAACAGATTTATATAATTATGACTCTTAATTAGTCTTTGAGAACAAGACAAATTTTCTGTATAAATAAGGCCATAACCCTCATTCAGTTGACACAACCAAAAACGAATTCCTCCATAATCAGTTTTTCAGCATCTTCGATCAGAAACACGCAGAGCTTCTGTGATCTTTCAGGAAAATGTGTCACGTCCGGCTAAACATCAGCTTTGGCCGTTGTACTCTGAGAAACAGACGACGAATCTATTTTAAGGAAATCGTGTTAAACACGAGCCTCGACCTTTACTGCTTTCTTTTACTTATCGTTATATAGTGTCTGTCTTTTGCTTCTACTCCTTTCTGTCTGTATTTAATTTTCTGTTAATTACTTTATGTTATTTATTTATTGTAATATGATTTTATAAATAAAAGTGAACACCGTTTCCTACCGTCTTAAAACAGATTCTGTGTAACAGAATTAAAACACTTTGTTTAAATCATATTAATATTATTAACATATTTTTATATATAAACTATTTTCGGTCGACACCAAGATTGAGTTTCTTTGGAAAATCAGTTTTAAGTTAAAAGATTTGGTGTTACAAATCTAAAACGATTTTTAAAGCAATTATTCTTATCAGTTTATATTGAAACCAAGATTGAGTTTCTATTAAACTGATCTATATAATTTGGTCTTTTATTCGGTTTATTAAAATCTAGATTTCTTTGAAGCAGATTCCGTACAAGCTTATGGAAATCACGATTGAATTTATAGATACTGATTTATAGCAGTTTATTTAACTGTTTATGTTTTCTTTCAGGATGACAAACTCAACTTTCCCTCCTGTGAAAACTACTGTGAATGTACCTGGTGCGCCAGTTACCAACACGGTTGCTAATCATGCTGAGAAAGCACAAAATTTCAATGGGCATAATTTTAAAATGTGACAACAGAAGATGTTCTTCTATCTCACTAATTTGAACCTTGCGTGGTTCTTAAAAGAGAAGCCACCTCACGTGGAACCTCCTATGGAAGGTCAATCCTCTAATCAACATGTTGTTCAAGCCATGGAATCATGGAAACATTCAGACTTCTTGTGTCACAACTATGTTCTGAACGGTTTGGTGGACTCTTTGTACAATGTGTACTGCAAGACTAATATTGCCAAAGAATTATGGGATTCACTGGAACGCAGGTACAAAACTAAGGATGATGGTACAAAAAAGTTCGTGGTAGCTCGTTTTTTTTATTATAAGATGGTTGATTCAAAGAATGTGACGAGTCAAGTTCAAGATCTGCAAGTTTTGCTACATGACATTCATGCTGAGGGAATGACTTTGAGTGAAACTTTTCAAGTTGCTGCTATTATTGAAAAGTTACCTCCAAGCTGGGTAGAATTTAAAACCTACTTGAAGCATAAGCAAAAGAAGATGAGTGTTAAAGACTTGGTTGTTGATCTTTATATTGAAGAGGACAACCTGATGGCTCAGAAAAACACTTACACGCCTGATTTTTCCAAGGCAAATATGGTTGATCAGGCTTCATCATCTTCCAAGTCTAATGTCAAGGGAAAAGGCAAGGGCAAAAGAAAGAATGACAAAAAGATCAAGTGGAAGTCTGAGTACCTTGCTCCTAAATCTGGAATTGCGAAACAGAAGTTCCAATTGGTATGCTACAACTGTGACTAGTCAGGTCACCGTTCTACTAATTGTAAGATGCCAAAGCGGGTGACTCCACGCCAGGATAATATGGTGAATGAGGATGTGGACATGATTTCTATGGTGTCTAACGTCGTTGCCATGATATCTGAAGTTAACTTGGTAGGTTCCAACAACAATGAATATTAGGTTGATACTGTGCTTACCCGTCATGTGTGTGCTGATAAGAGTATGTTTCACTCTTTCAGAGCGGTTAACAATGGAGAGAAGCTGTACATGGGCAACTCTACAACTGCTGATATCAAGGGCGAAGGAGATGTAATCTTGAAGATGACATCCGAGAAAGAGCTCAAGTTGACTAATGTCTTGTATGTTCCAGAGATTCACAAGAATCTTGTGTCTGGTTGGCTATTGTAACGCCCCCAAAATGGTATAGAGGAAGCAACATGGGGTGCTACTTAATTGGAATACACAACACAAGATGATAAAGAACGGAATACATACTCCGTTTATACTTTTATTTATAAAGTAAACGAGTTTTACAAAAATAAAAAATTAAAAAATGACAAGTACAGAAAAGTAGCCCATGTGTTAAGGTTTCTTCATGTAATAAAATGTAGTTTGTATGAAAACATCTCAACGGATTTTCTATGACCCTTGCCTTGCCTGCAGATTTAATGCCTGAGAAAAAACATGCTAAAAGTCAGCTAAACGCTGGTGAGTTCATAGGTTTATGTAATTAAATAGAGATGGACCATAATTATAATCATTTCAAAACAATTGTGAAACATGTTACGCTAGCACTAAGTTCATGCAACTGAAGCTTAACCATAGTGTACATGCGTCTAGAAGCATGTTAACATAAAGGCTGTTAATACAAATAAGCCGTAAAAACGTTTATTTATATTTTACGATCTTCTAATGTTTTGTCGATAACAAACGTAAAATCATTTTAACGAAACAAATAAAATATGTAAATGGTTTGAGCCAATAGTTTACTAAAACACTTACGTTTTCACATAAAACACTAAAACAAGTAGTAGTGATTTTATGACTTAGTAATACATATGTAATACAACTAGTGTTTACATATTGGATAGATATATACATAACTAGTATGTATTATAATGGGTAATGTAATGGGTAGAAGCTTAAGTATTTGACCCATTGACCAAATACATTGAATGTTTTTGGGTATAACCCAAAGTCCATGATCCATACCCATGGAGCTTAACCCATAACCCATTGCATGACATCATGCATAAGTCATGAATGAATATTATCCATGATCCATGGATTTAACCCATGACCCATGGACTAGATGCATTGCACCTATTAGATACATTGTATCTACTTCGATACCCATGGTCCAAAGTCTAGGACCCATGACCTATAACCCATGACCCATGACCCAAAACCCATGGGCAAAGAGGAGCGTCCCACGGTTCCCCCAGTTTACACTGGACGGATTCCTCAAGTAAGGGATCCGTGAGATCCATGGGACAGTAGCACATTTCTCTCTATAAATAGTGAGCCATTTCTTCATTGTAACTCACCCCTTTTACATATATTTTCTCTTTGATTCGTAAACTCTTTAACCACAGATCCAAGTGATCTTTGTATGTAGTTTTGTGTTTGTGTGATTCTCTAGGTTCCTCTTAAAGGCGAGATCACCACCTCTTGAAGTCGAGCAAGCTCAAGTCCATGAGTTGCCATGCTTCGTCATCATCAAGACTACGGAGGTTCTCTTGTTGATAGTTCTTTCCTTCTTCATAGAAGTGTTGTGTCGAAGGCATTAGTGAAGGATGCCGAAAGAGTCAAGACGTAAGCATTAGCGAAAGGTGCTTAACGTCCGTGTCAAAAGCATTAGTGAAGGATGCCAAAAGAGTTAAGACGAAGACATTAGTGAAAGGTGTTGGACGTCCGTGTCAAAAGGCATTAGTGAAGGGTGCCTAGAAATCAAGTCAAAGGCATTAGTGAAAGGTGCCTAAGGTGTACAATCGATATGGTGTGTCGATGTACAAGATAGATTAGTATTGGGTCAAAGGATATTGATATCCTTGTTGATGTTGTCATAAGGAGTGAATCTCCTTAGTGATAGGATTTGTGTAGTGTTGGGTAGTAGTTCCTCCTTTGTAATGGAACTCGTATCTAGCCAATACTCGATAAAGGGTAGGCGACGTAGTGATAGGTTTGGTTCTACCTCGTGGAAGAACCTGGTATCTAGCCTTGTACCGGATAAAGAGTAGGCAACGTTGTGAAGACTTCTCCGCCACAAGGAGATTTAAGTGATTAGGCTACTCTACGTAACAGTTTAAATAAAACATAGTTTCATTTGGTCCATAGAAAAGTTTTGCATGTAAACCGAACCGAATAAAACCGAACCAAATAAAACCAAATAATTTAGATAAACTATGATCACAACATCAAGTATATTAATTTTAATAACTGTAAACCGAACCAAATAAAACCAACCCGGCTGAGTTATATATTCAGTTTTTGGTTTCGATATGATTTTGGCAAAATATAAACCGAATGGAACCGAAAATCAAATTCAAATATAACATTTTTTAAGATTAAAACTCTTTCCGAGTATATATATAACATTTTTAAGCTTAAAAATATATTTTTTTCTTTTCTAAAAAACTATAAAACATAGTGAAAAAATAATATAAATTATGTAATTTGGGTTATTCTGGTCAACTCGAAAATCAAACCGGATTCAAATTCAGTTTTTGGTTCGGTTTACTCCAATAATAATTCTATTCAGTTCAGTTTTATAAAAAGAAAAGTTTTTAACCGAATTAACCGAAACGTATAACCCAACAACATGCCTATAAATAAAAGTGCTTAGTTATGTAGCGCTACATGTATTCTAATAGCTAAAGGTGGCAAATGGGTCGGGTTGAGTCGATTTGGGTCACGGGTCAAATGGGTCGCAGGTCAAATGCGTCATGGGTCGAACGGGTCATTTAGAGTCAGTAGGTCAAATGGGTCGCAGGTCTTTTGGGTTGGGTCGGGGTGGGTCGGGTCGACCCACACGATTCTCCTTATTTTTCTCCATATTTATTACGTAGTACTATATTATACTATATATTTAAAGGGCAGTTTTTTGCTACTGTTCAAAGCACTGTAGCACAACAGTGCTTTGAACAATAATTTTTTTTTATCTGGGTTTTCGAATTGACATTGCGGGCCGACTAATTTCAGGGCGACTATCCTTTTGCAGTTATCGACATTTTGCATATTTAGTCCTTAATAATAAAAATGCTTTTTTTATAATCATTTCATTTCGAATTTAGATTACACAACATTCCCGCAGCAACGCGCGGGTACCCCGCTCGTTTTATTTAAACTTTATTGCTTCTAAACGTAACTAAAAAAATACTCCCTCCGTCCCTAAATAAGTGTCCACTATTAACTTTTAAAGTCTTCCTTATTTAACTTTGACTTTAAATTATTTTATATGTGTTATGTAATACTTGAAGCAAAATATATGAATGTATTGAGTTTTAAATGTATTTTTGTTGGTATAATTTTCATCAAGTATTACATAACACAAATAAATTAAATTAAGGTCAAAGTTAAAAAATAAGACGTTAAAAGTAAACAATGGACATTTATTTAAGTACGGAAAGAGTAAGGCTTGTCGCAGTGATGGTTGGCACATCGGTTGCAAAACCAAAATAGGGAGGTTCAACCGATGTGGAGATCGATTTGCCTCAATGTGACTTTCGGTTGGAACATCGGTTGCTAGACGAAAAAAGGGAACATCGGTTCCATATCCGCTCGATATTAACTCTTTCTTTTCCTCCCTTTTCCAACGTTTACAAATCCAATTTTTAAATATCCGACCGTTTGGTGCCCAAACTAAAAAATATATATATATTCAAACCCATTTTACCACTCTATAAATACTCACATTACCTCAAACACAATTCACAACTTACCATTTTCATCTATATTCAACTCAATATAATTGTTATCCAACTTCAAAATGTCAAAGAAAAATACCCCACAATCAAAAACCCGACGATCAAGACTACCCCAAAATGCCCCGGATCTAAATTTCTCGCCGGAAAACAACTTCGAGTTAACCGGCATATCACCACAACAACACCGGCCTCCTATTCGCTGTCGCATAGAAGTTTTGATTATCAATCACTGCTACCCCAACCAAATCAAAACCAAAACGCGTTTTATCTTAACGTCCTTTTGTCCCATAGCGTTCTTACCAAGATTACGGCAAGAACCTAGTAGTGCTGGTTACCATCCAAACATGGACTTCATTTATCCTTCTCAACGTATAAACCACCTTATTCCCGATTCGGAAGCACTAATCCCTAGACATGAATTTGGAAGATTGGATGTCGGAGTATCCGACACAAAACTACCCAAGTCAAAACTACCCAAGTCAAGATGCTTCGATGGGACAAGGTTCGGTCCGGTTCGCACCACGGTTCGTTCCATGGTTCCATTCCCGCTGATGATTCGGTGATGAAAGCTTCCTTGAAGAGATGTCCCCATCAAACCAAAGCGGCCATCTAGAGCGTGCTTCAAAGGCCAAGGACAAAGGCAAGCCGGAACAAGCAGGGGAAAAACAAGAAGCCGCCAGATCCATGGACAAAGGAAGAGTGGTGTGCTGTAAAGCTTGGGTCTATGTGCCGGAAAACGGTGAGAGAACGCCCAAACCGCTTCAAGTTTTGGGAGGCAAGTGATCGATGCTTTAACAAAGAACAGGCAAAGACCGAACCTATGACTCATCACTACCAAATGGAAGAGCGAGGTTCGTAACGGGTTGGAAATTATTGTGCTATCATGGAGAATATCAAGAACACCCACGGAAGCGTGAGAATGATATCGCGACACCTCAAAGCTCTTAAAGAATACCGTATGACGTCTGGTCATGATTTCACTTTAGAGGAGTGCCGGGGTGTTAAAGGGTCATGCTGCTTGGAAGGAGGTTGAGTTGCCGGCTATATCAACAAATAGTCGGAAGAAAATAAAGGGTTCTAGCACTACCTCGGTTCAACGGAAGCATCGTGATCCTTTCGATCTAGACGTTATGATGATTATCGCGAGGAAGCGACTAGAGAATCACGACCGGTTGGTCGTGACAAAGGAAGGAAGAAAGCATCCTCCTCCTCCCGTGATGGTGATGTTCCATCGCACTCATTTATGCAATCGTTGGCCAAAATTTCTTAAGGACCAAGAAAGCCGTCAAAAGAGGATAAAGATAAGAATAAGGTGTTTAGAAGATACTTGGTTACTGGTTAAGGGAAAAGAGCTCGAGATAAAACAGGCAAAACTTGAGCTCATGAGGACATCAAAACGAGAGTCCGACATCATCTTCTACAACACCCCAATCGACCCAAATTTGACGGTCGCCAACTAGAAGAGTTGGAAAAGTTAAGCAGACAATCAAAGAACGTTACAATTTAGATTATTACTTAAGTATTCTAGTGTTTATTTGAATTTCAGACTTGTAATATTTTTTTTTTTTTTTAAATTTAGCGATTGTAATGTTTTTTAATTTCGTAATGTAATGTTTTTTTTTAATTTGAATGAAATTTAAATTTAATGTTAAAATTGTTTGAATTAAAAAAAAAAAAAAAAAAAAATCAGGGGCATCCGGGTTGTCTAGGTCGCTGGAGAGAAAACTTGGACGCGACGCAGGGTTGTCCCAGTCATCCCAGTTGCGACTGGGACTAGCCTAATAAAAAAGTATCGTGACACTTTTAACCCCATCCTATCAATCAAATGTTCTGAAAAATTGCACTTGCCATTAATGCATTTTAACTGCTTCTATTGGAAGTTGAAATTAATTACAAATATTTATTTAAACGTCGTTTTTATTAAACTAGACGAGTACCCGCGCCTAGCGGCAGCTGTTCCTAGCGGCAGATAATTAACAATTGCGATATTGTGGTAAGTGTTTCGTAACATGCGATAATTCAACTGAAGAAAAAATTTTTAACATGTATCAAAGAACAAATAAAAGTATTTATTGAAACTGAAAATGAAACATTACATCAATTATGAGATAACTAACAAGACGCATTCTCGTCATGTAAAATTTCTTATTACCGCGGCATATGAGTGAATCCTTTGACCGAACTCTTTGATTGTCTTCACTTTGTAGTTATCATCCATCAAGACATGGTATTTGACCCAATCAAACCTAAGAAACTTAACAAAAATATATACACCGGTTGTATAATGTATTTTGACCAAATTATTTCTGAAAACTTTGTATACCTTTAAATTAATGCTGGAACAATCAACGATTAAAGCACCAATCAATCACCATCATTATAGCAATATTTGGAACATAAATTTGTATTTAACATTTAATCGCCAAAGCGAGAACAAAAAATGAACCCCGTGACTATATAATAAATCGATACAATGTTTTGTGATTGTAAACATTCAAATTATTCACAACAATATCTCTGCAATTTCAACTATATATAAATGTCAAAACAATATTTTTTAAAATCATATGGTCATTGCACACATTTCAATATTTAATAACTGAGATCGCATATGATACACACACTATTAAGTAACATAACAATAAATAATAAGTATTAATATGGTGCCTTATAAAATAAAAGATATTGATAAACTTTTAAAAATTATTAGTGTTAAAATTAAATAAATTAAAAATTATACACTTTTTTGGGAAAATTACAATAGTAAAAGTTGTCAAAATTTGTCATACATTTCTTTCAAATTTTAGGTGTGAATTGTTATGGTAGTTATTTCATTAAGGGCAAATTCTTTGAATTTTTATGTAGAAATTTTAGTTTTAAAAGAATTTTAGAAATTTAACATTACTCACTTTTTAAGTTTCAAAAGCATGGATACATGCTTTGTATGTATAATAAAATAAAATAAAAAAAACTTGTATTGACTTTCCAACATTGAATATGCCAAATCGAGTTTCATTTAATATTAGTTTGAATTTTTAATGGTAATTATATATACATATAGTTAAAGACGAATACCGTGTATATAGCAGGATTTTATAGCGACATATCGTTTAGTGATAAAAAATGTTTATTGTTATAAACGAAAAATAATAAAAGTTTGAAGATTTGGGTATTAAACATAATAATTCAGAACATTCGTAGGGTGGTTTCAACCGGTTGAACCGTTTTAGTGGCAACGATCGATTTAAACGGGTCAACCCGACGGGTTTGGTTGAACATCGGTAATTAAACCGGTCAACCCGGGTTTGAAGCGTCATTAACCCGGTTTTGATGTGTATTAATAGTTTACTTTTGAAATATATGTCTTCAAAGTTTCTATTTTTAGTTTCAACATTTCACTTTTTTGTTTTTCCTTTATATATAGTATACAGCGGGTACCTGGCGATTAACTTTGAGAAACAGATTTGATGAGGCTGATTTACCGTTTGCTCAGTTCAGTTCCTCTACGGTTTCTCTGCATTTTCGGGATGACTTTTATAGTTAGTCGAACCGTGCGGAAACCGTTCCCCAATTGAACCCGCTGGTCCCGTCTGTCCATTTTCAAAATTATATACCATCAACTTGTTAGCTTGTATGAAACTTTGTGTGTTTTATTAATTTGTATAATGTGTATAATAGCATGTACTTTTCATTTTAGGGTGTTTTAAAAATAACAAATTAGTGTGTGTAATTATTTTATATTTTGGATTTTGTTGAAACTTGTTTAAATTGTATATTGTGAAATTTTTTTATTGTACTTTTTAAGTAGGGGTGTTTTAATTGTTTGTATTTAATTTTGTGGATATGCTTTTAGTTGGTTGTACAATATGAATAAATCAATGTACTTTTAAGTAATGGGGTATTTTAATAAGAGTATTAATTACATTATACACTTCTCTCACCTTTGACTTTCAACTTTCAACTTTCAATTTTCACTTTCACCTTTGACCATTTTTCTATTTTATGTAGTAAAGATTTACTTATTAGAGTCACTTTATTTTGTATACTCAAAAATCTTTGCATACTAAGGAATAAATCCTCACATTTAATCTAGTTTGATTTAATGGTAGTGATTAACCTAAGATTTAATATGTCTAAACCTAAGTCCATGTTTTTTTCTTGTCTTTTTCTTTTATTTTTATTTTTCTTATTTATTTTCTCATTATTTGTCTTTTTTAATCACTTTTTTTAATTTCACGTTTTTTTTTCTTTTTTCTTTTTTTTTTCGTTTTCATCAGTTTTCATATGTTTTTTACGTTCTTGTATGTTTTTTCCGCTTTTATCGTTTGTATGTCTTACGTTTTGTCCGTTTTCATTCGTTTTCGTCCGTTTCTAACGTTTTCATTTCTTTACGTTTTGTCCGTTTTCGCTTTACGCATCGTCGTTTCTTACGTTTTCCTCTCTGTTGCTTACTACGTTTTCTGCGTTTCGCCAGTTTCATCCGTTTGCATCTTGTTCACGTTTATGTTTTCGCGAACGTGGGCCATACGTTTTCGTCCGTTTTACGGACGTTTTCATCACGTTTTAGTCCGTTTTCGGCCGTTTCTTACGTTCGTCTATTTTCTTATTTCCGTCCGTTTCATACGTTTTCATTACGTTTTCGTCATTTTCTTACATTTCCATCCATTTTTCTTACGTTTTTTGTCCGCTTTTCTTACATTTTGTTTGTTTTCATACGTTTTCGTCGTCCGTTTCTTACGTTTTGTCCGTTTCATACGTTTAAATGTCTTCGATTTTCTTCGTTTGCTGTTTTCCTATGTTTTCGTTCGTTTTCTTTACGTTTCGATCCGTTTTCTTCCGTTTTTACGTTTCATACCTTTCGTTTGTTTTCTTACGTTTCATGCGTTTTAATCGTTTTAAATGTTTTCTTACGTTTTGACGTTTTCATGCAGTTTTCATAGGTTATATACGGCTTTCGTCCATTTTAGAAGTTTCGTCCATTTTAGACGCTTCGTGCTTTTGGACATTTTCGTCCGTTTCATACGTTTCGTCCATATTCTGTAAGTTTTATCGTTTTCGTCCGTTTTGGACGTTTTTCCGTTTTATCGTTTTCGTCCGTTTTTGGCGTTTTCCGTTTCCTTACATTTTTATACGCTTTTCAATCGTTTTATACTTTTGTCCTGCTTCATTTTAATCCGTTTTACGCAGTTTATCGTTTTCGTCTATTTTCATACGTTTTCATGCTTATAATTAAACTTTATTATATTACATGTCTAATATCAATTGTGATATTTTATTAAAAAAAAATTAATGTCTAATATCACTTGCGATATTTCATAAACAAACAAGTATGTTTTTTTAACCTTTAATATCACCTGAGATATTTTATTGCTCTAATATATTTTTATATATTATCACCTATATGTTTTCTAATATTTTTATAATTTTCAATTTAAAGATAGTTTTATTGTCTTTCATCGCAATTGACAAGCGCATATTTTTTTAATGCAACCAATGTTATCAATAAAAAGGTTAAAGTCTCTTTAGGTGAATTTTTATTTTGTTAAAAAAAATGCTAATTTAATGCAACACTTGTTTGATTTTGAGAATATGTCAAGTCTCTATTTTTATAGTTTGCTTACTTTTTATTCATTTTGATATTTTTAAGTGACACTTATTTATCTCTTGTGATATAACAATGTAAGAAAGATAAAGAGTATTACACTCTTCATCATGTATGTGTTATCAGTTGTGATACTCAACTAAGAATGTGAAATATTAAATTCATACCAAATGTGATAAGAATTTAGTATTTTACCAAGTATATATGAAAGGAATGAAAATAAACATCACTTACTATATTACAGTGATGATTTCATTTTTCTTATTTGTGTTTAGAAAATATTTAGGAAGATTTTTGTGCTTTATTATAATATGAAATATTAGAAAATGTGTTTAAAGAAAACAAAGAGATGTTATGAAACTTTTGTTAGACTTGTGGTGGATTTTTCTATTTAATGGATACATTGTGCATGTTTCTATAGGTTTTATAGCGGGATTTAAAAATATCTATGGTTGAATCAGTAACTAAAGAGCTATGGTTGAAGAAATACACATCTTTATAAACAAAGTGAGTAAGCTCAAACACCTCTAATATCACACATGATATCACAGGTGATATCACCTCACTTGTGATATCACATGATTTCACATGATATCAACGATATCACACATGCTATCACCAGTAATATCACACATGATGTCCGGTGATATCACCGTGTTATCACACACGATATCACGTGTGATATCACAAGTGAGTGATATCACAGGTGTTGGCTTCCTCGGTTTGTTTTATAAGATGTGTGCTATCTTCAACCGCTTAACTATTAATTTGCTGATTCAACCATAGATATTTTCAAATCCTGCTATTAAACCTATCGAAACATGATAATATCAATAAATATAAAATCCACCAGTAACAAAAAGTATCATAACATCTCTTGTTTTCAATTGAACAACTTTCTAATATTTTATAATATCATAAAACACAAAAATCTTCCTAAATATTTTCAAAAACACAACCATCACATTCTTAGTTTGGTATAATAACTAATAACAATGCATGATGAAGAATGTAATACTTTTCATCTTCCTTACGATGTTATATGACAAGAGTAATAATATCACTTACAAATATCAAAATGAAAAGGTTTAAACGGACAAAAACGTATAAATCGAGGAATGAAAACGTATAAAAGCGGACAAAAGCGTCGGACCAAAAACGATAAAAACGTAACAAAAACGTATAAAAACGGATGAAAGCGTACATGAAACCTAAGAAAACGTACCGAAAGCGGATAACGTCAAAAACAGACGAAAACGTCTGGGACGAAATGTAAAAGCGGATGACAACGTATGAAAACATCTAAAACAGTGAAACGTTAAAAATCGGACAAAATACATGAAAACGTTAAAGAGCAGGCGAAACGTCTACAAAACGGGCGAAAATACATGAAAACCTAAAAGCGAAAAAAAGCGTATGAAAATAGATGAAAACGTAAACGATGAAAAGGTAAGAGACAATGTGCGTAAACACTATGAAAGTGTAAATGGACGAAAGCGAAAACAGGCGTAATGGCGAAAACCAGTTGAAATGGACGATGTATGAAACAAACTAAAATATAAACAGATGAAAATATGAAACCGGCGTCGCGGTAGCGTAAAGTAGGCAGAAGCGATATGAAACGGACGTATAAAAAGCGGAAGCGTGCGAAAGCAGGGCGAAAATGTCCAAAAATGGACGAAAACTTAAAACGGATGAAAACGTATAACGGACAACGTCGAAAGCGGCGAAAGCGTATATAAACGTATGAAAGCGGGGCGCGTCGAGAAAACGGATGTAAACATATGAAAACGGATGAAAACAGACGAAAACGTCTGAAATTAGATGAAAACGTAAAAAAAGGGACCAAAACATATGAAATTAAAATAAATAAAACGTGAATTTAAAATTAAAATAAATAATAATTAAAAAAACGTGAACTAAGGAAAAAAAAAGAGAAAAAAACATGAATTCCAAGAAAAAGAAAAAAAAAAAGAAAGACAAAAAGACAAAGAAAAAGGAGAAAAAAAAACATGGACTTAGGTTTCCATATTAAATCTTTAATTTATCCCCACCATTTGATCAAACTAGATGGATGGTGGGGATTTATCCCTTGGTAAACACCAAAATAAGAGTAAGCATTTGAAAATTCCTCTTACTTATTTTACATAAAAATATTAATTTAATTGGCTAACCTGCTTTTTCTCTCATACTATCTTTATCAACAACCCAATCTCTTAATAAAATAATA
>OU343217.1:186789329-187125383 GCA_910596185.1 Chrysanthemum makinoi
AACAAAGCTTAGAAATAAGATGAGAAAGATGGTGACTTGATGTAATATTCGTGTATGTGAGAGATAAGATAAACACAATGTTGTATATTCAGAGGAAAACACACACACACAACACACTTTCAAGCACACCCCTCAAATGAGACTTTGAGGGGTATTTATAGTTCCTTACAACAATACCCTAATGGTCTTGGCAAGGGCCACGAATTGGACTTGATTGGGCTTGGACATAAGCTTATAAACGGCTAGCATAGCTTATCTTTAACCAATTAGCTTAGTCAATCCACAGCCCGATGACTATTCTATCACGATATCTAATACACGTTACAAAGTTCCTAAATGTGAATGACCATCACTTCTAATAAAAATATTAAGGCTAACAATCTCCCCCTAAGGGTGGTCATTCAAATGATGCTCCACTTGATTAGGTCTTTACTTTTCTCGAGCTTGAACTTTGTGTAGATATAGAATAGTCTTGATTTTCTTTGTTCCTTCATGCTTTGTGATCGATAATGTGGTTGTTCTGGTTGTCAACTTCGTTGGTTAGGTGTCTCCACGCCTTTCTCCACCATGCTCACACTTCTATTTGACTTTTGGTTACCAATGATGTAGTTCTCGAGTCTTTAAAATTTGTGTAGCCTTTGATGATGATGAGAACTTTCATGTGTCGTTGGTATGAGCATGTGGCGAAGTTCAAGACGATCAATCCGCCCGAGCTTCCATAAGAAGAAAACATAAAAACAGGTTAGTAATAAGAGGATTCCGGCACTTACAAGTTTGAATTTCGAGGGTGTTAACAACATAGTGTGAAAACACATCTCTAATTCTCACAGGCCGTTCTGAACCGAGTCCCACAAGTGAGATAACGCGATATACCGGGTATACCTACAGCTCGTGATGAGTCGCCGAGGTACATCAAGCATCACCCCACGATCAGACCGTTTGAGACACACTAAGCGTAATCCACTGGGAGTTACCGAAGTGACCGCTGTCGTGGTCGCTTGATGTTGACTCGGGCAGAGTTTCCATTCAATCACTAAAGATCACGATGTGAAACTTCTCATAAATGTTCTCGGGCAGCAGATCTGCGTAGGACTCTAGAATATATCACTTGTGCCCTTAATGATGAACAAAAAGCGATGTCATGTCATGTGTTCCTATGAGATCTTTTGATGAATCTCGTTGCTCTAGACTCAATTAGTGCATTTTGGTTTTCCTAAGCGGAGACTGGGGAGAGGGTCTCCTTCTTCAATACCAACGATCTCTAAGAGAAAGTCGATAGATTATGTAGGGTTCTCAGTGAGAATGAAACAAATCCTTTTAAGAGGAATTGAGTGGTTAGAAGGTTTAGTGCAAGGCCACTGGGTCCATGACGTCTTTGTCTTCAATAGTCATCTAGTGACAACCAGTAGCATATGTATTGAACCCGGTTTCTGTCCTAAGGTTGATTATGGAGGGCTATTTCTTTTCACCCTTTCATTACATTTCTTTTAATTCTTCAACCCCTTCTTTCTCCTTTCTCACATTACTCCTTTTTTCAATCATTCCTAAGGACTTCTAATACTAACTATTGGTATTGTCCTTTAGATCCCTCCGCTCTGGCGGATCATAGGATCGAATTTCCTATCCTTAGACACCTTATAACTCCATGATCATTCCTATTGCCATAAAACCATTTTTCTTGAAAATCTCTCAGAGTGTTTATGATAGAAAACATGTTTGAAACACTCCTTGAGTTTTATATTTTCGTAAACACTCCCCTTCACATGTGCTTATAAGTTTTGAAAGAAATCTCACATGAGGGTAGAGTTTGCACTTTTTGAATTGATCGGCTCATGATAGACAATTCCCCACGAGACACTACGTTGCTTAGTTAAAGAGTTCCATTGTCAGCTTTTAGGTGACAACTAGCTCTAATAACTAACTTGAAGTTGTAAACACTCCTTGAAAAGGAGGTTAGACCCATGAAGGTGCATATCTATCACAAGTTTCTTAAGATGGTACATTTACGAATTTTGATTCCCGTCAATTCATTGGTTCCGTCTCGAGTCGAAGCTCATTTGAGATTCAAACACCGATCATTAAACATTTTGATCACATTTAATCATTTCCCCCTCAAAAATAGCATATTCGTGATATTTTTGATATCAACGGATTAAACAACATTTTAGAATCTTTTTGGGAGACAAACGGATTTGATTTAAGCATGAATATGGAACATTTTAGTTTTATACTCCCCTTTAATAAAGCATAATCAATTAAAGGGTTTTAGAGGGAGTTATCTTGAGCACAAAATATTTTGAAAGATTTTGAAAATATTTTTGAACAATCTTGAAAAGGTGCTCAAGATGATGATGATTTCTCACCATTTTTTTTTAAATGTAGTGCAATCAACTTTACGCATAATTTGATTTTTCTAAAAGCACGAAGTTTTGATTTGAAAAATAATCAAAAGTCATCATTTTAGTCCGGTTTCGCATCAAGTATACGAAAAGCCATTATTTGAAGAAATTTTGAGAAACGACATGTTTTAGAAAACAATTTAAAGAACTCTCGCCAAGCATCCGTATATACCAGTATCATTGTTGAATGACATTTCTAGAAACGCATGTAATATCGATTATACAGAGACATGTCGTGAGAAGAATATTTTTGATTTTTGATTTTATATTGTTTTTGTATTTTTTGAAAGTTTTATATTTTTATATTTTGTGTTTGTTGGTTTTTCAAATTTTGTATTTTGTTTTTCAAAAATATTTACAGCGAAGCTTTTGGAAAATCATTTTCAAGAAGATTCGAGAAGACGTTCTAACTCCTCAGGGGTTAGGCTTCACATTCCAAGTCGTCGAACTAAATTGTCAAACCTTTCTTTTGGAAGGGCTTTAGTAAATAGATCGCGAAGTTGGTAACTGCCTTCACGAAGAATAATTCAACAAGTACCATTTTCGACGCATTCTTTGATGAAGTGGTAGCGGACACGATATGCTTAGTCTTTGAGTGATGAACAGATTGCATGATATGGCTATGGCACTTTTCGAGTCACAATACATAGGTATTTTATCAAAGTAAAGTTAACGTGAGTTGTGTTCTCATCCATAGAACTTGAGCACAACACGCAGATAGAGACACATACTCACCTTCCCGTTGAAAGTGCAGGCAATCTTGTTTCTTTGAAGACCGTCTTACTAACTTTTCACCTAAAAATTGTGCTCCTCCGGATGTACTTTTGTCAGTAACTTGATCACC
Source organism: Chrysanthemum makinoi (assembly GCA_910596185.1). Taxonomy (NCBI): domain Eukaryota; kingdom Viridiplantae; phylum Streptophyta; class Magnoliopsida; order Asterales; family Asteraceae; genus Chrysanthemum; species Chrysanthemum makinoi. Next base: position 186,792,573 of record OU343217.1, read on the forward strand.
GCGTGGTCCGCGATCCAAAAGGCAATTAGATCAAACCGGATTCCTTCGATACCAAAGTCCCATGTGAATGGATGTCTTCAGTACCGAAAGATCCGCTTTTAACCTCTTTGAGGTGCGCCGCGTAGGCTTTTCCTCAAACCGTAATAAGCAAACAAAGAAAATGAATATCTGGTCGACTAGCAAGTGATACATAGAGAGAACCAATCATGCTCCGATATTTCTTCTGATCAATAGGTTTCCCAAACAAATCGGCTCCAATTTTTGGTGAAGTTACCATTGGTGTTCGACCAATCACAATTATCCATACCATGATTTTTCAAAATCTTAATGTGTATTTAGCTTGATTTATAAAAATTCCACGAGGGGATTGATGTATTTGTAAACCAAGAAAGAATTTTAGTTCCCCATCATGGACATTTCAAATTTACTTTTCATGAGATTTTCAAAATGTTTTGAAAGATTCGGATTAGTGGACCCAAAGATGATGTCGCCCACATAAATCTGAACAATCAAAATGTCGCTTTTGCATTTTTGTGTAAACAAGGTAGGATCAACTGTTCCTTTGGTGAAATTGTTTTTGATAAGGAAAGAGGACAGCCAATATACCACGCCTTCGAGCTTGTTTCAATCCATAGATTGCCTTTTTGAGTTTGTAGACGAACGGATGATTCATGTCTATGAAGCTTCTCACGACTCACGCGCATTACTTCTTCTCGTGAGTTCCATTCAAGAACGCGGTCTTAATGTCCATCCGATAAACCGATGATTTTTTGAGCCGCATAGGCTAAGAAAATCGACCGCTTCTAGTCTAGCTACGGCCGAATGACTCTTCAAAGTCTATCCTTCCTTGTTCAGATCCTTTGGCCACAAGACGAGCTTTTTGGAATGACAGCCATTTCTTCATCCCGTTTGTTCTTCCATAACCATTTGAGATCAATGACGCTAATGTCAATTGGTCTTGGAACCATTTCCCAAGAGTCATGTAGACGGTATTGGAGAAGTTCCTCCTGCATCGCTTCTATCCATGCGGGTTCTGCCATTGCCTCGCGAATGTTCTTTGGCTCTATATTGCTAATTGAGCAAAGGTAAATGCATAAGTCGTAATCGGTGGCAAGTTGGCGCCTTGTCCGAATTGGCCTTGAAGGTTCACCAATAACTTGTTCAATTGGGTGGTCTTTTGTCCACTTCAGAGTAGAAGGATACCGTTGGTTAAACGTATGTGAGTTAGATGGTTCTCGTAAGAAGAAGATCAGACTGATCCCGTAGCGAACCGGTTTTCAAATAAGTCTTCATCTAACGTTGCATCGCTGGTTTTGGTTTTGCTCATCAACCGCCGGTAGAACGTGCAATAATCGTAGTAGATGTAGATGATGTAGATGGAATGGTGCATTGGTTTCACCGCTGTAGATGCATCTCTGTTGGTGTGGTGGAGGATGATGTTGAGCGGGTGTAGCGGAATGATGGTTTGATGCATTTGTCGAGGTTCCACCATAGTATTCATCGAACATTAACTCAAAGAAATTCTCCCATTCTTGTTCTTTAGGATTGTCAATCAAAGTTGATTGAGCTCTTTGAGGTATGAGTCCTCAACCTGATGTGTCCGTAAGTCCGGTTTAGCGGTTCTAGAAGCGAGTCTCTCGAAGCCATATGTGAAAGTTCGTCAAACTTCACATTCATCGCCTCCATGATCCTCCTAGTTCTCCTGTTATACACCCTAATGCCCTGAGTTATCTTAATATCCAATGAAGATTCCAATATCACCTTTAGCTTTCAATTTACCTAGATCTTCTCTGTCATTCGTAGGATAGCACAAAGCGCCAAATACATGAAAGTAAGAGATATCCGGTTTTCTGTTGTTCACAAGCTCATACGGGGTTTTATTGAATCTTGATGGATAGGGATCGTCTCGAGTGAAACAAGCAAAGGGCAACAAAGACCCATAGAAATAACTTGCACTAGAATAGATTAGTTATCAGTGCGGCAGCTTCCACAAGAGTTCTATTTCTTCTTTCAACTACCCCATTCTCAGTGGAGTTCTGACAACCGATGTCCATGTGTGATTCCAACATCTTCAAAATAAGCTCTTAACTCCCGATTAGTGAATTGTGTGCCATTGTCGTTCTTACAACCCTTACGAGTTTGAAGAAGTACTTGAATACGCTTAGGTGGTGATGATGATGCTGTGCTTCATTTTGATCTCAAAACTTAACCCATGTATATCTCGAATAATCATCGACGATAACAAGAATATACTTTTTCCCATTAATGCTTTCAACTCTCATTGGGCCACATAAGCTCATGTGCAACATATGAACTTTGCCCAGGTAATGATTTGGGTTTATATGATGCTCTTTTGCTTTTTCCTTGTTCGCATGATGGACATAAGTGATCCTTGGTGTATTAGAACTTTGGAAGTCCGCTGATCTATGTTGTCTTTGGCAATTTTGTTGATGGTGTCGAAATTGAGATGGGATAACCTTCTATGCCACAACCGGGATGTGTTCAGATGCACGGTCATAAGACATATTGGTGATGAAGAGGCCATTTGATTGATGTCGATAGCATACAAGTTTGTATCACGATTCCCGTTAAAAGATCGCCATCCAAGTTTCTAACGGCAAGCATTTCTCCTAAAGCAACCTCTAAATCTGCATCACGTAATCACCGACCAAAACAAATTGTGTCCCAATCCTTCTTCGACATAGTAAACCCGAGTGATCAAATAATTTCCAAAAGGTAGATCTCCATAACCCATGATAGTTGCTACATGATCATTTCTAAACGACGGTTCCCATGAATTTTCCATCGAAATTGATCACAGCCTTTAGATTCCTATCATGTGCTTGGAGCAACCGAAGTCGACGATCCAAAGACATATTTCGATAACCGCCAATAATGTAAGAAGAAGATTTTGGAAACCGTTTTGATTTTGGTTCCGTTGGGTTAGAGGTAAAATCCTGATCACACTCAGAAGAAGTTCTCTCATGGGAGAGTAGGCTCATCACTCATTCTACCATTCTCGAGTGTGAAAGTTCTACCCGTAGGTTTCCAAATGTCATCCCTAAAGTAAACGATATGTTTCTAAGTAGTGTAAAGCCTAAGTCTCGCAACTAGTCTTCCTATTCGTTTAGCATAAGTTCTTTTGGAACATTCTTCTTAACAGGCTTAACAATCTCATTCTTAGAAACACAATCATCATGAACATTAGATAAAGATTTCTTGCAAGTTAAACAAACAGATTCAACAGATTCATTAAACTTAGCAGATTTCATAGGTTCATTACATTCAGATGAAATGTCTTTCTTATTACAAAGCTGTAAATTCCTAGGGTGTTCTTCTACTTTCTTCTCTTTATTCAAGCTACTACTCTTAGAGGCATGCGAGACTCTATTGTTCCTTGTATTGTTCTTAGGCTTTAGTCTCACGCTTCAGAGGTGTTTCCTAGTCCTCAGAGAAGGTAAGGCACACTCATTAGGATTCACTATTTATCAAGAGAAGTGGTTTTACTTTTCCTAGTCTCTTTTAGAGTGCTTTATCTAAACTTATGTCGCTTGTTCCATATGGTTTAGATGGTGGAGGCACGCATTAGTGGTACTCATCTTAAAAGGATGTTTCGAATCGTTGTTTTAAAATATGACACATTTTCTTTTCAAGTTTCTCAAGTGTTTTTTCATATTTTTGAAACAATTTTGAGGTCTCAGACCGAGTCTTTCATGATCTTCAACAATATGTTTGCAAAATGATGGACATAATATCAAGAGTCGCAATACTTCTCAAGAGAGAGTCATTTAAATTTTCCAAAACTTTGATTTGTTCAACAAGTTCGAGCTTGTTTACCAGGATTTATGGTCCTTGACAAAGTCACTGCTTTCAAAACGCTTGTTCAAAATGAATTACCCTTGCACTGATGGCATTCAAATGAGAGCAATTTGAGTTTCAAAAAACTTTCTTTGTTCGATGTCAAAACTAGAGAACCAGTTATTAGGAGTAATAGTGGTTTTAGTTTTAACAGTTGTTTGAAGATCCACAATTCTAGTTCTTACATTTCTAAAAATACTTCTCGCATCACTTGTGTTAAAAGGATTGTTTGAAGACATTTGTTCAATGTACGAAAGAGAATTTGGAGACAACAACTGGTTTTGAAACAGATTTTGAAACAGGTGTTGACTCTTTGTTTGAAACACCTGGTGTGATTGAGAACTTTGACTTTTCTTTTTGATTAACAAAAGTAATTCCGTTAATTTTGTTCCATTTGTTATAATCAATTGGTTTGATTTCCGGATTCTTTTGTTTCATTTTTGATCTACTCTCCTCAGATAGTTCTAACGCTTCAAGAGAATCACGAACAATAATGGGTTCATGTAAAGTTTTCCAACACATTCGAGATTTCGAGCTTTCTTGAGAACTAAGAAGGTCGTTACCAAGTGCCATTCTATTGTTAGTATGAAAACGCTGATTTACTTGATTAGAAAGCATCTTGATTGTTTGAGCGAATGACCCTGTAAGAAGCAAATTTTCCAAAGTTTTATCTTTTTCATTTCTTATCAAGAATTTCATCAAGAAGAGAATCTTCTCATTTTGAAAAATCAAGAATCAATCGCTTTTCTTTTTCAAGATTAGAAACATGTCGTTTTGTTTTGAAAGTTGGTTTAAATCAGAAATTTCCTTGTTTAAAGATTTATTTTCAAGTTCAATTCACATCAAGTGTATATACTTGATTTGCAAATTTTTCTTTAGAAACCAAATTTCGATAACCAATTTCTAATTTCATCTTTTGTTTTTGAAATTCAAAAGCTTTTGCCTTCCTTGTAACTCTCAAGCTCGGCCATTTGGCATTCGCTTTAACATCGCGATGACCTTTTTAACTTTCTCAATTTCAATGCCACAGCTGTTGATTAATGATTCAAAATAAGCACGAGTTTCCTCATCACCAGTATTTTGTGCCACACAACCTCCACTAGGATCCACATTTGGAGTTTCAGAGTTAGTATTGCTACAACTCGGATTGTCTATGTATGTATCATAAGTAGGTGTGATGGCCACGCACGTGTTCGCCATGAGTAAACACATCAAATATGACATTGTTATAGCATGGATCGCTGATTGGTACCTCAAATATCTGCCAAGGCCATAGAGGAGGCGCCGAACCGTCGCATTCTAGTCTCCTGAAGATTTGCCATGAAGATGCAGTTTGCATTGAGTTCCTCGAGGTCTTCCAAATCATGCATGAAGATTTGCCATGAAAATTTTGACGCCAAATTTGACTGAAAAATTCTGAATTTAGGGCCCAAAATTTGAATTTTTGACCAAAATTTTCACAGTTAAACCAAAATTTGAATTTCGCGTAAAAATTGAACGTTTAATCTCCTCAAAAAATTAAATTTTACTCAAGTTTTCCCGCCAAAAACTTAGGCGTAGACTTAGAGAGAAGGAGTTACGAGTAGAATTGGTGCTTAGGCGTAGGATCTTATGCGTAGGATCTTTATGCTGGATCTTAGGCGATTCTATGCGTAGAAAGTATTTACGCCAAGAACCTTAGGCTTATGCGTGAGACAAAAAAAACTTAGTCGTAAAACCTTACTGAAGTGATCTTATGCGTAGAGTTCTACTCGTAGAGTTTATGCTTATGCGTAAACTTAGGATAAACCAAAATCCTTTACACTATCACACGTATGGGATATCCACAAGTCGTTGTTCCACACACTATCCAAGTGAGAACACTGAAAATTAAGCAGCTCAAGAATCTGCACCAAAAAGTTATGTAGAACCTTATGCGTGAAGTTGACTTTTCTTACTTAGTAGAACTAGGTTTTGACCTACTTAAAAATTTCATGACTTCACCGATGAGTGCTTATTCACTCAAAGATTTTAGGTCAAATCGAACTGCAAAACATCTAAAAACACTCCGAAATGCATCAAAATACTAAAAATATCTCAATATTGTGTTTTATATGTTTCAGATGCAAAATGTTAAAATCAAATGAAAAAATGAACAAAGTTTGCATAATTGGCGTTTCAGTCCCCGTCTTTCAAAATGAAGAATAGTCCCCGAAAGAACGTAATTAAAAGAAAAGTCACCAAAGGTCCTTTTGAAATCATAAGTTGTCATAATTAGTCCTTTGGTGAAAAATTTCAAAAGTTTTGAGAAATTACAAATGGTTGGTCCTCGATTTTTAAAATTGTCAAATTTAATCCTTGGAATTGCAGCTTTGGCAAAATGGTCCATGGTTTATTTTTTAAGATTCACTAGATTGGTCCTTGGACATTGTCGAATTACAGAATGGTCTGGAATTTCGGATTTTACACTTTTGGCCCCTAAACTACAATTTGGATCCAAGTTAAATCCTTAGTCCAATAACTAATATTAGCCATGGCCCATTTATAACCCAACCCTGTCCAAGTTATTAACAATACCCGGTCAACCCAATAAACCCCACCCAATTCAACCCGAAGCTAATACCCATCCCCACTCCTCTCTCCTTTCTCCACCCATTCTAAAACCAACCCTAGATACCCGTGAACCCCAAAACTCCCCTTTCTCCTCCCCCAAGAACACTCCACCTCTCCCTCTCTTTACCCATCTCACCATTACCAAACCCACCTTCAACCTTTTACCCAGTTTCCCACAAATCCCTAACCCACTACTATTTCCCCCCATTTCCAACATTTCATCAACTTCTAGTCAAAAAAAGAGCAGTGGATGGTCAAGATTGAGCTCAAAGTGGTACCTCCACTGATCAGGGCTGAGATTGTCTCAAAAGCACAAAGATTGGTTCTTGTTTAACTGCTCTCACACAAGAAGCACAAGATAGAGACTGTAGACCTTAGTTTTATAAATAGGGACCAAATGAAGCCATTAAAGGCAACCCTAGTTTTAGTCTTTAAAAATTTCGTTTAAGTTTTTTTTCATTTGTACTCTCTACTTTATGAAATGAAGAATCTTTCTTTTAACTGGTTCCTTTCTATTGTTAATTACGTTTCATTGTTAATAGCTATATTGTATTCATTTTTGAAAAAAAAAAAAGAGAGAAAACCTTTGGGGGTCAAAAATTGGTTTCAGCAGGGTACTTGGATTACATTTGGATGGGTCAAAGTGGTTTTACCCACTTTGGACCACTTGAACCAAACTACTTTGAGTATCATGGGTAGTTTTACAAGTAGGGTGTTGATAGGAACTGATTTGTGAGATTCCAAAGAGAAAAGAGAAAAGTTTTTTTGTAGTTCCTTTTAAACTGCACAAGACAGAACTGCAACTGAGCTGCGGATCTGCGGGCTTATTTTTTCAGGACATTTGGTTCTCAAAATTGATGAAACTTGTTTTTCTTAAGTCTTTGAAGTCCAAACTCAATGTATTTGTAGTTTTTTTGCATAAAGGATCATGTTAGCCTAGTGAGATTGAATCTTAAAATCTGTCCTTACACTTCATTTTTTTTGGATTTGTCTCAAAGTAAATTATAATTATACTGATCTCAGCTTATTTTCAAGCTTTAAACAGCTTATCCGTGGGTCCCACTGTGCTTTTCTTGAATCTCTATCACTCTACCTTTGTTTGTGCAGCTTTTCAAGGTTTTGGAAGTTCATTTGGAAGCTTATAAATAAGCTTGAACGACCCCTTTGGTCTCTGCTGTTGCCTGCATTCTCAGTCCCACAGGTCACACCATTGGTTTATTTCTCTCTTTCTTTTAGCTCATAATGTTTGTAGACCTGCTTATTTAGACTTTTTAGTGCTCATAGGTTTCAGTAGATCATCTCTTAACTTAGGTTATAGCTTATTGAATCTCCCCTAGCTTATTTCCCTCACGCAGTTTATTTTCCTTTTACTAAGTTTTCTTTTAAGATTTTAGAATTGCTTGAAGCCAACTGCTTATTCCCTTATTTAGAAGCTGATCTCTGGTAGCTTGTTAGAGTCACATTGCTTATTGGAATTCGAATGGGTGTGCTTATTTTCAAAAGCTTTTCTTAGTCCCCTGATGCTTAAGAATTGCATAGGGTGTGTTTGGTTTGAATCTGCCATAGGAGTGTCTGGTCTTTAGCTTAAAAGAAGTGTTTGTTTGGCATTCTATCTCAGTCATAAGCTGCTCCTAGCTTAATTGAAAGTTTTCTAAAGTATGGTCTTAACAAGAGTTGCTTAAGTAGTTTTCAAACTATTTTAATTGATTTAGTTAAGCTCAACTGTCCATGTGTTGTGTTTCATTTGCTTACTGTCCTAATCAGTTACATTTAAGCTGTTTATACAGCTTATTGTGAGATTTCAAAACTTTAGTGTTTGCAAAAGTTTCTTGTTTTGTTAAAATCTTCAAGTCTCCAAAGCTGAAAGAGAAAAAAAAAAAAAAAAAATAGTTTTCAAAAAGTGGGAGCCAAGGGATTCGAACCCTGGTCTCCACACTCAAACCCCATCACACAACACACTAACCAACGCGCCCTTGGGTCTTTTTCTGTTAGACTTTGCATCATTAAATACATAAGGGTCAAGTGGTAGTTTTACCTTTAAGCTCTTGTTAGCTTATTATTTCTGCTTATTTTCTATAGCACTAGTGTGTTTTTTCATTTTTCACAGATTCTGTAGCATCTCAAGTACTTTTAGTTAAATTTTCTATTTTTCTATTAGTTTAGTATATTTTAATAATTTAAGAGTTAATTAGTTTTTAATTCGTAATAATTAATTTAAAAGTCGAAAAAATATTCCGCTTTTTCCTAAAATCATTTTTAGTCAATAGATCGAGGAAAATTGGTTTCACACCCGTAGCCCTTAAATTTCATAATTTTTACGTTTATGGCTCGGGTTGTTTTACCGTTTTTACGTTTTTGCACCCTAGGACTTAGTGTAACTTCGTTTTATTATTCCTTAGGCTTAGTAATAGTTTAATTTTAGTTTATTAGGGTTCCTGCTTAATTACCTTCCCGTTAATTAAATTGTAGAATTCGTAATCAAATCCAAATCATTTAAAATCCAATTCAAGTTCAAATCACGAAACTCAACGAATCCTTCCATTCACACCTCGTTGGGACACGACCCGGGGAAATCACTTTCCGGTATCACTTTTATCACACCCGTAAGGTTTGGCACGTTCACCCTTTTCCAAAAAGGTTGATTTGTCGAATCTTGCGTTAATTTGATAGTTTGATATTGTGTTTATTTTCACCACTCACTTCACAACGAATCAAATTTTGGCGCCGCTGCCGGGGAGGTGTGTTGCGACAATATCGTGAAGTTTTTGCGATTAGTGACTTGAAGAACTTTCCTCGTGAAGTTATTGTTTTTATAAAATACAAAAATACAAAAATATTTTCCTCTTTCTTTGTATATATATGTAAAAGATTAAAAATACAAAAAGATTTTTGCTTGTTGTTTTAAATAAATAGAAGACACAATCAATATAACATTCTCAACTGAGGTGTTATCATTATAAGTTCCCAAACAAAAGATTTAAAACTTGCCTTTGTGTCGCTCGTGTTTTGGTTTATTTCTATCGGTTTAACAAACTGTGCGAGGGGTATAAGGACGGCCTGACATTAAATTGCGGCTGAAAAGAGACGGGTTTTTAATAAGCTTCGCGCTGACCTATTAAGTCTCTCCGCTCCCTTTGCTTTTTTTACTTATAGAAGTGATCATTTCACGTGGGATTATTGGTTTAAGTTCACTGTTGTTTTGCCTCTGTCTTGTTTTAATTGAAAGTGTTGTTTTTGAAAGTGCATGTGCACTCGTCTTTGTCATAAAACCCCAAAAAATAATCGTCTTTATCCTCTGACCCGATGATTCTTTCCGTTTATCCCTCTTATTCGTATAATTCTTCGTGATGTCTTCGCTTACCAATTGTTTGCGAATGGTGTGGGGGTCCTCAAAATAAAATTGCCTGGTTGTAGCATTGTGAGTGCGGGAAACGGGTTTGTCTACGACCAAAATCCCTACAATGAAACAACCAATTTCCTTAACCAACCCCCACATCATGAGATGGATACATGTTCTTGTGAACATTGTGCAGGTCCTCACCAAGGTTTTGAATGTCAAGTTCAATATAAGAATCAAACCTTTGGTTATGACCATTATCCATACAATTCACCAAATCCGTCACAACAATCGTATTGTTGTGAGTACTGCGGGAGGTCCGCATTTTAACTTCGAGTGTCAAACGAGGAATTCATATGACCAACCTCCACAGTGCCAAATGATTCAAACACAACCTCCGCCAATTCCTCAAAAACTTCTCCTAGATTTTCTAGATGTATTAAAGGATTTAAAAGCATTGGTCAATAAACGTGCCCAAGAAGAGTCTCATCAGAAAACGTATGGAGAACTTCAAATAAAAAGAACAGCGCTAAGAACCAAAGATGCTAAAGCTAGCGAAGAAGCTAAAAGGCGTGCTCTATTTAACGAGGCTTGCCGTCTCGATAACGAGGATGAGGAGGATTGGGAGACGATAAAGGACAAGGTGCATATCTCAAGCCCACAAAGTACCGCACATGTCCACTCTCCGCCCTTATCTTGCCTATCTACCTTAGAACCATCGGATAATCTTTTAATGGGGGACGAACATCTTAGCACTATTCCGGAAACGAAACCGTCGTGTGCTGAGAACCTTGTCCCAACCCCACGTGAATCCGAGGTTATCTCCGGTAATATGTGTGATAAGTCGCTGACGATGATTCTTCTCCTCCTCTTGACATTCCAAACGATCATGTCGAGATGTTCTCCGATTCTGATGAAGATTGTACTCCGTTTGACGATTCTTTATCTTATGGAGACATCGATTATGTCGAGGAGTTGCCTTCTGAGCTAGTCAGCTTAAAGGAGGAGAGAGATTTTGATGATCTGAAAATTGAGGATGATATACATCGTGAAAAATTGTTCAATGTAGATCTTCTCATTTCTAAGATCGAATCATTTTGTGATAAAACAGCTTCACCTCCTATCCCCATTGAGGATAGTGACTCTATCTTGGGAAAGCCCGAAACATTTCCTAACCTTGAAGCTTTATCCAATGATTTTCTTCCGGAATATGAAGCATTCCGTTTTGATATCAGTCATATTGGAGAGAAGAGTAGTGGCAGTTCCACTTCTCATCCCGATATCTCTTCGACTTATGAGTCGTTTTGCTTTGATATCGATCATACGGAGATACGAGTCGTGGCGGTACCACTTCTCATGCATGTATCTCTTCCTCGAGTATGATTCGTTTTGCTTTGATCTAGATCCTGAGGGGTTCTCCGGTGAACTCTCTCATATCATATCTCCTTCGGAGTATGATCATTTCTATTTTGATCTTGATCTTGACCCGGAGGGAGACATGCTCTATCATAAGAGTTTGCTTATTGAGGACACTACCCGCTCTCCCTCCCGAGGTGTTTGTTGAAAATGACCAAAAAAGCTTTAATGATGATATTCAAAATAAGGAAAATGAAAAACTTTCTTTTGAGGATGAAGATCTTATCCTGATTTTTATAAACATCTTTCTTCCATTCCTCACATATGATGTGACTTCTCATCTCCTTCATTCCTACGGGAGTGAGGACATCATATTTGACCCCGGCATCTCCATTTATCATTCTTTTTGAGCCGGTTGTATTTCATCGGAGTGGAACTTTCAACACATTCAATGTTTATCCAAACCATTTGAATGAAAGTCCGATGGAGATTTCTCTTCCACTTGCTTCCCCATGGACCAATGAATTTGGGGTCGAGTCAAGCTAGCGACTCGGTTAACAAAAACAGTAGCACGCTATATGGGTTTTCACCCGTATTTCTGATTTCTTTCTACTTTCTACCACCCTAGTGTGGGGGGGTTGCCCCACATGTTTTGTAAAAAAAAAATAAAAAATAAATAAATAAAAAAATAAATAAATAAATAAAAATAAAATAAAATTTCAAATAATGGCCGTAGTATTTCCCTTTTACGTTCTTTGTTTCGGCATATCCGCCGGTACTTTGAATATTGAGGGCAATATTCATTTCTAAGTGTGGGGGGGAATTCTCTCGAATTTTATCATATAATTATATTAATTCCCCTGTTTTTGGCCAAAATTTTTTTTGGAGTAAGTGTTTTACACTTTCTCATTTGGTTATCAGTCGCCATGTCTCGTAAGACAAAAGGATTGGCTAATCCAGGAGCAAACGGCTCTTGGTAAAGATTTCTCTAATCCGTTTATATGGCTTGCAATTTGCCCAAAATTGTATGGTTCTCAACTCACCATATCCTAAAAAGTGAAGAGTTGGCTAGCCCGCAAGGTTATGGCTTGTGGTAAAGGCAGAGGAAAAACCATAATTGGTAATCAGCTCACCAAAGATAATATTGATAATTTATCTAAGAGTTGGCTAGTCCAGAAAGGTACGGCTTACGGTAAAGACAAAATCAAATCCGTTGAAAGCTGGTGGTTTGCTCAAAATCACATGGTTATCAGTGTACCATGGTTCTTACTTGAACTGAAACATTTGGCTACTCCCGAAGTAATGGCTTTTGGTAAAGAGATTCAAATCCATTAAGTTTTCTCAAAAGATTGCTAAGGACTAGCAATGTTTTAGTGTGGGGGATTTGATGAGTGCTTATTCACTCATCATTTTAGGTCAAATCTGAACTGCAAAACATCTAAAAACACCCCGAAATGCATCAAAATACTAAAAATATCTCAAAATTGTGTTTTATATGTTTCGTGATGCAAAATGTTTAAAATCAAATGAAAATGAACAAAGTTTGCATAATTGGCGCTTTCAGCCCCCGTCTTTCAAAATTGATGAAATAGTCCCACTGAGAACGTAATTTAAAAGAAAAGTCACCAAAGGTCCTTTTAAAATCATAAGTTGTCATAATTAGTCCTTTGGTGAAAAATTTCAAAAGTTTGAGAAATTACAGTGTTGGTCCTTGGATTTTTAAAATTGTCAAATTTAATCCTTGGAATTGCAGTTTTGGCAAAAATGACCCATGGTTTATTTAAGATTCACTAGATTGGTCCTTGGATTACATTGTCAGAATTACAGGAATGGTCCCTGGAATTTCGGATTTTACACTTTTGGCCCCTAAACTACAATTTGGATCCAAGTTAAATCCTTAGTCCAATAACTAATATTAGCCATGGCCCATTTATAACCCAACCCTGTCCAAGTTATTAACAATACCCGGTCAACCCAATAAACCCCACCCAATTCAACCCGAGCTAATAATACCCATCCCCACCCCTGTCTTCTCCAATTCCCCTACCATTCTAAACAGAACCCTAGATACCGAACCCCAAAACTCCCTTTCTCTCCTCCCCAAGAACACTCCACCTCCTCCTCTCTTTACCCAATCTCACCATTACCCAAACCCACCTTCAACCTTTTACCCAGTTTCCCACAAATCCCTAACCCACTACTATTTTTCCCCCCATGTCCAGCTCATCAATCCTAGTCAAAAAGAGCAGTGGATGGTCAAGATTGAGCTCAAAGTGGTACCTACCTGATCAAGGGTTGAGATTGTCTCAAAAAAGCACAAAAGATTGGTTCTTGTTTAACTGCTCTCACACAAGAAGCACAAGAAGAGATAGAGACTTGTAGACCCTTAGTTTTAGTATAAATAGGACCAGTTGTAAGCCATTAAAGGCAACCCCTAGTTTTAGTCTTTAAAAATTTCAGTTTAAGTTTTTTTTTCATTTGTACTCTCTACTTTTTATGAAATGAAGAATCTTTCTTTTTAATCTGGTTCCTTTCTATTGTTAATTACTGTTTCATTAAGTTAATAGCTATATTGTATTCATTTTTGAAAAAAAAAAAAAAGAGAGAAAACCTTTGGGGTCAAAATTGGTTTCAGCAGGGGTACTTGGATTAAGCTATTTGGATGGGTCAAAGTGGTTTTTACCCACTTTGACCACTTGAACCAAACTTACTTTTGAGTATCATGGGTAGTTTTTACAAGTAGGGTGTTGATAGGGAACTGATTTGTGAGATTCCAGTAGAAAAGAGAAAAGTTTTTTTTGTAGTTCCTTTTAAACTGCACAAGACAGAACTGCAGCCTGAGCTGCTGATCTGTGGCTTATTTTTCAGGACATTTGGTTCTCAAAATTGATGAAACTTGTTTTTCTTAAGTCTTTGAAGTCCAAACTCAATGTGTTTGTAGCTTGTTTGCATAAAAGATCATGTTAGCCTAGTGAGATTGAATCTTAAAATCTGTCCTTACACTTATTTTTTTTTTTGGATTTGTCTCAGCAAGTAAATTATACAAAGCTGATCTCAGCTTATTTTCAAGCTTTAAACAGCTTATCCGTGGGTCCCACTGTGCTTTTCTTGAATCTCTATCACTCTACCTTTGTTTGTGCAGCTTTTCAAGGTTTTGGAAGTTCATTTGGAAGCTTATAAATAAGCTTGAACAGACCCCTTTGGTCTCGCTTTTGTAGCTGCATTCTCAGTCCACGGGTCACACCATTGGTTTATTTCTCTCTTTCATTTAGCTCATAATGTTTGTAGACCTGCTTATTTAGACTTTTTAGTGCTCATAGGTTTCAAGAGATCATCTCTTAACTTAGGTTATAGCTTATTGAATCTCCCCTAGCTTATTTCCCTCACGTGTATTTTTCCTTTTACTAAGTTTTAAGATTTCCTTAGAATTGCTTGAAGCCAACTGCTTATTCCCTTTATTTAGGAAGCTGTGAGTAGCTTGTTAGAGTCACATTGCTTATTGAATTGAATGGGTGTGCTTATTTTCAAAAGCTTTTCTTAGTCCCCGATGCTTAAGAACATAGGGTGTGTTTGGTTTGAATCGCCATAGGAGTGTATGCGGTCTTTAGCTTAAAAGAAGTGTTTGTTTGGCATTCTATCAGTCATAACACTCCCAGCTTAATTGAAAGTTTTCTAAAGTATGGTCTTAACAAGAGTTGCTTAAGTAGTTTTCAAACTATTTTAATTGATTTAGTTAAGCTCAACTGTCCATGTGTTGTGTTTCATTTGCTATGTCCTAATCGAGTTACATTTAAGCTGTTTATACAGCTTATTGTGAGATTTCAAAACTTTAGTGTTTGCAAAAGTTTCTTGTTTTGTTAAAATCTTCAAGTCTCCAAAGCTGAAAGAGAAAAAAAAAAAAAAAATAGTTTTCAAAAAGTGGGAGCCAAGGGATTCGAACCCTGGTCTCCACACTCAAACCCCATCACACAACACACTAACCAACGCGCCCTTGGGTCTTTTTCTGTTAGACTTTGCATCATTAAATACATAAGGGTCAAGTGGTAGTTTTACCTTTAAGCTCTTGTTAGCTTATTTCTTGCTTATTTTCTATAGCACTAGTGTGTTTTTTCATTTTTCACAGATTCTGTAGCATCTCAAGTACTTTTAGTTAAATTTTCAGATTTTTCTATATTAGTTTAGTATTTTTAATAATTTAATAAGAGTTAATTAGTTTTTAATTCGTAATAATTAATTTAAAAGTGAAAAAATATTCAGCTTTTCCTAAAAATCATTTTTTAGTCAAATAGATCGTAGGAAAATTGATTTCACACCCGTAGCCCTTAAATTTCATAATTTTACGCTATGGCTCTGGGTTGTTTTACCGCTTTTTACGTTTTTGCGTTTTTGCACCCTAGGACTTAGTGTAACTTCGTTTTATTATTCCTTAGGCTTAGTAATAGTTTAATTTTAGTTTATTAGGGTTCCCTTGCCTTAATTACCTTCCGGATTAAATTGTAGAATTCGTAATCAAATCCAAATCATTTAAAATCCAATTCAAGTTCAAATCACGAAACTAAACGAATCCTTCCATTCACACCTCGTTGGGACACGACCCGGGGAAATCACTTTCCGGTATCACTTTTATCACACCCGTAAGGTTTGGCACGTTGACCTTTTTCCTAAAAGGTTTATTTGTCGAATTTTACGGTTATTTTGATATACGTTGATATTTGTGTTTTCACACACTCACTTCACAACGAATCACACACGATTTCTCTTGCACAGATAGCCTTAAAAACACTCCAATAACACAAATCTTTTGACCTTTTTCACCCAAAGTGCTTATAAAAGTTACGAGTAGAAATGACCACCTTCAAAAACACGAGTTCAAACTTGAAGAAAACACGTAAAGCTTCTCAACTTTTGCAAAAACGAAACTTTAGCACCAAATAAACCTTAAACCACAAGAATCTTGAATTTTTAAGTGCAAAATTAAAGCTTTATGCGTGACACTTTTGAGAACGAAACTACGTGTAACTCTACACAAACAAACTTCAACCAAAACACTCCTAAACCATTGTTAGGCGATTGATACCAATTGTTAGGACCGAAAATATATCAACCTTATCACTTTACCAAGCAAACCCAACACACGTAACCTAAGTTACGCGTATAAAACGTGAAACACAAACACAAACAAAGCTTAGAAATAAGATGAGAAAGATGGTGACTTGATGTAATATTCGTGTATGTGAGAGGATAAGATAAACACAATAAAGTTGTATATTCCTTGAGAGAGAAAATACACACACACACACACACTTTCAAGCACACCCCTCAAATGAGACTTTGAGGGGTTTATATAGTTCCTTAAAACAATACCCTAATGGGCTTGGCAAGGGCCACGAATTGGACTTGGATTGGGCTTGGGATACATAAGCTTATAAACGGCTAGCATAGCTTATCTTTTAACCAATTAGCTTAGCCCAATCCACGAGCCCGATGACTATTCTATCACGATATCTAACACACGTTACAAAGTTCCTAATCGTGAATGACCATCACTTCTAATAAAACTATTAAGGCTAACATAGAGTTTATAATTCCTAGAGATTTTGTAGACGAGACCATTTGGTAAGTTCAAAGAGTTAGGGATAAACGCATACCCTACGACTTTAGACACACAACGCAATTAAGAATAAGGACGTGACAATTCAACCATCAATAGGAGATAATTAAGAAGTAGTAAAACCTAAGTAAACACATCTTTAAACCATCATACGAGCACACAATAATTAGACATAGACTACCACCACCTTAGATTAGATAATTAGATAAGTAGAGTAATCGGTAGAAATACCAACCCCTAAATCCAAACTCCGAGATTCAGTACCTTTCCATTTTCTAAAAACATAAAAGATAAAAAAATAATCTTCCTCAATCCCAACCTTAGCGTAGTAACTTCTCACTAGCATTCCTATTCCCCTAGAGAACGATATCAATTCCCGTGGCTTACCCTAATACTACACTACAACGATTAGGTTCACTGCCTAGGGTGTTGAAAAACTTGCTCGACAAATAGGAAGTTCCTTTGACTCATTTGAAGCGCTGGCGTTATCACCAACATGCGACTTCTTCAATCGCTATCATCCAAAGATCTAGTAAGAGATCTACCTAAGTTAAAATATGAACATCACTTTTGTGATGCTTATAATATAGGAAAACAAGTTCATTCTAGTCATAAAGCTAAAAACATGATGTCTACAACTAAGTGTCTAGAATTACTACATATGGATTTATTTGATCCATCCGCTATCCAAAGTTATGAAGGCAACTACTACACTTTGGTCATAGTGGATGATTACTCTAGGTACACATGGACAAAATTCTTAAAGAACAAAACGGAAACGTTTAATTATTTTGAAATATTAAGCAAGAAAATCCAAAGACAATTAGGAAGTCATATAGTGTCTATTAGGATGGATCATGGTAGGGAATTTGATAATGAAGTGCAATTTGGAGTTTTTTTTTATGCTAATGGTATTACTCACAACTTCTTGGCTCCGCGACTCCACAATCGAATGGGGTAGTTGAAAGAAAGAATAGAACCCTCCAAGAAATGAGTCGAACCATGCTTAACGAGCAATCCATACCTCAAAAGTTTTGGTGCAATGCCGCTGATACTTCAAGCGTACATACTCAATCGAGTCTTAATTAGACCAATCTTAGGTAAAACTCCATACGAGTTACTCCGAGGAAAAAAGCCTACGTTAGATCACTTTAGAGTCTTTGGTAGCAAATGTTTTATTCTTAACACTAAAGATTACCTTACAAAATTGATCCTAAATCAACCGAAGGTATCTTTCTAGGTTACTCTCCTAATAGCAAAGCTTACGTCATATTAAACAAAGAAACAATTAAGGTAGAAGAGTCATTAAATATAAAATTTGATGAAAGTCCACCCAAACCCTCTCAACCTCTTGTCAATGACGAGATTGTAGAAAGTGAAGCTATAGTAATAAAGAAAAAGATAAATGAAGAAGAAGAACCTTTAAATGATGAAGTCATTAACATTAAAGAGTCCAAAGATCACCCCGTAGATAAAGTCATAGGAAAGCTAAACGAAAGAACATTAAGGTCTCAAGTTCAAAACCAGAGTAGCTTGTTTTGTTTCGTTTCAACCATAGAACCTAAAAATACACAAGAAGCCATAAAAGATGAGAGTTGGGTAATGGCTATGCAAGAAGAATTAAATCAATTTGTTTCTAATGATGTTTGGACACTTGTCCCTCCACCTAGTAATCAAACCGTAATAGGAACCAAATGGGTTTATAAAAACAAATTAGATGCAAACGGAGTAGTGTCTAGGAACAAGGCTAGACTCGTTGCCCAAGGGTATAACCAACAAGAAGGAATAGACTTTGATGAGACCTATGCCCCCGTGGATAGATTAGAGTCTATAAGAATACTTCTTGCGTATGTTTGTGCTAATGATCTAAAGCTTTATCAAATGGATGTCAAAAGCTCTTTTCTAAATGGTTTCATTAATGAAGAAGTATATGTAGCTCAACCTCCGGGCTTCATCGATTTTGAAAAACCTAAACATGTGTATAAATTAAAGAAAGCCCTTTATGGTCTTAAACAAGCTCCAAAATCTTGGTATGATAGACTCAAGTCATTTTTAATTAAACATAACTATACCATGGGGTTAGTTGACAACACACTTTTTACTAAGAAAAGAGAGTCACATATAATCATAGTGCAAATATATGTAGATGATATTATATTCGGATCCACTTGTCAAGACATGTATGATGATTTCTCTAAAATCATGCATGACGAGTTCGAGATGAGTATGATGGGAGAACTTAGTTTCTTTCTTGGTCTACAAATCAAACAAGTAGAAGATGGTATCTTCTTTAATCAATCTAAATACATAAAGGAGATGTTAAAGAAATTCGGTCTAGAAGAGTCGAAACCAATTAGGACACCAATGTCATCCGACACCAAACTCACTAAAGAAGAAGACGGCGAATCCGTCGATAATACTAAATATCGTGGCATGATAGGTAGTCTTATACCTCACGCAAGTAGGCGGATATCATGTTTAGTGTTTGTCTATTTGCTAGGTTTCAAGAATACCCTAAAACATCACATCTAGAAGCCAGAAAAGGATATTTAGATACATTAAGGGTACAACACAATTAGGATTATGGTATCCTAAGGGCACGGGAGTAGAAACAATTGTATATGCAGATTCTGACCATGCAGGTGATTACGTTGATAGAAAAATTACAAGTGGGGTATGTACTTTCATAGGATGTTGTTTAACATCTTGGTTTTCTAAGAAACAAACGACACTAGCAATATCAACAACCGAAGCCGAATACGTCTCCGCCGGCAAAGCATTCCAACAAGCACTATGGATGAAACAAGCGTTAGTTGACTACAACATTCATATAAGCGACATAGCCATCCTATGTGACAACAAAGGTGCCATCGATTTTAGCAAGAATCCGGTATTGCATTCTCTTACAAAGCATATAGAGATTCGTCATCACTTCTTAAGAGGTAATGTTAAAAAGAGGAACATATCTATTGAGAAGGTAGCATCCGAAGACAACATAGCCGACGTTCTCACCAAACCATTGAAGCGGGAACAATTCAACCTACTTCGTCTTGGTCTTGGTCTCATGGAAAAAATGTCGTAACTTATTTTTTTTACTCTACAAGGTATGTAATCACTAGCCTTCTTCTTTCTGAGTCTAGGATCTCTATTTCACGCATAAATCACAAACAATACAGGAATTTTCAAAACCCAAGATAAGTTTTTCACTTATAATTTTCTTATTTTCTTTCAAAATAAGTACGAGCTACATACACATCCTTTCAAAAGGATAAAACGTTTGTATTTCAAAATGCTTTCTAAAATGATACTCCTTCCCGTATCAATTTCACAAAATCAATTTCTCACGTCTAGGACAAATCGCTTTTCATTATTAATACAACGTAAAAACCCGTTTTTCATTGCATCTCATGTCTTTTGAATGCTAAAGGGGACACATAACTAATATGTGTTTTCGGGTACATTCATTTAAGCCACAATGAATTAGGAGCATTGGTAACACTAAATTACGTAATCAAAGTAGTAAATATGTGTTCTCGGGTTATCTCACATAATAGTATGCTTTTACACTTCTAGTTTATTTTCCTTTTCTTCTTAGGAGTCGAGATAATCGTAACTCCAAATAGTTTGCATATAGGCAGACACTAGGAAAAAATGTTTCCAAAAGGAAAATTTGTGCTTCCGGATCACGCATCCACGGATCCCGCCTTCATCTTTGCTGGACGGATCCCTCAAGGGAAGGATCTGTGGGATCCGTGAGACATAAGCTATTTTTACCTTCTATTTTTCTCACTTTGGATGAAAAATCCACATTTGGTTTATTTTTTGGAGTATGTTCTTTAATGCTTGTGTTCTCATGATCACATGCCTTAAATTCATATCTAATCATTAGATTTTAATCCACATTTTGGGTCAAGTATTCATTACAATGCTTTGTTTTTCTATATATAGAACTCCCAAAATGCTTGCATCTCATGTTCACAAACAAACTACACCATGTCATTCACAAACTCTTTAGATGAATCACCTAGTACAAACAATCATCTTCATGAAACCCAAACCTTTGTACTTCCACCTTCCAAAATACCACAATCAAACTCTAGGATATCCGCATGGATTAACAACCGATCTTGTTGCTTAGGAAAACCATCATCATATGGCTCATCACCATCAAATAACTCACCACAAGATGCTTCCATTATAGCACCTCCTTCATCACCAATGAGTACACCAACTTCATCACCAAATCACTCACCACCTAAAATCACTCTTTTGGAACTCCTTACGACTCCAACAAGATCTCAACAACCAAAGCAAAAAGAATTAGCCTTTTTGACACCTCCAACTTCTCCAAACACAATATTCAATGATCTTGAAACATCACCACCTATAGCTCCCATTAAACTACAAGAACATCTAGGTTCTTTTCCACCACCACTTCCAATCATTCCGGACTTTGATCCGTATTTTCCTATTTTTCCACCACAACTTCCGTAACTCACGAATCAAAACAATCCGGAAGATTTCCGTATTTCATTACCCACATCACTTACATTGTGAACATTGCCAATACACTAGGGAAATTGCAATAGAAGTTAGGGAAGAAATGCGATTCATACTCAACCTCATCCTTGATCGCATCAATACCATTACTCATCCAAACCTCCATCCATAACCTTATGCAAGCATGGAAGGAATCATTATTACTATTTTTAAGTATTTTTTTTCTTTTGAAGTCATTTTCAAGAACAAGTCTTGTTCTTATTTTTACATGCTTGTAGGTGGCATAAATATCACTACACTTTGTTGTTTTATTACAAGGCCTTGTTAACATACCTTGGCTCCCAATCTTTATTCTCGTCAATCACAAGATTATTTAAGCATGTTACTAACCTTTCTCTTTGTAGGATTTTTTATATTTTTCTTCACTTGCGCTTCAAACTAGGGGAGCTACCGTCCAAGGGGAGTGTTTATAAGTGGACTAATTTTTCCACACTTTTATTTCTTTGAAGGGTTAATTTTTGTTTCGACAAAAAGGGGGAGAAGAAGTAAAACTTAGGGGCTTCAAAACATACATCTATTCTTAAGTTTTACTCATCATAACATTATGTTTTGTCATCAACAAAAAGGGGGAGATTGTTAATACAAATAAACCATAAAAACGTTTATTTATATTTTGCGATCTCTTTGTGTTTTGTTGATAACAAATATAATGTTATCTTAAGTACAATTATAAGGATACATGTTATTTTTGTAAAGCATTTACATATAGCCATTTAAATACAAAAATATTGTAATTAATCATTTATTGTAATAGTTTATTAGGATGGGTAAAAACCACAACCCATGGATCATATCCATAACCCATTGACCCATACCCATTTGACTAGATACAATGTATTCATTAGATACATTGAATCTAAGGAAACCCATGGACCAGCCCATAACCCATGACCCATAACCAAAAAACCCATGGGCAAAGAGGAGCGTCCCACGGATCCCTAGGTTTACACTAGACGGATCCCTTGTGGGAGGGATCCGTGGGATCCGGGGAATAGTGGCAGAAATTGCCTATAAATAGAGAGCCATCTCTTCATTCTCACTCACCCCTCTTCTTACTAATTCTATCATATACTCTCATTCTCTTCTAACAAAAGATCACTTGATCTAGAGAGTACTTCCTTCTTTCTTTCTTTAGTGATTCTCATATAGGTCCTTTCTAAAGAGATCACGAGCATTCTACAAGTCATCCAAGAAAGGGGTCCTTGATTGATTTGTTCCTCCTCAAGAAGATTTCGTAGCGAAGATCTTGTATTTGATATTTCACATACTTGTTGTGTAATAGTCGTGTTGGTTTGGTCCACCGTGTTACGGACTCGGTATTTAGCTTTGTACCAGAAAAGGTGTAAGTAACGTTGTGAAGGCTTCTCCCAAGTGAAGGAGTTTGTTGACATAGTGCTTGAACTCGAGTAGGTGACTCGGGGAGTGGAGTAGGGCAAGGAAGGTGTCCTTGCAGCCGAACCACTATAAATCGGTTGTGTCATTTCTATCCCTTTGCTTTACTTTATTTACTTGTTTTATCATTAGATCTATACTTTCTTTACATCCATAAGATCTCACATATTAACGAATCTAAAGTTTTTGAAACTAACTTAAAATTGGCAAAACTATTCAACCCCCCCCCCCTTCTAGTTTTCCACACCCTGGTTTCATCTTAAAATGCTCAAAGTCATCATACAGTTGTGATTCTCTGTCTTCTTTAGTTAATTCAGAACCAGAGAGAAACATTTTGACATTGTCCCAAAGCTGCCTTTTGGCTTGTGTTGTGGTTGATTAACTTGTAGATGTCTTTTGAAGACCACTGAGTACAATGTTTGAAGCCACGATATGACAAGATCGTATTCATTTTTCTCCTTATCACCGGCTCATCATATGTCTTTGACGTCCAAACCTAAGATCAACCATATCCGCAGCCAGTTTCAAGTGTGTCTCTTGTAGTCTCAATCTGATAAGGTCCTTCATCAATTGATTTGAGAATGTTAACCCCGCTTTCCTTTCCCAAACAACATAAACCTAATTCGTTGAGCCCATGAGTCATAGTCGGTTCGTGCCAAGCATAGGTGGACGAGTATTGGATCCGTAGCTTGAACGTCTTCAAAGAATGTAAGAGATGATAGTGGTTACGTTGGTAGACATAATTACTGATTCTACGAGATTTTAAAACTTTGAATTAAACCGGAAATAGATTCTTTCACGGGATTTTACTAAATCAAGAGAAAACCGTAAGATGTAATCAACAAGAAAAGCACTAAGTCACAAGAGACAAATCGCTCAACAAGACAAATCGCCATCAACAAATCCTCAAAAGTGACAAGTCGCCTCGCACAACAAATAAGCTCAAAAACGGACAAGTCGCATCAACTAACAAATGCGCAAACAATCAACCCGCTTCAATAAGCAAGTCGCTTAACCATACAAATCTCTTAAACCAAAAAACCTCTTAAAGTGATAAATCGCTTAACCAAGACAAGTCGCTTAAACTTACAACTCGCTTCAATAAGCAAGTCGCTGAAATTGACAAATCGCTTCACCGCACAAAACGCAACTACAACCATCAATCGGACAAATCGCTTAAATAAGTGATTACAATCGACACAAGTCACTTCACGACAGGACAAATCGCTTGTCGAGAAAGGTGTATGAGGCACAAATCGCTTCTTTTAAACCAAACAAGAATGCCACTTTTTAAGCCAAAAACAATCCAACCACAGTGATTCAAGCCTTCCAAATCAAAACCTAAGCACTTATGATGATTCTTAACACAAAAGTACAATCAAAATCCAAACTTTAACACAAGAAATGGTCCAAATGATGCAAATACCACTAAACTTTTTCAAACCCAAAAACCATATAAAACCACTAGAAATCCAAGAATATGTAAGAGAGATGATCAAAC
Source organism: Chrysanthemum makinoi (assembly GCA_910596185.1). Classification (NCBI taxonomy): domain Eukaryota; kingdom Viridiplantae; phylum Streptophyta; class Magnoliopsida; order Asterales; family Asteraceae; genus Chrysanthemum; species Chrysanthemum makinoi. Next base: position 186,816,780 of record OU343217.1, read on the forward strand.
CATGGCTCTTGATACCATTTGTAACATATTGGATTTCACAAACACATCAAACCATGATACAAGGAGGCGTACAATATAGGTTTTAGAGAGAGAAAGTTTAGAGATTTAGGGAACTTAGTGAGAGAAAGTAAAATATTATTATGAGCTCCAACCCTCTACCTTGGAAGGTAGAGTTATAGTATCATACATAAACGCCACCTACGGGCTGTGGATCAGGCATACAGTGGGTAAAGACCCGTCCGTCCTCCACGGTGATACTTAACTAAATACTACCTTACATTAAATAACTACGACTACGAGCTTTCTAACGATTACATATACTTGAGGTGACCGACACTTTAATAACTGGATTTACTAAATCCTAACACTTAGAGTTTTCATAGTATCCAACAAAGACACCAATGTCAGCTTTAGCCTTGAGCTTACCAAAGTCATCACGATCATTATTTGGGTAGCAAAGAGAACCAAATACATGAAAGCGTTTTATATTTGGTTTGCGGTTGTGGACAAGCTCATAAGGTGTTTTGTTGTGGCATTTGGTAATCATTGAACGGTTTTGTGTGTCGCATGCAGTTAACACGGCTTCAGCCCACAAGTAATCTGGAAGTTTAGCATTTATTAACATCGTTCTTGCAGCTTCCACTAACGTATGGTTTTGTCTTTCAACAACTCTATTTTGTTCTGTTGTCCGTGCAATTGATGTTTGATGCTCAATTCCAACTTTCACATAGTATGCTTGAAGAGTTTGGTTCACAAATTCAGTTCCTTTATGCGTTCGATGCAATACGTGTTCCGGTGAACTTAAATTTTTGTGAGAAAGGTGATGATCGTTTGTGGAGCTTGATCTTTACTTCGAAGAAAATAAACCCAAGTCCATCTTGAGTAGTCATTGAAAATTACCAAAATGTAGCGTTTGCCATTAATCGTCTGCACACGCATCGGGCCACACAAATCCATGTGAAGAAGATGAAGCACATGCTAAGAGTTGTGTTCCACCTTTGAAGGAAAGTGAGCACGAGTGCTTTTCCCTTGTTCACAAGCTGAGCATAGATGATCTTTAGAATACCGAAATCTTGGGAGTCCTTCAACAAGTTTGTATCGTGCAAGATTGGTTATGGTTTGAAAGTTTAAGTGTGAGAGACGACGGTGCCATAGCCAAGATTTTGTAGATGTTGCTTTTGAAAGTAGACAGATGGGAGATGAAGCAATCATGTCTTGCATTGAGATTGTATAAAGACTTGATGTGCGGGTTCCAGACATAAGATCGTTTCCTTGTAGATCACGAATGAAACAAGTTTTCTCCCAAAAAGAAACTTCCAAATCTCCATCACAAAATTGACCGACTGAAAAGAGATTGTGACAGAGACCTTCCACATAATAAACTCTGCTAATTTTGATGTTCCCATTGATGTAATCTCCATAGCCCATGATAGCTGCGAAGTGATCATTCCTGAACCTGACAGTACCGATGAACTTTGAAACAAAGTTTGATAACATTTGAGATTGCACATTATGTGCCGGAACATCCGCTATCAATAATCCGAGGATGATCTGTATCACACCGTGCATTACAATAACGACAGGTGGAATAGAAGTAGAGGTGGAACTCGAAGAGTTAGAGGGTTCCATTACGATTCTAAGACACACACATATAAGGATTTTAGGAATCCATGTAAATCTTGGTATGTTTGGTAACCATCTCTGCCAAGTCCAACTAGTATTTGCTTTGGTCTTAGTGAATGCACTAAGTGAGAATTTTTTCCTAGGAGGTGAAAGGGGTTCTACGGGTACATCAATGATAATTTCAGAAACACTAGAAGGCGGTTTACCTAGCATAGACTTAGAAGCATTATTGGGCCTAGATGTATTCCGTTTTCTATTGTTCCGCTTACGAGATAAGATAGCATTAGCAACACATTTATCATGACAACCAGAAAACATGCTTTTATGACAACCAACACAAGATGCCTCAAACATAACATTTAAAGTACTTAAAGGTACATCATTCGTTACATCACTTTTTCTATTACATTTGTCTAACGCAATGTCTAAAGTGGGTGCAACTTCTTTGGTATATGCAAGATGATCATCAGCATCTTTTGACGCTTGAGCACGAGTCTTTTTAAGTAAATCAAATATGACACCATATTCAGTTTTGAATTTGGCAATTTCTTGTTCATATTTTGAAATTTGACACTTTAAAGACACGTTTGCATCATCCAGTTGTTCTATTTTTGGATCAAGAGATTTTGAATGCAACTGGTTGATTTGTTTTTGCAAAGCAAGTTCACGATTTTGACAATCTTTTTGACACCATTGAAGACGACGTTTTGCATTGGAAAGCTCATTTAACAATCGCTCATTTTTAATTTTTAAAGACTTGATTTGTTACACATTATCGGTATTCTCAACATTTGCGTTTCGAATCAACAGAATCAGCAGCAATATAATCAAATGCATATGCAACAGAATGTAATAACACAACATTTTTGGTATCAACACATATAACATCTTCCAAGAGTCGGTCAACGTGATTTCGTAACATTTTCTTTTTATGTTTAGTATTAGAAATCCATGTTTCTGTTTGCTCGAAAACTATTTTCATAAGCCCAATCTCCTTTTGAAGTTCCCGTTCCCAATAGATTGCACACATTTTTAAATTTCAGACATGTGGTAGAAGTCCTTTCTTAAAAATATCCCTTTGTTGTCGCGCAAAAGGCGATTGAAAAATGTTCGCCTTTAATTTTAGAATTTACTTCAATTGCATGTTCAAAAGTTTGATGTCGACATAAAGTGTCAAAATATTTTAGAACCGCATCGTCTCGACTAATGGCTTTATTTCACTAAAAGAAGGTAAAGGACCATTAATTTGTGCAACATTGGTTCGGGGACCATCATTAGGAGTGGACTCAGGAGTAGGCATGATAACCCAAGGTGTATGTGAATTATCCTGTTGTGCGACAAAAGTTATGGCTTTTGAATAGTTAAATGGTTTGCAATAAACAACATTTTCAATTTTTGACCGACTCTCGTCTTCTGCATCTAACTCCTCAATACGATTATATTCAACAACACTCATAATTGAATCATCAATGCGTGTTCGCGACTTGATAGACTTGAGGATTTGGTTTGAATGCTCTATGTGAAAAACGTGGTTTGTAGTCAGCAAGATTCGGTCCATATCCATTTGGATTTTGTTTAAAAGAAAACTTTTGAATAGTTGTGATTGACTCACCATGTTTATAAACAACATTTCGAAACTCTTTAAGTTTGTTTTGTAAGTCGACAATTTCCTTAAGATAGTCATCTATTTGTTTCCTCGAATGCTTTTTGTACTCACAAAATTGTTTTTGACAAGTTAACAACTCAGACTTGGCTTTTTGATTTTCCGAAGTGAGAGCGTTAAGTTGTTGTTTATGATCATATTTCAATTGTTCTATTTGAGACGACAAAGCATTTTTGGATGCAACTAGATCACAGATTTGTTTTTTCAAAGATTTTTCATTTTGGTAAGATTTAGCAAATGCGACTTCAAAACCTTTTTCACGTTTCTCTTTAGTTTGAAAAATGTTGAGTTGAAACTTATAGCATTCATTATCTTTAGTTAACAGTGCAATTTTACCTTGCAATTTCTTATTGATGTCATTGCACTTTTCAAATTGAGATTGGGTGGTCTGAAATAATTTGGTCATGAGCTCAAGATCTGGATTACACGAAGGTTCATTTTTTTCAACTTAAGTCTCAAAATGATCATTATTTAGTTCCTCAAAAATAACCACGGAGTCAACTTGATTATATAACTACGGGATCCATTTGATTATCGTCGGAATGATTTGTAGAGGGCTCATTTTGAACACTTTGTGCCTTGTCGATCACGCATGTTGACGAGATATTAGATCATGTAAAAGTATGTTTGGATCCGGTACTGAGACAAGCCATCGTGTCATACACGGGCACTGTGTTACTCATGTGGAGTTCTTGCATGTTTGCCATTAACATCACATTTGCATTAGCTCGCAAGTCCTCCATGTCATCATCAGAATCTGCATTAGCTATGAAGCTCTGTTCCTTGTTTGTAAGAGTTCCACCAGCTTCATCCTTGAGAGCCAAGAGTAAAGCCACTTTGTGATAAGCGCTTGTCCTCGGCTTGGGGCATGCGTTAGCCAGATTTTTAATAAAAATGTCATCATTAAACGTTATCTATATTTTTTATCTTTACCTAAGTTTTGATAACGACAAAAGTAAATTTAATTTTTATAAAGCTTAAAGCTTGTCAAGTTTAATAGATATTAAAACAAGCTTTTTCAAATAATATCTTCATCACTCAAGCATTTACATTGTGATTAATCATATCTTGATATGACTCTAAACCATAATCTATGATAGTAGTTTTTAGAATGTTTTGGTTTCTTAAAAACTAAACATTACATATGTATTTACATATTTCTAAAAACAGAAAAACAAACACATGACATCATGTGATGCATCATTGAAATCCTTAGAAGATTTCACTAGATACTTTGTGTAGATTTAGGCTCTACATATCTTACACAATCTTGCATAGATATGGTTGATTTTGGCAAGATTTTGAGATCTTGCTGTCAGACCTCGGCGGCACCAATTATTAACATGGGCGGAACCCTCACAAGGGTTCTGTGGTCCGTGGTGCTTGCTGAGTATTTTGGCTATAAATAGCAAAGCCAAACCAAGTAGTTTTTCATCCCTTTCTATCATACTCTCATACATTCTTTCTCTCTAACCTTTCGAACTCAGTTTCATATCATATTAGTGATCTCTTTTGTAGCAAAGAAAATCAAGTCACATTCAAGCTTCAACGAGAAGTTGGAAGTCTTGTTTGTTTATTGTTGTATGATCTTGTGTTGATTCATACTTCATTGTTGTACCAAACCATCATAATCTTGTGAGTGTGAGTGGTTAGTATTTTAGTCCTTAAAATACATTGTGTGTGGGAGTGGTTGTATCCTTGAAAAGAACTCAAATTTATCTTAGTGTCGGAAATAGTGTGTGCAGTGTAAAGGTTTCTCCCCGGTGAAAGGAGCTTGTTGACTAGTGAAGTTAAACTCTCATTGTGAGACTCGGGAGTGGAGTAGGGAAAGGAAAAAGAGTCCTTGTAGACCGAACCACTATAAACAACTTGTTGTGGTTTGATTGTTTCCTTCCTTATCTACTCTTTATATATTGTTTACATATTTCACTAACATATCTAAGATCAACATCAATTGATCTTTCAATAAGTTTCAAAACAAAGTTTTAATCGGTAAACTATTCAACCCCCCTTCTAGTTTTCCACAATTGGTATCCGAGCCTCGTTGCTCAAGAATTTCTAAAATATATTGTATTTTATAAACTTGAAACGATCCATGGATTCGAAAACTTTAAAGAAGGGCAATCTATGCAAAGACCACCACTCTTTGAAACTAATGGATTTATCTATTAGAAAAACCGTTTTGAAACATATGTAAAATCAAAAGATATAGATCTTTGGTTTGTTATTGTTAAAGGGGATTTTAGTTCTACAACAAAGGATATTTCTGTTGATGAACAAAAAAAATTAATTGCTAAAAATAATGAAGCTAAAATGATGCTTTATAATGCTTTGCCTAGAAAAGAATATGAAAGAATTTTTATGTGTGAAACCGCCAAAGATATTTGGGAATATTTAATTGTTACACATCAAAAATTCACAAGTCAAGGATAACAAAATTGATCTTCTTGTTCAACAATATGAACAATTTGTTATCCCCGAAGATGAAACCATTGATTGTGGCTTTGCTCGCTTTAATACTATTATTACATCACTTAAAGCACTTGATGAATCTTTTTGTAGTAAGAACTTTGTCGGGAAATTTCATAGAGCACTCCATCCAAAGTGGAGAGCTAAAGTGACGGCCATTGAAGAATCAAAAGATCTCTCAAAATGTCACTAGACGATCTAATCGAAACCTCAAAGTACGAAATGGTGATGGAGAAAGATTCGGAAATCATCAAAGGAAAAAGAGAAAATCAAATCCGTTGCTCTAAAAGTAAGAACGGAATCAAGTGATGATGACGAATCTTGCTCCGGTAGTGAAGATGAAGAGTATGCCATGGCCGTTAGAGATTTCAAAAATTTCTTTAGAAGAAGAGGAAAGTTTGTAAGACAACCTCGAGAAGAAAAGAAGCCATTCCGAAAAGATCGGGATGACGAAAAGGGTAAAGGTGAAAGAAAGTGCTTTAGATGCGGTGATGCAAGTCATCTAATAGGAGATTATCCCAAGCCACCTAAAAGCAAAACTCAACGAGCTTTTGTAAGTGGTGCTTGGAGTGATAGTGAAGATGATGAAGAGTCAAGCAATGTGGAAATCGCTCTAATGGCACATGAATCAAACGAGGTACATTCCGACACATCTTATTCCTCTATTGATGATGACACTTTGCAAAAACAATACAATCAATTGTGTGAGCTAAGTCTCAAAATCATAACTAAAAATAAATTTTTAAAGAATAAAAATGAATTTTTAGAAAATGAAGTCTATGAGTTAAAAGAAAAGGCAAAACGATTAGAAAAGGGAAAAGCAAATGACGATGGTTGCAAATCATGTCAAGAGCTTAATCTTGAAATAGAAAAACTAAAGCTCACACAAGATGTTATAATCGAACATAATTCTAAATTTAAAAGGTTTAACAAAAACATCGCTTGTGCCTATGAAATAGTTAGAATTCAAAAACACCGTGAAACATGAATGGGCTAGGATTTAATGAGGTATTAATTCCAAAGAGTCAAAACAAAACGATCGAAAAGACAAACAAATCTGTCGGCCAAAGCTGCTAAGTGCACGGACGACGGACCCAAAATAAGGGCTCGTCCTTTGGAAAAATGGTGCGTGGGGAACTGCAGTGAGAAATGCTTGTGATACGGACCGTAGCGAATTTGTCAAAGTAACAAAGAAAACCAAGGATAATGTTAAACTAAAACCGCTATTACATCGAGTAGGACTTGCTAAAATGAATTTAGATCAAAAACTACTCAACAACGACATAAAACACCTTTTGCCAAACACCCCTTTCCTAAGAGCAACCACGAGATACAACCCAACTATCAACACAACGGTTGGAATCAAAACTTTCCTAGACCATATCAAACTCCAGGTTACATGTCATGGAACTCTTACCCATCATTTCCATACATGAATCAAGTAAATGGTATGTTTAACCCAAACGGACCCATGAGATATTGGGGACCAAACGCTTGAGTTATTTGCAGCTTAGGTATGCTTGAAAGTTGGATTGGAACCTGGTGAGTGGATAAAAGATAGTGGATGCTCACAACACATGACGGACAACAAAAGTCTCTTCTCAACATACCAAGAGTATGACGGAGGTAATGTCACTTTTGGTAGAAATCTCAAAAGCAAAATCATTGGCAAAGGTACGATCGCTCATAACTCCCTAACTATTGAAAATGTTGCTAATGTCGATAGGTTATGATTTAATCTACTTAGTATTAGCCAATTATGTGATAAAAAGTATAAAGTACTATTTGAAGAAAATGGTAGTAAAATACTAAAAGATGGTAGACATGAACCTTGACGGGTCAAACCTCCTCTCCAAGGAGTGTTTACAACTTCAAGCTGACTTAGTCAGTGATGTAACCGTGTCTCGCAGGGAATTGTCTATCTTGAGTTGATCAATTCAAAAGTACGCGCTCTTCTCTCACTGTGCAGATTTTTGTCAAAATACTTAAGCACGTGTGGAGGGGGAGTATTTCTGCAAAATACAAAACTCTCACTGTGGTACTAAATGCTTTTATTCATAACCACTTTTAGAGATTTACATGAAAATGGTTTTGTGGCAACATAGGCTAGTCATGGAGTTATAAGGTGACTAAGGTTAGGAATAACTGTCCTATGATCCACCAGAGCCGGAGGGATCTACCCAAGGACACCACCAATAGTTAGAATTTAGAAGTCCTTAGGTATGATTATAAAAAGGAGAAAATGAGAACCAGAGAAAGAAGAAGTTGAAGAATTAAAAAGAAAAGTAAAGAAAAGGGTGAAAAGAAATAGCCCTCCAGATTATTCAACTTAGTGCAGACACCAGGTTCAATTAATATGCTACTGGTTGTCACTTGATGACACCCGTATTGAAGATTAAAGTCGTCATGGACCCAGTGACGCATGCACTAAACCTTCTTAGCCACTCAAGTTTCTTTCAACAGAAGCTTGTTTCATTCTCACAGGAACCCTACGTAAACTATCGACTTTCTCTTAGAGATTGTTGGTATTGAAGAAGGAGACTCTCTCCCTAGTCTCCTTCGAAAACCAAAGCACACTTATTGAGTCTAGAGCCATGAGATTCATCAAAAGATCTCTTAGGTACACTTGACATTTCATCACTTGTCGTTCAACAATAAGGACGAAAGTGATACATTCTAGAGTCCTTCACGAGCTTAGCAATGTCGAGAACATTTATGAGGGTTCACAACCTGATCCTCGGTGATTGAATGGAAACTCTGCCGGGTCAACATCAAACAACCTCGACAAAGAGGTCACTTGTAACTCCTTGTGGGTTACGCTTAGTGTGTCTCAAACGGTCTACAGTCGTGGGGTGATGCTTGGTGTACCTCGGCACTCACTGAACTGTAGGTGTACTTGGTACATCGTGTTATCCTACTTGAGGACTCGGTTCAGAACACCCTTTGCTAGAATTAGAGATGTGTTTTCACACTATGTTGTTAACATGCTCGAAGTTCGAACTTGTAAGTCTGGAAATCCTAAGGAGATTCCTTTCAAGAATCGAGTCCTGAAGATGTGGGTCATTACTTGAACTTGTTCAATGTATTGCCAACTGCTCCCTTACGGATTCGGACGGTGATTCGCGACCAAGGTGAATGGAATCAAGACATTCATCAATAGAACAATTGTAGTAATCAATTCTTTATGAAAAGATTACGATGATCAATTGGTGTTCGTGACTGTACCAGAGATGCTGCTGCTGATGGATGCTCGCGGGAGGAAGAGATCGTCCTGATTCTCCACATGTTCATACCAACAACATCACAAAAGAAGTTCTCTCAAAATCAAAGGGAACTCAAAGTCATAATGATTCTTCATCAAATCAAAGAATCTTCAAAGTTATAAAGACTCGAGAACTACTTCACATATGGAATTCATTGTCTAATGAGTGTGTGAGCATGTTGGAGAAAGACGTGGAGACGCTGGAGCAACGAAGTTGACCTATAGCTGACAACAACATACTATCACAACCACCACAAAGAACAAAGAATTAAAAGAACAAAGAAATCAAAGACGTCAAAGCAGAATGCTTCAAAAGAAAAAAGATCCCTACACTGGGAAGATTGTTCGAATCAAGGCACTTCTTCTCACAAGAAAGAAGAATGTCAGAAGACGTCAAAGCTACTACTACATCTGCACCAACAACTGTTTAAGATTACTTAAGATATCAATTACTAACACTTATGGGGAGATTGTTGGAATCACTCCTAAGCCATTTCTCAAGTGTTAGTAATCAATATGTAATAGTTAGCTTAATTAAGGCTTTTATGTTAGTAATTAAGGCAAGGCTCATGTAGAAAGCCCATGAGCCTATGCAAAAGCTCAATAAGGAAAGGAAGGGACTAGATGTGTGGCCCTAGCTCCCTTCCCCTATAAATAGTCTTGTAACTCTCATTTGAGGGTTGGTTGTTCATTTCATATTAAATCCTACGCCTAAAGGTTTATATTCGTGTGTGTGTTTTGTGTGTTTTGTTCAACCGATCACTTCTTATCTCTTATTTCTTATATTGATGCTTGTGTTGCAAACATGGAAACCTAACAGAAACATGTCAAAAAATTTTAAAAATGGAATAATTTGTTGGGAATTAAGGGTCTGCTCACTTAGTACTGCCAAGACATTTTCAGAATACACTACCAGTACTAACTGAAGTTAGTACTACCAGAGCAATGTTAATACTGCCAGGTTTAACTTAAGACTGCTGAAGATAAAGACGCGTGAAGAGATTTGTATGAAGATATTTAGAGTATATCTTATGTATTTAGAAGATACGTATATTTTGTAACAATATAGGAGATACATAGTTATCTTGTAAAGGACTCCTTAGTCTATAAAAGGAGATCCTAGGTTATACGCTTAGAATACAAATTCCATAGAGTTTGATATAGCTTCAAGGTTGTAAACCCTAGTACTAGAAAGAGTACTCGTATTATTAACATTAATAATATTGAAGCTTATTGGTGATGTTGTTGTTTGATCATAATTTTTCATAATCTTCTAAGTGGTATTGAGTAGATTCCACATACTCATTAAACATTAAACGAAGTTTCTACCTTTGATGTCTTGAATTTATTCAAAGTAACATACTCTAAACAAGCTAGAGAATCGATCCATATTTTGGGATTCAACATGTGGTATCAGAGCATGGGGGCTCTCAATCTAGGATCCACAAGGTTTTTCGAAGAAAATATGAAAAATTCAAAGTTGTTTCAAAACTCATAACTTTCTGCAGTGCAGTTTTCCAAAGGCGATAGCTTATTCGTAACCATTTGGATTGGGACGAAATTTTCACTAGGGGTCCTCTACATATAAAGGAAGATTCTCACTGGAGGGATCTTCAATCTGAGCTCTTAATCGTAAGATATTATTTTTTGAAAACTGCTGCAGAGAAAGGTGATGTATTCGAATTTTTAGGGTTTTGTTCTTAAACTTTGCTCCCATATGAAACCCTATAATCATGTGATTAATTCTGATTTGCCTTCTAATGCATGGTTCATTAATTAAATAATCATTAAGTTGATTATATAATCCAACCTCGTACTCTTGAATTAAACTGGTCGATGGTGTCTTATGGAATTTAATTGGCTGGTGATGCATTAAAAGTTTATATCATATCATGGATAGGTGATTCTTTGCGTAATTTATTGATGGGCGTTTACTGGATAATATTTTCGATCAACTTGTATGAATATTATAATCGCTCATGTATTGAATTATTAATAATCATTGGTTGGTGGGTATTCACAAATCTAAGAGTGCATCTTTACATGGGATACTAGATGTGTTTTTAATAATAGTTGCATAAACACCGACCTTTAAACAAATTAATTCTTCCTCAATTGTTTGGATAGTGGGTCGGTGCGTTAATAACACTTTATTTCTCATTGAAACACATACGAATTCACAATCAGATGTCGAGGTTTATCTGTCTGGTTTGAAGTGAAGAGATTGTTTGCAACTTCGTAGGTGTTTATAATTTGTGTTTCATCAGTTCATGCTGCTTTTGAGATTTAATACTGCTTGTTGTTTCATTTTGATATGTGGATAATCAATTAGTACTACTCTTTGATGCTCACAACTTTTTGGAGCTAGTTAATTCTGGCTTTGGGACTTGATTTATGCTGCAGTTTCAATTCGTGGTGTCAAGGAAGGTTAGTACTGCCATTGTAAGTTTTACTGCCAGTTGAATTTTAGTATTGCCCAGGTTTATGCTGAGAGTTCAAGGTATCGTTAGTACTAATCCATCAAAGTTAATACTGCTGAACTTTACTCGTTTGTACTGCTACTACGCATTGATTTTAGTACTGCCAATCGAACGTTTATAATGATATGTTAGTACTGCTACATGAACAAGTTAAGTGCTGCTACTACAAATTGATATTAGTACTGCTCATAGAAGGTTTGTACTATTGCTTGTTGATTGAACTTGGTACTCCTGATCGATGGTTATTACTGCCAAGGTTCAAGTTTTATGTTGTTATTGGTATGATAGTACTTCTCGTTGCTATTGACACTTTCTGCTGCTACGCTTTTGGAATGTTCGTAGCATTCAGATTCATTTTGATACAGTTGTTTTGAATTTGTGATACTTGGCTGCTAATGTACTGGTAATTAGTGATAATATTTGTAAAGTACATGTTTTGGTTCGCGGATGAGTACATGGAGTACAAACACAAAAGTTTGGTTTTGGGATTCATGATGTGACCTAATGTTCATCGTTTATCATTCTAGGTCAGGTTTATGATCTGGTTCATTTAACATAGTTATCATGTTTATGCTAAAGGGAAGCTTTCTACATTCCACATGGTTTCTACTGCTCAACCAAAGAACTATTCTTCAAAGTTACTACTGCTTGGTCACAAATATTATTGTAGTAATTTACCTATTGAGGATGGTGCTCATTCATGGATGGTACTACATGATGTTTGTTACTACGGTGGTTAGTTATTCGAAAAGTTCTTAAGGTTACTTTAAATGGTTAACACTAGGAGTTCAGGGGAAGCATTTTTTTATAGTGTTTAATCATTGACATGCATCATTCGAGGGGAAGGTTTATACTATTGCTTATTTGGTATTACTACTGCTAGTTTGAGTTTCTATTGCCTTAATTTCATTTTTAGTAAGCTTTTTGGTGTGCATTAATGGAGGGTATTTTGAGGCATTAGAAGGTTGTATTAGAAGTGTGATATTGGTTCGTGGTGGTCAAAATCAAAGTTGCTTTCGCTTAGTTTCTCCTGGTGGATAATGACAAAAAGGGCAAGAAGAGTCTACTTGAAGATCCTTGATGGTACAACATGTTAGTTTAAGGGGAAGTTTCATTCATCTTGTGGTTTTGTAATTATCAACTATGGTGGCTATAGATGGTCTGGGATTTGATTGGAGCTTTATGGCTGATGAGGAAGCTCCTACAAACATGGCACTCATGGTGTTTTCAGACTCTGAGGTAAATAATGATAAAGCTTGTACTAAAACCTATATGAAAAACTATGAAATACTTAAAACTCAGTATGATAACTTAAGGGTAGAGATAAATAAATCTGAGTTTGAATTGGCTAATTATAAAAGAGGATTAGCCTCTGTAGAAGACCAACTTGTTTTCTACAAAAATAATGAGGAAGTTTTTTGTGAGCAAATAGTTGTGCTTAAAAGAGATATGCTATATAAAGATTTTGAGATTAATATGCTTACAAATGAGCTAGGAAATGTTAAGTTAGAAAAAGATAGCATTAAATCCAATGTAGAGAAATATGCATATTCATCAGAATGTTCACACAAGATCATAAAGTCTCAGCTTCTTAGACCAGGAAAGGGTATAGGATACAATAATGTTGCACCACCCATTACAGGGTTGTATAAACGTGCTAAAGTAGATTTGTCTGAAACAGGTATAGAGGAGTTTAAGGAACCTGAATTTATACACTATGGACCTAAACCTATTGAGACTTTTAGTGAGGGTATTAGTGCAAATGTTCCTAGTGAGGTTAAGGATTCTCTTATGGAATCTTCAGATCTTGTGGCTGAAAAGAAAACTGTTTTTTTCCAAATAATCCTAAACGAGTAAAATCTGTTAGGAAAAAAATTAGATATGTTGAGATGTATAGATCACAAAGCCTTACGGGAAACCAGAGGAGCTGGAACAATCAAAAATCCCAACAACTAGATAGTGATTTTGTCATGTATAATAAACCATGCTTTGTCTGTGGTAGCTTTGATCATTTGCATGTTAACTGTAATTCTAACCAATAGGGAAGGGAGGTATATAGGAATACCTATCACATGGTGAATCACAATGCTTTTGCTAAAAGAACTCATCCTAATGCTCACCCAAATGTCCACAGAACCACGGCTCCTATAGCAGTTTTGCTAAAAACTAGCCTAAAATCTTTTAACACTGCTAGGCCAGTTAATACTGCTTACCCCATACCAACAGTTTATGGTGATAGACCCATGTCACACTTTTCTAAACCAGAACCATCTACTGTCAAAAGACCCTTTCAAGTAGAAACAACATCAACTTTCAAAAACTGCTATCAAAAAGTTAATATTGTTAATAGAAAGTTTAATACTGCAGGCCAATAGTTAATACTGCTAGGCCAAGAAAATATGTTGTTAGGGTAAAAAAGGTCAATGCTGTTAAGGCCTCAACATGTTGGGTATGGAGACCTATCAAACCGAATGGCACATCAATTGTTTAAAAGAAGCATGATTACATTGATGCACAAGGCAGATCCAATTCAGTAATAGCTTGGGTCCCCAAAGGAAACTAATTTCCTTTTTTATATGTGCAGGAACATCCACCAAATAATGATCAAGGCTATGTGGACAATGGATGCTCTAGGAACATGACATAAAACATGTCCTATCTTTCAGATTTCATTACTTATGATGGAGGATATGTTACCTTTGGGGGAGGAGCTAGAGGTGGTAAAATTACTGGTAAAAGTACAATAAAAACCGGTAAACTTGATTTTGAAGATGTGTACTTTGTACAAGAATTGAAATTTAATCTCTTTAATGTCTCACAGATGTGTGACAAGAAGAACAAAGTTTTGTTTACTAACACTGAATGCTTTGTTCTGTCTTCCATCTTTAAGTTGCTTGATGAAAGTCAGGTACTACTTAAAGTTCCTAGAAAGAACAATGTGTCTAGTGTTGATATGCAGAACATTGTTCCTAAAGAGAACTTGACTTGTCTTGTTGTAAAGGCCACTTCTGAAGAATCAATGCTTTGGCATAAAAGGGTTGGTCATATAAACTTTAAATTGATTAACAAAGTGGTTAAGGACAACCTTGTGAGAGGTTTCCCTTCAAAACCTTTTGAAAATGATCATACTTGTGTTGCATGTCTTAAGGGAAACTAGCACAAAGCCTCTTGTAAGCCGAAGATTTTAAACTCTAATACTCAATCATTATTCATGCTCCATATGGACTTTTTTTGTCCTACTTATGTGAGTAGCATACTGAATAAGAAGTATTGCCTTGTGGTTATTGATGATTATAGTAGGTTCACATGGGTTTTCTTTATGGCAAATAAGGATGAGACCAGCAACATTCTCAAGAGTTTTATAACTAAGATAGAAAATCTAGTTGATAAGAAAGTTAAAATAATCAGATGTGACAATGGCACAGATTTTAAAAATAAGGTGATGAATGAATTTTGTGAACAAAAGGCATTAAGATGGAATTTAGTGTAGCTAGAACTCCTCAACAGAATGGTGTTGCTGAAAGGAGAAATAGGACACTAATAGAGGCTGCTAGAACCATGTTAGCTGACTCTAAGCTACCCACTTCATTTTGGGCTGAAGCAGTTAATACTACTTGTTATGTATAGGATAGGGTACTAGTGGTTAAGCCTCACAACAAGACTTCTTATGAACTTTTTAGAGGTAGAACACCTGACTTAAGCTTTATGAGACCATTTGGATGTCATGTTACCATTCTTAACACCTTAGACTATTTGGTTAAGTTTGATGGGAAATTAGATGAAGGATTGTTTGTTGGTTACTCTAAAAACAGTATGGCATTTAGGGTTTACAATATTAGAACCAGAAAAGTAGAGGAAAAATTACACATGGAGTTTTTGGATAATAAACCCTGTGTAGAGGGTAATGGACCAAAGTGGTTGTTTGACATTGATGTGCTAACAAAATCTATGAATTATATACCAGTTGTTGCAGGTGCTAGTGATTTTGTAGGTATAGAAGCAGGTAATGGTGCAGATCATTCTAATGTGGAGACAAGATCTAGCCAGGACTACCTACTAATGCCACTATAGAAAGATAGTTCTCCATCTGTTACTTCTTCAGAGAATGTCAGCAATGATGGACCATAATCTTCAAATTAGGATGAAAAGAAGGATGAAGAAGGTGGAAATAAAGACAATGGAGTTGAGAATGATGCCAACAGTTCTGATGGCATTAATACTGCTGAGCCAGATGTTAATACTGATGGGCCAGATATTAGTACTGTTCCACCAATTATTATTGTTGTTCCACCAGTCTATGCTGATCCTTTTAGTGATGATGAAACAGTGGATTTGAGCAACATAACCTCATCTTATGTAGCTCCTAGTACCTCTCATACCAGAATCAACAAAAATCACTCACTTGATAATATAATTGGTGAAGTTTAGTCTGGTGTTAAAACAAGGAATATGACAAAGACTACTAGTGAAACAGTCTTCCTTAGTACTGCTTATGATGGGAATGTTCATGCATACATGCACACTTTTCTATTTTCTTGTTTTGTTTTTCAAGAAGAACCCAAAAGGATCTCCAAAGATCTCAAAGACTTAGCCTGGGTGGAAGCTATGCAGGAGGAGCTTCTACAATTTAAGCTACAAAAGGTTTAGGTTTTGGTAGATTTACCTAATGGTAAGAAGGCAATTGGTACAAAGTGGGTCTTCAGAAACAAGAAGGATGAAATAGGGACAGTGGTTAGAAACAAAGCTAGGTTAGTAGCTCAGGGATACACACAGCAAGAGGGAATTGATTATGATGAGGTGTTTGCCCTAGTTGCTAGGATTGAAGCTATTAGGCTGTTTTTGGCTTATGCTTCTTATAAGGATTTCACAATGTATCAGATGGATGCCAAGCCTACTTTCTTGTATGGAAAGATTGAAGAGGAGGTTTATGTCTATCAACCCCCTGATTTTGAAGATCCAGACTTTCCAGACAAGGTGTATAAATTGGAAAAGGCATTATATGGATTGCATCAGGCTCCAAGGAAATGGTATGAAACCTTGGCCAAGCATTTGTTGGACAATGGGTTTCACAGAGGTAAAATTGATCAAACCTTGTTCCTCAAGAGAAAAAAGGGTAAAATCTTGCTAGTACAGGTCTATGTATATGATATTATCTTTCGCTCTACTAATAAGGAGCTGTGTAAAGATTTTGAGACCTTGAAGCATGATAAGTTCCAAATGAGTTCTTTGGAGGAACTTACTTTCTTTTTGGGGATGCAAGTAAAGCAAAAGACATATGGGATATTTATCAGCCAAGATAAATATGTTGGTGAGATCTTAAAGAAGTTTGGTTATGTAGATGTGAATACTGCAAGCACTCCTATGGATAATTCCAAGCCCTTGCTCAAAGATGGAGATGATGAATAAGTTGACGAGCACTTGTACAGATCCATGATTGGATCCTTGATGTATCTCACAGCCTCTAGACTAGATATTATGTTTGTTGTTTACGCATGTGCCAGATTTAAAGTCATTCCCAAAGCTTCATATCTACATGCTGCGAAGAGGATATTTAGGTACCTTAAAGGCCAACCCAAATTAGGCCTTTGGTATCCTAAAGACCCTCCTTTTGATTTTATGACATACTCAGACAGTGATTATACTGAAGCTTGCTTGGACAAGAAATCAACAACAGGTGATTGTTAGTTTCTAGAGTGCAGATTGATCTCATGGCAGTGTAAAAAACAGAATGTGGTGGCAAATAGTTCTACTGAAGCTGAATATGTAGCTATTGCAAATTGCTGTGCTCAAGTACTCTGGATACAGAATCAGATGTTATACTATGGGTACAACTTCATGAACACTATCATAAATATTGATAACAGCAGTACTATTTGTATAATAAAAAATTTGTTTTTACATTCCAAAACAAAACACATAGAAATAAGACATCATTTTATAAGAGACTGCAATGAGAAAAAGCTAATTCAAGTTTTTAAAATTCACACAGATGATAATGTTGCAGATCTCCTTACTAAATCTTGTGATGTTGGAAGGTTTCAGTACTTGGTAGCAAGTATTGGAATGCTTAATCCTTAAACAGTCTTAATTTCTTTGTGTTTTTGTAAAACGTTTTGAAAAGGGATTAGTGCTGTTAGTTATATCAGTTTGTACTACTAAGTATAATTAGTACTGCTAGTTATATTTAAGCATGTTGTGTTTATACTGATGGTCCAAATTAATATTTTTATCAAGAAAATGCTTTGGTTTGTGTTTTCTTGGTTTCAGATTAACATTTCCAGGTTTAGCAAAAGCAGTATGATTAGAGATATTGATGGAAAGCAATGGAGGTTCTTTGGTTGCTTGGTTTGGATGCACTGATTCATGATAGAGGAGATTTGAGGATGTCCTTTAAAAGATTTCCCTTGAAGTCGGTCCTATGTTTGTATTGAACATGAATTGATGGTTATTTAGTTAGTCAGATAGTAACTGATCTAACTCACTCTTTACCATTCTATCTTTGTACAATGTGATCAGTCTAAGGACATCTGGTATATAGAGAACAGTGAGCAAACATGAATCCAACACTTTTGTGTTAGAGGCAACACCTGCCACGAGCTGTAAACCCTGTCAAGAAGGCTCTGTAATGAGTCTATCTGATCACAGGTAGTATTTTATACTAAAAATATTGGTTCTCATACAACCAAAGGTCAAATGCGACCAAAATTGATTAAGTGTCTTCCTTTACACTTAATCCCTTTTAAATGTTTAATATTCTTCTAAAAGAAAATTGAGTTAATACTGCAGAGAAATTTTTTTCGAAAAAAGTTAGTACTGATAGGCTAAAACTTAGTACTGCTAGGCTATTTTTAGTACTGCTGGGTAACCGTTAGTGCTGTTTGGGAATAACTGTTTTTTAAATATAGTCGTTGAGGTTTTTCCGTTACTAACTTTGCTTATAGGGTTCTTAACTTGGGTTAGGTATAATCTTTCTTTCACTTATAAGTTTTTTTCACAATCAGGAAACAACTTATTAAGTCAGCCCATGCGAAAACCTAAGTAAATCTCTTTATAAACTCAATTGGCTTTCTCAAACTCACATACTCTCATAAAAGACCATATCCCAGCACTCTAATTGATCTTTTCTCAATCATAATGGCAATTTTGGAATTTGTTGATAAGCACAATATGGTGGTGTACTTAGAGAAACCAGCAGGTAGTGAGGGTTTTCATCAGATAGTGGACTTTCTAAATCATAGTACCATAAGGTATGCTTTAACTTTAAACCCCACTATCTATACTTCTCTAATCAATCAGTTTTGGAAGACTGTTACTTCCCAAAAACTTGATGCTTGTAGTGTAAAATTAATTGCAAAAGTTGATGAAAAAAAATAACTGTTACTGAGTCATATATTAGGAGACATCTCAAACTAGCAGATGATGATGACAAGATCGAGTTCCTTACCTATCATTGAAATTTTTTATCAACTCTCTTTGATGGGGTATGTGTCCGATGGTTCTCTAACTTTTCAAAAAGGACACTTTTCCCCTCAATGTAAATTTCTCATTCATACCATCTTACACTGTTTAAGTCCAAATAAAACCTCTTGGGAGCAATTCAGTAGCAATATTACAACTGATCTTATTTGTTTAGCTACAAACAGGACTTTCAACTTTTTAAAAATGATTTTTGATGGTATGGTGAAAAATGTGGATAGAAAAAACAAATTTATGATGTATCCACGATTTGGCAACTATTTTTGACTAAACACAAAAATCTACTCAGGACTCACAAAATCTTTATCCTGCTCCAACCCTAACTCCAAAAGCTTTTAGTAATATGAAAAGGGTTGGTAAGGGTTATCCTGGTGTAGAAGTAGCTTTATTTGATACTATGACGGCTCAGGGTGAAGGATCAACACCCCTAGTTGAGTTCCATCACACACCCAATGTTGTTCCATCCACCTCACAACAACAACCAGCTTTACAAACATATAGGAGGAGAAACAGACAGGAAACTGAGGTTGCTCAGTCCAGTTCTCCTACTCAGACCCAAGTTGCAGATGAGCCTATCACAGAGAATGTAGGGGATAGAATGGTAAGGGCTGCTATTACTTCCTCTAGCTTAGATGCAAGGGAGGCCAGTGGTAACATTCCTAAGACTCAAACCATGGCAACATCTAATGAGTCAGGTTCTCATGAGCATGATTCGGTGATGGAACCCCAGCTAATTGGAAAATATGGGGGCTCAGGTGATCAACCTAGGGTTGAGACTGATTTTACTATGCCAGTGATCCACCTTTCTTAAGAGGTAACACACTTGGAAGTGGTGAGGGCAGACTGTAACTTATTAATGAATTGGTGGCAACTTGTACAAAATTGACTAACAGAGTTACTTGATTGGAGTCAGAACTACAGCAGACAAAGAAACTCTATGAAAACCTTAAAACATGAAAGTTATAGATTTTGGTTCACTATTTACACAGGTTTTTAAATCACTTAAATCCGATGTCATATGAGTAAGATATCACACATTAAAGATGATAATTTACTTATATTTGTTGCACACAAGGTGTTTGATGAAATGTATAGCTTAGATTTTTAGTATTAAAATTGCGTCAAATGCACTAATTTTTGTCCCCCAACTCATCATTAATCATTTTATTAATGTAAGATTCAAAAAGTGATATATTTTTATTGTTATTTTTTTTTTAATTAAAACTGATGCACAACACTAACTGATGAACAATACTAACTGATGAACAAGAGAACATCAATCTACATGTTATTCATAAGTGTTTATCAATTAGTATTGTTAATCAGTTTATAAGTTCATATGTGTCGGATGAATTGACGTGTATGGATTGAATTAGAAATGATACATTTGTTGCTTATGTACTTGATTTAAATTATTGCAATTGTTTTTTTAATTTTATTTATTAGTTACATTAATTGTTCATCAGTTAGTCATGTTATTCATTAATTTTGTAACAAAAAAAGTATCATTCATCAATAAAAAGTGTTGTTCATCAATAAAAAGAGTTGTTTATCAATAAAAAAAAAGTTGTTCATCAGTTCTCTTTAATTTTGTTTATCAGTTATATCACAATGTTCATCAATAAAAAACATTATTCATAGTATACTTTGTTCATTAATAGAAAATGCTATTTATCAATAAAAAGAGTTGTTCATTTGTTCGTCGATAAAAAGAGTTCATTTGTTCATCAATATAAAAGTGTTGCTCTTTAATAAAAAGAGTTGTTCATTTGTTCACCAATAAAAAGTATTGTTCATTAATAACAAGAACATAATGTTCATCAGTTCTCTTTGTTTTTGTTCATCAGTTATATCACAATGTTTATAAGTTAGATTACATTGTTCGTTATTTTTCTAACAAAAAAAATCATAATGTTCATCAGTTCATTAATTTCCAAAAAAATCATAATGTTCATCAGCTTAAAAAAAATCACATTGTTCATCAGTTAAGGTCACAATGTTCATCAATTCATCAGTCGGTTGTTGTTCATCAGTTAGTTTGTTCTTCATTTAGTCTTGTTCATCAGTTAATAAGAAAAATAACAAAAAAGTATTGTGGTAGACCAATTAGTGCATTTAAATGTACTTAAAAAAAAAAAAAATCTCTTTTAGGCATTATATCAAACACTTTGTGTGTATTAAATATGTTTAAAACGTCATTTTTAAAATGCGATGTCTCACTCGTATTATATCGAAATCGAGTGATTCAAATTTCTGGGTAAATAACGGCAAAAAAACTACAACTTTCGTGTTTTAAGTTTTGCGTAATTCAACCTTTAAATTAGACAAACGTAAGGTCAAATATGCCAAAAAATTCAATAAAATCACAACCCACTTGAAATCTAAATAAAAAGTTCCAATTTATATATCAAAATACATATAAAATTAAAGAGAATTAAATTTTATTTTTTTTTGTGAAATCGGTTTTTTTCGTAAAAATTTGTTGTTTAAAAGTTATGTGCATTTGAAAATTAAGAGTGAAATAAAAAAATAAAATAAAAAAGTTCAAATGACCAAAGTACCTGTTTAACTAAAATTCTGTTGGTATCTTTTCCTAAACGTTAGATGAATTTTGATGAGACCCTACGGTGTTTAAAGGGTAGTTTGATAAAAACTATGATTTAGCACTGAATGAATTAAAATTGCTAAATGATTCAATATTGTTAAATGATTATGATTTTGAATGAAACTGATTGTTTGACAACCATTTCGAAAAGAGAAAAAAAAAAAAACAAAAAGAAATAAATTACCGGGGTGACTTGTTTTATTTTATTTTATGTTATTTTTATGTTTTTGCACTACATAAAATATATATATTTTGATAAATGTTTTGACATGATGGAGATTCGAAAAAAAGAGTAAAATTACCGGAGCGACATCTTTTTTATATGATTTTGCACTGCATAAAGTATGAAATTTGATAATTTTTTTGATGTGATGGAGATTTTAATTTAACAAAAATTAGGTAGATGAAACAATTTAAATAAGCATATCATACAATACTAGTTTATTAACTTCAAATATAAAATTAGTTACATAAAATACATGTTTTAATAATTTTCAACTAATCTTACCTTCTTATTTGTTTGATAAACAATAATTTGTATAAATGGGTTAAAAGAAGAAAACCTCATTAATTGTCATGAGGTAGCATAGTACATCAACATGAAAAAGAAGTCATTGCATAAATATTAGCTGTTGAATGGGAGGATATTCATTTGACGCTGGCTAACCCAATATTGAATTGAATTATCCATTGTTTATTTATTTTTATCAAACAACCTATTCCACTGACTGAATAGGAGATACATACTTAATCATTCCATTAAGTGGTTATCAAACACCTCCTAACACTTTTTATAGTTTTTAATTTATGTACACTTTTTAGAGAATCTCAACTCACTTACAACTTAGGCTTAACCTTTTTACAAGGGTTGACATATATGGGCTATGGTTAAATTTCTAAACAGGATTATGTAAATCATGGGTCCTCTAATCCAAAGTCGACCCAATTTGCATTTAATGGGCACCCCAAAAGGCCCATGTTGCATTAGGTTTACCACTATCGTTGTATGTTACACCTCTCTCTACAGTGACAGATCTAGGAATTCAAAGTAGGGTATGCACAATATTTAGTAGAAAAATAATAAATTTGATTTTTCAGGTTTGTTTTATTCGGGCCGGGTTTGGTGGGTTTTTCGGGTTATGCGTAAAACATGTCTATAAGGTCAACATTTAATAAACCACATAGGGTGGTCTAGTGGCAAAAAAGCTTGTGACTATCAATCTTAAATGTGCGAGGTCTCAAGTTCAATTCCTGCTAGGTGTAAACAACCTTAAGTGGTCACGCCAACCTCCTGAAAAAGGAGGGCTTTACCTTGTTTGAGTCGGTGTGGCGGTGCCCCGTGAATTAGTCGACCAAAAAATCGGAAATCATGGTTACAAAAAAAGAAAGGTCGACATTTAATACGGGGTTATCATGCAACAACCCACCATATAAACAAAAAAAGATTAACATGTCAATTTACGAGACAAATGACAAATAAATGTGGAATACTGCCTTTTATAAAAATTTTCGTAGAATCCAGAATGAAAACAAACAAATTAAACATAAAAATATTATTAAAAATCCCAATTTATTGATCGTAAATTATAAGTTTTTTAAGCAAAGGAGCTCAAATTCTGAAATGCTCGATGTAAAGATAACACAATGAAAAGAAAAAAAAAAAAAAAAGTATTCGTAACTTGTATGGTTTAGTAGTTGCGCCCTTGGTAAAAAATGAGTAACAAATCGGGCTAGATAAAAATATAAAACATTAAAACATTTAACCTACACCGTGATTATCTCCTCCTCCTTCTTTAAAACCTGCCGCTGCCTTGACTGCATTTTTTACCTTTTTTTTTGGGTAAGTTTGATTGGGTGTGCTCTCAAAATTTTAACTTAATTCAGCTTTGTATGAAAATTTTGCATTTTAAATTGTATCTTATGTTATTAAAACAAACCAGTTGGATTTTATTCTTAGGGGAGTTTTTGAGATTTTCCATAGAGCATATGGACTTAGAGGGTGTTTGTTAAAGCTTATTTGGCCAGCTTATTGAACTTTTGAAAAGCTCATTTTTTTGGGTTACGAGCTTATCAACTCGAGCATGTGGCTTATTATTAATAACCAATAAGCTCAAGTTGATAAGTAGTGAAAAATGATTTTTATGAGCTTTTCTAGTTTCAAATAAAGCTCTTACACTGGGAAAATAAGCTAATCCAAACACCCATTTAGTAAGCTCAATTGTGTGCCTCAAGTGTTTGTGGAGAATTACCTCAACTAGTAGTGGAAAATAAGCTAATCCAAACACCCCTTTCAGCCCGAATTGCCTCAACTAGTAGCTTGGAAGCTAATAATGTTAAATGTCAAACTAAGATACTTAATAAACGCATGCAACGAGTTTGGAAGCATATCTATCATTATTTAGGGCATGAGCAAGCTGGCTAAAGCTATATTTTTGAGATTGATACTTTTGTAATGTGACTATTGGTTTGTAAACTTTTTTTTTTTTTTTTTTTTTTTTTTTAAATTTTCGTGACCTTTTATTGTTACTTGGTGTGTGGGTGATCATAATTTGTCGATATATCAAGCTTTCTTTGCTTTGGATTTTGACTCTTGAATTTAAATCCACGTAAATCAAATTCCCTCACAGTGATATGAATAAAGTCATTATCTTTGAACTATCGAGTTTGATTTAGATGAAACCAAAGCTGAATAACTTCTTATTTAATTAGGTCAATTCAGTATTGATTATTGAAATCCTTATTCGGTTTGGTTAGTCTAAGGATTTGTCAAATAACCTACCTAGCTTAATCTGAAACGGGTGTTTCTTGTTTAATATGCTATGTGTTTTTGTTTGTTATTACTTTTTATCTAAGGATTAAAGATCACTGCTTTGTGCTGATACTTTACAGTTTACACTTTGTTTTGTTCAAGTTTGATATGTCATAATCTTCTATTATTGATTGGTCGAACAGATAGAGCTTAAACAGAGACAGTGGTGGTTGCCTGCTATGGCAATTTTAGAGAAATGTGCTAATTCCAAGATTAAGAATGGTGAGGTTAGTGATAGCAAAAAGAAACGAAAGAGGAACAAGAACAAAAAGAATAGTGAAGAGGAAGAGTCTGATTTGGCAGGACAGCAAGTCAGTGGAAGTGATAAAGAGAGAGGAATAGCGGTGAAAGAGAAGAAGAAGAAGAAGAATAAGAAGAGGAGTAAAGAAGATAAAATGGAGACTAATGAAAACAAAGAAGACGAAGAAGGTGACGAGGGTCCGGACGTAGATGAAAAAGAGATGGAGAAGAAGGTAAAGACTGGTGGTGAGTCTGAGATTTTGAGCAGTGAAGCTTCTTTTACTGCTTTGCCGTTGTCTGAACCAACAATGAGAGCTATTTCGGATATGGGTTTTCAGCATATGACTCAGGTAAATTTTATAAATTTCAGTTTCATTTGATGCAGTTCACTTAGTTGAAATATGTAAATTATCATTTTATCGCTCAATCTACATAGCATGTAATTGATTAGATATTTAGCTTATTTATGGAAGACCCATTCTAGTAACTTTTTCTTCCGAAGTTGGCTCAAAGAATTGATCTTTTGTTGTTATAACATCTTTTGCTTCGACCATACAGCCCTCATGTGCTTGAACTTGTGACTTTTTTAAATTTATATTAGACATTGAAATTTCAGCTCATTGACTTATTAATGGGTTGATTTGGATTATATTTATTTTAAGTGGCCAAACCGGTAAATTAGAAAAAAGAAAGTTAGCTTGGTCAAGGGTCAAAGATTGAAAGTAACCCAAAGTGTGTTTCAAATGTATAAAACCTTCCAAATCATTCCATTATATTTTGTTATTGAAGTAATGCTGTATTTGCGATCACACATGAATTGGAAATAATATAATGTTGGAAAAGTTGTGTTTTGGTACAACCTGACCAACCTGTCCTGGGCTGATGTGTTACCCGATCTACTGTTTCGCCTTTTTTGCAACCTTTTAACTTGTATATTACATTTACAGATCCAATCGAGAGTAATTCCTCCTCTTTTGGAAGGAAAAGATGTTCTTGGTGTTGCAAGAACGGGTTCTGGTAAAACTCTAGCATATCTTGTTCCAGCAGTTGAATATTTACATCATACTCACTTTGCGCCTCGAAATGGCACCGGTATTGTTGTCATTTGCCCAACAAGGGAGCTTGCTATACAGGTACATGTTATGCTCTGTTTATTATTGATCATTTTGGTGTGGATTTTATTGTTTTAATATCTTAGCAATTGTTAGTATTCAGTCAGTGTGCATTGGGGTCAATTTAACTTAATGCTGCAGTCAAGTATTCAAGCTATACGAGCTCAAACTCGATGCGAGCTCGTTTGAGGCAAGCTTTTAGTGATTTTGATGTTTGAGGTTGAGTATAAAAACGTCCTTGAAACGTATAACGAGTCAAGGTTGAAAATATAAGAATGCAACTGGATTTTCTTTGAGCATTTCTATTCCTGTGTAAGTTTTAAGTGCTATTATATGCGTAACTAGGGCTGCAAACAACTCGATATTTATTGGGTTATTCGAGCTAGTTCAAGTACAAAACATCAAACTCATGATTGACAATGGATTTTTATTATATATCTTTGAGCTAGTTGAGTGTTAGAGTCAGGCTTAAATCTTAATCGGCTAATTTGCAGCCCTGATTTAAGCATATGTCTAGTGTTGTATGAATCTTGAAGAAAAGAGAATAACAGATAGTTAACCACGGCTGAAAAAGCTGAGGCAAAGACCAACACACTCCATATACACCTTTTGGCTGAAAAAGCTTTTAGAGTAGCAACTTGCATATAATGGCTTTGTTATATTTAAAGTAGCATCATGGAATTTTCAGGGTGAACATACTGTATCATAACATGAGATATTCATTCACGGTGGAAAACTGTGTTATATAAAGAGTTTGAATTTAACGGGGTCCTGTAATTTGAATTGTACAGACTCATGCAGTAGCGAAGGACCTTTTAAAGTATCACTCACAGACTCTTGGGCTGGTTATTGGTGGTGCAGCACAAAGAGGGGAAGCTGAGCGTATAAGGAAGGGGGTTAATTTATTGGTTGCTACTCCTGACCGACTTCTTGACCATCTCCAGAACACAAAAGGTTTTATTTATAAGAACCTCAAGGTATAGTTTTTTTATTGCATATTCAAGTCTTTTGGAGCAACTTAATATGCAAAAAATTCTGGGCTTTTAAGACTATAGTTAAACCTTGAGTGACAAGAAGGGTGATTTTGGTCTATCCGTGAGGGGTTGGTTTAAACCGACAAACACTATTTTGTTTGTCTAAAGAAAACTGTCATATCGTAATTACCAAAACAATAATAAATGCAGTTATAAGCTTAATTTTTGAGTAAAATTTGTATACGTTAAAAACTGACCTTGTGCAGCTTTCAATCCTTTTGACTCATTTGACCCATTCTGCTTTTAGTGTAATCACAACCCACTTTTAGCATATTGGTAGAAGTTGCCACTTCTAATCGATAACAAACCATGGTCTCAGAACTGAAGTGAGGTCAATGCTAGTTAATACAATGGGACTGGATCAAATAATGCCTCTAGTTAAAAAATTTCATTTCCAGAAAAGCCATTTCTTATTTTCGCAAGTTAATAGTCTTATTACTTTTCGGATATTCTGTCCTATCTCATATCTATGAAATGTAATGACCAATTGACGGTTTGTTCTTATTTCATATTTTGGATTTTGCAGTGCTTTGTGATTGATGAAGCTGATAGATACTTGGAAGCGAACTCTGCAGAAGAAATGAAACAAATACTCGAACTATTACCAAATGTATGATTCTTTGCAGCTTGCCATATTTGTAGCATAGAAAAAGTTACACTTTCTAGACATTCCTGCTAGAGATAAATTTCACCAATTAGTTTTACTTTTATAGTATCTCAATATTTTCAATTTATATTTGTTGTATTCAGGGTTTACTGCATAAAAGGATAATGAACTATATTTCAATTCTTAAGCGGTGTTTGTGTAAGCATATATTTGGGGCTCAAGCTTAAATTTAATAAGCAGCTTATGGCTTATGATAGATAAGCTCATAAGCCAAGGTTGAGTGCTTGGATTAGCTTATGATAAAGAGGCGGAAAAAAGGCATTAAAAGTTATATAAGCCCATAAGCCACAAAAAGGGGGCTTATCAAAACCCCTGGTCATAAGCCTAAGTCAATAAGCTTACCCAAACACTTCAATGGGCTTATTTTTGCTATATAAGCTAATAACCTCATCAGTCCTGTATAAAAGCTAAAACAAACACACCCATAATTGAGGTATCACATCATCAGAATGATCAGAAAAAGTATCCAACTATCCTATTTTGTGCGATAATGGTAACTTTACATTTTAGAGGCTTGCATGTTGACAGTGTCAACATCCTACCTCCCCCATACCTCGCTCCGAAGAGATTGGGTATTGAACATTGAACATGTTGACACATGTCAGCACATAATTTGATAATTTCACAAAAGTTACCCATATTGCACATAATAAATAAGCTGAATACCATTTTTAATCATTTTTGTAATACGTTGCCATAATTGGGAATTGCCGTATAATTCATTACCCTTTTAGGCGGTAAACCATTGTATTTATGTATCATTTATTACTGATCTGAGTTCTCTATAATGTGCAGACAAGGCAAACTGCTCTCTTTTCTGTCACTCGGACGAAAAAGGTACGGTTGTCAAGTCAAACATATTAATTTTAATTTCGTGTAGTGTTTTCACTCCTCTTATAGTCTTATATAGGAATTGCCACCGAATTGGTGATTCAACAAAATAGTGCATGCATCGTTATGCATCCAACTCATATTTAACCTTCCAACAGAGAATTATCATTTGATTATAAGCTAAATGACTTGTAAATTGAAAACCTTCAGCAAGAAAAGCAAATCCATGTAAACTTATTATAATCATCATTTGATTATAAGCTAAATGACTTGTACATTAAACCTATTATAATTTTTGATAACAGTCTCTTCTTTATTTACCCATGTAAACTTCTGAAACTCTAAACTTCCTTTGGGTAAAAATGGTTCTGGTCAGAACGATTAACTTTTTGTACAGATTAAAATGGTTGTTTTAGGTTGAAGTAAACACTTTTTTACCATGATTTTGAATTTTTTACAAATGTGAATTGTTTCAAAACATCATTACAATAATTGAAGTATTTTTTAGTTTTTGAAATAAATCGGTTTTGGAGGTTTTATGCATAATTTAAATAAAAAATTTAAAAATTAGCTGGTGACAATGGACCTGTTTCAGCCATTTGACCATTTTGAGCTGTTTGACCTGTTTTTTTGTTAACCCGATTCGACCATTTACTTGGAAATTGGAACCAATTATGATGTTAATGTACATGAAAGTTGGTATTTATCTGTTTGTCAAATGTTTTGTTCAGGTTGAAGATCTTGCACGCTTGTCATTTCAAACTATTCCCGTGTGTGTTGATGTAGATGAAGGGATATCCAGGGTAAACAAAGTAATGTCTTCCCTACACTAAAGTTTATGTTTTTTGTTATATTATTAATGATCCTATTAGTATGATGTTGTAGATCACTTATGAAGGCTTGCAACAAGGTTATTGTGTGGTTCCAAGCGCAAAGAGATTCACACTTCTCTGCTCTTTTTTGAAAAGGAATCTTTCAAAGAAAGTGATGGTTTTCTTTTCTTCATGCAATTCGGTTAAATTTCACTCAGAACTTTTAAAACATGTTGAAGTGGATTGTTTTGATATTCATGGGAAGCAAAAGCAGCAGGAACGAACTTCAACGTTCGTTGACTTCTTTAAAGCAGAGAAAGGAATCTTGTTATGTACTGATGCTGCTGCTCGTGGTCTCGATATTCCTTCTGTGGTATGTCGATCCTTCTACATAAACCTATCCACTATGTAGTGTTATGACGACTATAATATTATCTGCCATAACATAATCTCAAATAAAGATGGCAATCTTTTAGCCCTTTACTTCTGAATGGGTTGTTTTAACTTACATTATTTGCTTAACACGTCAACAGCTCCAATGAGAAAAGAACTAGCTAAAAGGGTTGAAATTTGGCCGTGTTTTCTAACATGTTATATCTTGTAAAAATTGGATAGTTTTTGTACTTGACTGATACACAACTTTTATTGTAAAACAATTTGAACAACCGAATCGAACTACATCTATTTGATCCGTACCATAATTATTTGTGTTGACTTGAATCCGTCATTTTGCTACCTCCAAGGATCCAATCATATATTAAACATATCTATGAAGTGTTATGCTTGTGTACTCTGGAAAAACTGAGGAAAAAGCAAATCCTTATAATTCTGTTTATTCGTTTATTTTTATTGATCATTTTATAATCTTTGCTTCTTCAAGAATCAAGTAAATTACGTTGAGCATATGTATGGATACAAATTTATTAAATCTCCATAACAGTATTGCTTTTCTGTTTGTTTATAGGACTGGATTGTGCAGTATGATCCCCCAGATGAACTAATGGTGCTCAGCTTTATCTTTTTTAATCAATATGTTTGATCATATGTTATCATTTTATTTCTTCATCTCAACACTTGAAATATAAATATCAGGAATATATTCTTCGGGTGGGTCGAACTGTTTGTGGAGAAGGTGCAAAGGGAAATGCGTTGCTTTTCCTTACTCCAGAAGAGTTAAAGTTTCTTCGCTACCTCAAGGTGTGTTGACGAGTAATAATGGTTGTGACAAAATGGACTTGTTTGTTTTTTAATTAGAGGTGGCAAGATAGGCAAGTCCGATAACATGGTCGAAATGGGTTTAGTACTGAGTAAACGTTGAAATAGGTCCGGGTCACACACCTTTTTGTCCATTATTGATATAGTTTTTTACTTTTTTATTAATAGTTGATGCACATTAATATTAATAAGTGATATAGCTAACGATCACTCACTGAATGAACCTCGTAAATCACTTCACTTGGTGATTAATCCTTATTGTGATAATAAGCTATTTATGAGGTTCACTAAGTGAAGTAATATTTATTTTTTCCCGTTTCACCTGTTTTCATTTTAGCTAAGCTTTCTTCCATGATCATTTGGCATGTTACTGGTCAAATATAAATAAACCGACTATTCATAAAAGGGGAATTCTACTTCTATGCTAACGCTCATTGTTTTAACATTTAACATGTTCTAGGGTGAAGTCCTAAAAAAACTGAACCTATAAATCTCACAATCCCCATTTTTTGATACATATTGACTGGTATTCTATGTTAGGCTGCAAAAGTATCAGTTAAAGAGTATGAATTCAATGATAAGAAGATGGCGAATGTACATTCTCAAATGGTATGTATTTGGTTTATAGCATAATCGTGAAACTATCTTCCTGGTCTTGCATCTACTGATTTGTTTAACATGTTTTGTGGTGTTGATGCAGGGAAAATTGGTTGGCGCCAATTATCACTTAAACATATCTGCTAAAGAAGCATATAGGTCCTACTTGTTAGCTTATAACTCACACTCCATGAAGGACGTATTTAATGTTCGCCGGCTGGATATGCAGGTACCATATGCTTTGGGTCTATTTTACTCCATCTTGTTCATTGTGCGGGTGGGCCGGGTCCCATTTTCATTTTTTTTCCACATCAAGTGAATGGACCAAACTAGCACTTAATGTCTCAAGAAGGATTTGGTAGTAGTTTGTCTCCCCACTTTTCGCCATCAGTTTCAGTTTCATAAGCTAAGCTTGTGGACCAGAAGTCCTCAATATGCATGAGTCAGGTGGGTTGGGTATTTGGTCAAAACAAATAACTTTTTGTAAGGTCGAATCTGGTTTTGTTGGGTTGGGTTCACACTTTTTTTTATTCTGAAAGGTTTTAACTTATTAATAACAAATAATTTTCTTATAGTTGTGAATATCTTATTTCAATAATAATATGATTTTTGAATGATTTAGAACGTTTCATGCTATAAAAGTACACATGGGACACATTTAACCCATTTCTTACTTAGTCCTTAGACTTGCCCCGTTTGACCAGTATGAGATGCAACTTAACCTCAATCCACCCGTTTGTAAGTATTTGATCAAATTGCACCTTTACCGAAGTTGCCAAGATTTCAGTGTCATAATAGTGACCAGGAATTACCCGATTCCTTGTTACGTAGACGGGCCTACAAAATGAAACTGTTAAGTAACTAGACGGAATGCAGCATCATTTTGCTTTTCAGTATTTGCTTTAGATTATCACGTGTATGCTATGGATTATTTGTTTAGTTTTTCTTTGGTCTCTGTTTATTTGTTTAGTCTTCTTGTACATGGTGTTTGTTAAACTTTGCTTCAAGTTACTGCTAGTTCTGAATTATAGTTTTCGTTTTATGTGCTAATATCTTAGGTATGAATGTATTTATGCATGTAGTTGAATAAAATTGTCATGGTGTTGATGACAGGCTGTTGCAGCATCATTTTGCTTTTCAAACCCTCCAAAGATAAACTTTAACGTAGACAGCGATGCATCAAAGTTCAGGCTGAAAAACAAGTAAAATAGAAGGAAGAAGCTGAAATGGGTTCAGCCAATGCAATCCTTATGGCCGGAACCATGGTGGGGTTTGACCGTAAGATGATAATTTTGTTCCCAGTTTTGATGATAATTTTGTCATAGACTACTAGAAATTACAAATGTTCGGCTTGTTACTACTCTTTAAACAAAAACATTCAGTAGCAGCTTATCAATCTTTCGTTTATATCTGTACCAAAGATAATTGTATTTTTTTCTTAATTTTTTTTCGTATGCGCCTGTTATTGAAAGTGGGGTTTGACCGTTTTTAGTAAGAGTAATGCTAGATCCACTCACAAATTCACACAAAAAACTCACTCGATGACGTGTCAGCGGATGATTGGTTTAATAAAATAGATGAGAGAGAAGCTGACATAAAATGCTTATTCATTCTGCTGCACGTCACGATGGGTGTTTGTGTGAATTTGTGAGTTGACTCTAGCATTCTAACTAAAATACGCTTTAACTTGTATTCTGAAACAGTAATATTCCTACGTGACGAAGGATACAATAATTAACATTTATAACTATTTTCTAAATTTTCATATTTGTAGTTAACAAATATGTTTTGTTGACATGACTACTCCGTATAACTTATGTTTTGAACGACTCGTGACCAAGGGTAACAAAATAATGCATTGCTACCGAGTTTTCAACTTAACCAATAAGGGATTCCTCAAAACTAATATTGTAATAATCTTGCTCAAAACCTATCATTAAACAACATCTTAAAAATTAGAAAGTTTAACATTGCTCATTTGAAACGGCACGCCGTGCACCATGGCATCAGGCACTAGGCTATCTCCAACCATATACTTCATAGTTCTCCAAATTTAAAGGATAAAAGCAAAGTTATAAATGCACGTGGCTTGTGGCATGGCCAAATGCCTCCACGTTTTTATGGAGCTTTGGCGGCACTTAAACCGTGGATAAAAGAGCATTTTTTTGACATATTCATCTTCTATTCATATCCAACATTTTTTATTGAATAAAATTAAGAACTTTAACTAATGGCCCAATAAAAAGTTGTACTAAGAAACAATAATATTTGGATAAAGATTCTCTAATGTTCGTTTGAACATTAGAGGTAATGTTGTGTTTTAAGTGATTGTACATTTGAATTAAAATAAAACAAATGTTTTGCAATAGTTACTATGTACAATCAAACTACTTAACATCATGTTCAATGAACATTAGAGGATCCTTATCCATAATATTTTTGGAGGGATGAATAGTGATCCAACAATACTCTATATATGGAGGATCTCACCCATTACTGCAAAAAAATCTTCAAATATGAAGGATGGTTGGAGTTGTGTTTTCATGCTCCGTTCTACAAATATGGAGGAAAATGCACTTTGGAGAGCATGGTTGGAAATGATCTTATATCTTATATGCTATTGTATCATTGAGCTATTTTTTTATGAGATGTGTCGAAAATTCAAA
This sequence comes from Chrysanthemum makinoi, assembly GCA_910596185.1. Lineage (NCBI taxonomy): Eukaryota > Viridiplantae > Streptophyta > Magnoliopsida > Asterales > Asteraceae > Chrysanthemum > Chrysanthemum makinoi. The sequence continues at coordinate 186,850,341 of OU343217.1, forward strand.
CCTTTTCATGGTAGATGAATCTATCTTTATAATGTTATTAGTGCACTCTCTTTATGCGATAATGGAAGTTTTGGTCTTTCGAAAATCATCGTTTGACTAAGAGACAACATTGCATAGCATGAAAAAAAAAAAGACTTTGCTACAGAATAATAAGTGTAACTATATTGAATGTGGTTTACTAGGCGACTCGAGTAACAAGAACAACTCATGTATTAGTTTGCTAAAAACTGAGAACATGTTGACATAACACACTTTTAGGTCCACAAATTGTGTTGAAACTAACTAAGTAATACGATTTAGAATTATATATGAATATAACGATATGAAAATAAGTATATAAGTCAGGATGGCCGAGTGGTCTAAGGCGCCAGACTCAAGTTCTGGTCTTCGAGAGAGGGCGTGGGTTCAAATCCCACTTCTGACATACCAAATCTTTTTTTATCTTACTATACTTTGATATTTGGGTTCTTATCGTTTTCGACGCTATTCGAATGGTAAGTTTAGTAGTACATTTTCGTGTTTTTGAATCGAATGTAATATGTAAGGTACATCCGGATTTCAAGTTTGTGGCAATAGAATGCATGTTGCAAAACGAACCGAGTCTCATAATTAGCTATACGAGAAACCATATCAATAGCATTCCATATGCAACAATTTTAAAGTAATTAATCAGTTAATTCTGGCGTATAATTAGTGCAGGAGCAGTGATTAGAATGTTGGTTATGCGCTCGTAAATCAAGAGTTATACGGCCGGAAATTACGTGAGCCTATCGGGGCACACACGTATACATTTAGAGAGCGTTTATTAAATATAATTTATATGTTTAATGTATGCTATTAATTATAAATCTACGAAATATACATAACGGTCGTTAGTCCGTTAGTGTAACAGTTAACGGTCGTTAAGTCCAAAATTAGCTTGTATTGTACAATGTTAATTTCACAAGGACCAAAAGCAAAATGGGGCCCATATGGACTCCATATGGCCGGCCATACTATGGGCTAGGGCAAGGGGAGTTGCTTTTCCCCTAAGCTAGGTATTTAGTATATAAGGAGGCATCTAGGTCTTCATTTATACACACCTCTCATAAGATCAAAGCATTCTTTGATTTCTCTCTTGCTATCTCTAGTACAACACCTCTTGTTTAAGGAGTTGAAATCTTTACGACTAACATTTGTGTTAAGGTCGTAGCTCGTGGGTTAAGCACTAGCATCCTAACGCTCTCGTTGGACGTGTAGTGTGTGTTTACGTTAGAGATCAACTCACTATAGTTGATTAGGGTTTCGTGGTGGTACGTGATCCATTGAAGTGTTCGTGATCAAGATCAAGACTTGGTGGTTATCTATTTTTCAATAGATTCGAGGTTAGTATTTATTATGTGTTTTAATTCATAACATTAAATATAGATCAATCCGCTGCGTATTCGTGGTATTGATGGTATAATCAATATGAATTCCCAACAGTGGCATCACGAGCCATCTCGTTTGGTGTTATGGGTTACACATAGAGTTGCTTGCTACGCTAATTAAACACATATATTAATTGTTATGACAATAACATGCATTATTGTCATTTAATTAAACCTTGATTTTGTTTAATATTAATGGTTAATAAAAGAGGTTAGGAAAATTAAAAGGATGTTGTAATATGGATTCTTCTTTTTCTTTTTCCGATCTTAAGGCTTACGCGGTCATGATCTATGGCGTATGTGGTCCACTTGGTACCTAGCCTTGTGGGAGCCTTAGATTCTCCAATTGGGGAAGACTCATTCTTAAGTTTTGGAGCATTACTTGTTTTAATGCTTTCCATTAGAGTCTGTCTTTACCTTTACCCCTTTTTCTGTCCTTTTTAATTGCTTATATGTTTTATTCCTTGTGACTTGTTTACATATATGCTTTTTGATTTTGGAAATACAACTAATTACTTATATTGAAACTTGTTTGTAATTAAATCGTGGGTTCCATCAAGCTATTAAGGGTGGATCATTACCGAAGCTACAGGATATAGCTTTGGATATCGTGAGATTTAATACCGTCTTAATATACACACTTAATTCCTTGTGACGGTTATGTGTTATGTGTAAAACTTGTTTTTTACACTTAAACGGACTATAAACTATCGAAATTTGATTTGATTAAATCATTGGTTCGATCATGCTATTGAGGGTGTGGATCATTACCGCTACCGGATATAGCATGATGGATATCGTTTGATTTAATAAACTTTAACTATAAGATACCTAAAGTTTTGTACTCTTATTAATGATCTTTTGGTTAACACCAAGATCTAGGGTTTTGCATGGCCTTTTCCCGCCCCACTACATGTTTCGGCATTTGTGGGAATTATTGGAAGAACTTGGGTCTTTTGACTCATGTAGAGTACAATATAGGGTTCTTGACCATTCTTTTCCCGTGATATTAGTACACCTAAATAAGTTGAAAAATTGTTTTTTGCAAACTTGTGCTACAAAGATGTTTGCATGCTTCTTTGTACGTAATTTTTATACATGTTTTTGTCAAAAATTATGTGATACCCTATTTGAAATTTAAGTCTATGCCATCCAAGTTTGAGAACACTTGCACTTGCCTTTGCTTTTCGGACGGAGTGAATTGCAACCCAAGGTGTTTATTCTCCGCGTAGGACCTAGAGTTATTTAAACATGTTCTCTAATTGGACGACTTAATCGAGTCAAGCGGGTGAGATCCTTGATCCCGAGGCATAGGATGAGATAAAACATGCATGACACTAGCAACTTGTACTCTAGTGCCATAAGTCTCATAAATCTAAGAATTACACTTGTAATGTAATTTTCGCCACGCTACCTCTTGTACCCACAAGACTTACCAGAGCGGTGAGACTACCGTGATGAGTGGGAGTTCAAGAGGGTCTTAGTCTTTTAGTAAATTAATTGTTTTATTTATTAAAACAAGGGTAGTTAATTTGTAAAAGAATTAATTATCGAAGATACTAAAATTTTGAACTTTGTTTATTGTAGATGGCAGCAAATCAAACCGTCAACAATTCGATCTTTAGGTCTTTCCTTGAAAAGGAAAAACTTACTGGATCTAACTCGACTTATCGAATTTGAGGATCGTCCTCACGCCCGAGGATAAGTTAACCTATGTGGAGCATCCCATACCGCCACTCATGTTCCTCCAACTCGATCACAGGTTCCCTGGGATGTCCTTTTGCCGCCACGCCCAATGGGTTAAAGCATCCAAGGACATAGGCTGCCTCTTATGCTCATAAGCATGACCTGAACTTCAAAAGAATTTGGAGCACTTTGATGCATATAACATGCTTAAGGAATTGAAGACCATGTTTGCTCAACAGCAACAGGAACTCCTTGAGATCGGTGTGCCTTTCATGCATGTAAGCATGAGGAGGGTCAATTTGTTAGCACCTATGTTCTGAAAATGAAGGGTTATCTAGATCGACTAGAACACCTTGGTCACCCCATGTCATCTGGCCTTGCAGTGAGCATGATTCTTACCTCTCTGAACAAGGACTTTGCTGGATTCAGACATAATTATAATATGCAATGCATGGGGAAGACAATGAATGAAGTGCATGCAATGCTTAAGCTGCACGAACAAGGGCTTCCTAAAGAGATGCTGCTCCTGCTGTACTTGCTATAAGAGCAGGAAGGATCCAGAAGAACAATAAGAACAAGAAGCCGCATAATGGTGCTCAGGGCAAGAATTGTGGCAATGGCAAGGCTAAGCTTGCTTATGCCCCCAAGGCCAAGATTCCTCCTCCACCTAAAAAGGAGCATCCTGCTAAGGACACTGAGTGTCATCATGTCATCAGATTTGAACGGAGGAGGAATTGTCCTACCTATATAGCCGAGTTGATGCAGAAGAAGTGCAATGTGGGTAGCAATGCTAGCACATCAGGTATCTTCGTCATAGAACTTTATACTTTTCCTTATAAATCTTGGGTATATGACACTGGTTGTGGTACTCACATCTGTAATACTACTGTGGTCCAGGGAAGTAGGAAATGAAGCCCAGCTTTAAGCCCAGACGTGGGAATGGAAACCGTAAGTGGCCAAGTCTAGGAACTTTGATTTGTCACTTCCTAGTGGTTTAATAATTTGTTTAGACAATTGTCATTATGCTCCTAGTATTACTAGGGGTATTGTTTTCACTTTTGAAAGACAAGGGTTTTACTCATTGTTTGATATTGGTATTTCACCAATGAATAACTTGTTTTATTTAATCTGTTTCTAGGAATGGTATTTTTGAAATTGATATGCATGATTCTGTTTCAAATGATTGTTCTATGTATTCTATTAATAGTAAAATATCCAAGCGTAACTTGGACTCTACATTCTTGTGGCATTGCCGACTTGGGACATAAAAAGAAACGGATTGAGAATGCTTTTGCAATGTCGGGATGTTCTCTTTGTACCAGTTCCGTGCCCTTCCAATTTGCAAAGCGAGAAATTCCGTAACCGCCATTCCACCAAATGTCCGTGGAACTGTGTCAAAACAGATACAACTATTTTAACTTTCATCGACGATTTTAGTCGATATGGTTATGTTTACCTGCTTAAACATAAACATGAAGTCTTTGAAACTTTCAAAGTATTTCAAAGTGAAGTTGAGAATCAACTTGGAAAGACCATAAAGGCTTTACGGTCCGACCGTGGAGGCGAATATATGAGTCAAGAGTTTTGATCATCTTAAAGTGTGGGATTGTCTCACAACTCTCTTATCCACGTACACCACAACATAATGGTGTATCTGAGAGAAGGAATCGAACCCTGCTTGACATGGTAAGATCTATGATGAGTCAAACAACTCTACCAATTTCCTTTCGGGATTATGCTCTTGAGTCTCACGCTGCATTCTCAATATGGTTCCATCAAAGGAGGTTGAAAAGACACCATATGAACTATGGCATGGGAAAGTCCCTAATCTGTCTTACTTAAAGGTCTGGGGCTGTGAGGCATTCGTGAAACGGATACCCTGACAAACTTAAACCAAGATCTATTAAGTGTGTCTTTGTAGGATACCCAAAGGAAACAATGGGTTACTACTTCTACTATCCACCTGAGCACAAGGTATTTGTTGCTAGGTTTGCTGAGTTTTTGAGAATCGTCTCATCTCACAAGAGGCAAGTGGGAGGATCGTAGAACTTTATGAAATTCAAGAAGATACCACCCTTCGAAAATACTAGCCAACTTCCTGAGATGGTTGAAATGAAAGTGTTGAACCGAAAGTGATGTCACCTGTTCGTAGGTCCTCAAGGACAATACGCACCGATCGAATGTGTTTATACGTCGATTAAGAGGAGCATGAGTTAGGGGATCTTAATGAGCCTGCTAACTATAAAGCTGCATTAGCAAATCGTGAATCTGAAAAATGGCTTAAGGCTATGATCGAGGAAATGAAATCCATGAGAGACAATGAAGTCCGGATTGAAGTTGACCTCCCTCCTAACGCTAAAACCGTTGGTAGCAAGTGGCTCTTCAAGAAGAAAACTGACATGGATGGAAAGGTACACACCTATAAAGCTCGTCTTGTGGCAAAAGGTTATACTCAAACCTACAGTGTAGATTATGAGGAAACCTTCTCGCCGTCGCAGATATAAAAGCTATTAGGATTTTAGCCATATAGCACTGCGTACTATGAGATTTGGCAAATGGATGTCAAAATCGCTTCTTAAATGGTCACTTAACCGAAGAGGTTTACATGGACCAACCTAAAGGATTTGTCAATCCACGATATCCTAACCGTGTATGCAAGCTACAAAGATCTATTTATGGATTAAAGCAAGCATCTAGGCAATGGAATAAAAGGTTTGATGAGGAGATCAAGAAGTATGGTTTCACTCAAAACCTTGATGAGCCATGTGTATACCGTAAGGCTAGTGGGAGTAATGTAGCATTCCTAATCTTATATGTTGATGACATATTGATCATGGGAAACAACATTCCAATGTACAAGCTATTAAAGCCTATCTTGGAAATTGTTTTTCTATGAAGGATTTAGGTGAAGCTGCATATGTTCAAGGAATCAAGATCTACAGAGATAGATCTAAGCGGTTGATTGGACTTCGTCAAAGTGCATACATTGAGAAAATCTTGAAAAGATTTAATATGGCGAATTCCAAGCGTGGAACTACCCCAATGCAAGTAAAACTTGAGTTGAGAAAATCTCAAGGACCCTCAACACCTGCATAGGTGAAACGCATGAAGAGGATTCCTTATGCCTCGGCTGTAGGATCCATCATGTATGTGGTGAGGTGCACTAGAATGATGTTCGCGTTCGTAATTAACAAGCCGATTTCAAGTAGATCCGTGAGTGTCACTGGTCTGTCAGAAGAACATACTGGTATCTCAGATATACTAAATATATGTCTTGTTTGGTGGAGACCCAAACAGAGCTCATAGTTACCTTAATAATGCTGGGTGGCGACCCGAGGGATGACACCAAGTCGCAAACCGGATACGTTTCATTCTAAACGGCGGCGTAGTCCGAAGAGTGCCAAGCAAAGCATCACTGCGATGTCTTCTACAGAGGCTGAATACACTGCCGCTCGTGCTGCAATGGAAGCTATTTGGATAAGAAGTATTGATGGCTTGGAGTAGTCCCCACCAATAAAGAACCTATGGAATGCGCAAAACACGGAGCATTAACATTGCCAACGAGCCCGGAGCTCAGAAAGGCGCCAAGCATTACCAAAGGAAGGTTCACTATCTCCGTGAGGTTATCGCAGATAATGAAGTAGTACTTAACAAAGTTCACACAAATGACAACTTAGCTGATCCGTTTACTAAGGCGTTGCCTTTGAACAAGCATGTTGAGCATGCTAGTGGTATTGGACTTCGTTTAGTTAGTAGTCTCATGTAAACCTATTTTGATTTTAGTATTTGGATAATGGGATATGTAAAACATTTATTATTTTGATGATTAATATACGTGGTACTTGAGTTATTCATTCATATATTAATTGTGTCAAATATTTGTATGTTTAATCCTTAAGTATTTTAGTACTTTAAATTGTCCATTGTCGATCAATGATATGGGAGTATCGTTGAATTAAGGCAAATGTGAGAGATTGGTTATATTCTTTGAATACTAAGGATGTGTCCGCCAAACTCACATGTTATCCACGGGCTATGGATATTGGATTTCCCAAACCTACGTCATCACCTTTGGGATCGTCATTAAGTGATATCTCGCAAATGGTTATTTTATTTCCCTCGACTTGAGATGCAAGCAGGTCTTGCATTTGTGGATCTTTCTTCTTGACTATAGTCAAACGCTATCCTGAACAAGGTGGTTATAAAGGCTATTCTCAAAAGTTGGTTGAAGCGCATGAATGATACGTGTAGTCAAAATAGAATTTGTTCCTCCACTTGTCTTCTAGAGTATGATACTACTGGGCCCCTCGCTGAATTAATCAGATGTTTGCATGGCCGTGCCCAAAGTGTAAATCAAGATGATACTTGTTTTACGTTTGGTAATCTTGATTAATTTCTAAAACGAGAAACAGAATCGTTGAACAATATGGAATGATTTTAATCCATATCCATAGTTCAACAAGTATCTGAAACAAAAGGATAATTTGAAATTGTAAACCATTTACCTAGTTGTTTTATGAAACCACACTAAGGTATTTCTGGGAGCAATGCGGTGTTGCTAGACATTTAGCATTGTTAGTATATATTATTGATTGTTACGATCGCAAGTGGGAGCTGTTGGTTATGCGCTCGTAAATCAAGAGTTATACGGCCGGAAATTACGTGAGCCTATCGGGGCACACGACACATTTAGAGCGTTTATTAAATATAATTAATATGTTTAATGTATGCTATTAATTATAATTAATATAATCCATGAAATATACATAACGGTCGTTAGTCCGTTAGTGTAACAGTTAACGGTCGTTAAGTCCAAAATTAGCTTGTATTGTACAATGTTAATTTCACAAGGACCAAAATCAAAATGGGGCCCATATGGACTCCATATGGCCGGCCATACTATGGGCTTGGGCAAGGGGAGTTGCTTTTTCCCTAAGCTAGGTATTTAGTATATAAGGAGGCCTCTAGGTCTTCATTTATACACACCTCTCATAAGATCAAAGCATTCTTTGATTTCTCTCTTGCTATCTCTAGTACAACACATCTTGTTTAAGGAGTTGGAATATTTTCTTCTCACGACTAACATGGTGTTCGTAGCTCGGGGTTACTAGCATCCTAACGCTCTCGTTGGACGTGTAGTGTGTGTTTACGTTAGAGATAAACTCACTATAGTTGATTAGGGTTTCGTGGTGGTACGTGATCCATTGAAGTGTTCGTGATCAAGATCAAGACTTGGTGGTTATCTATTTTTCAATAGATTCGAGGTTAGTATTTATTATGTGTTTTATGTGTTTTAATTCATAACATTAAATATAGATCCATCCGCTGCGTACTCGTGGTATTGATGGTATAATCAATATGAATTCCCAACATAGGAGACCTAAGTTATGTGCTTAAAGATGTGGTTAAACCTGCATGGCATCATCTTGATAGATGGCTGCAACTATGGAACCCACTTTTTCACAAACCATCATGATCATGTCACACATTTTTAAGCACATAATTAAGTTTCCAAATCATTTTCCTTAGTGCAAATGTATTCTTTTCCATTTTTGCAACTTGATTTTTAAACAAGGCCAAAACCATGGATGTAGAAGAAATGATACATAGGAGAGAGATTTCATGATATTTGATTACTTATTAGCTAAATCAAATCAAGATCGTGACACATCATTATCTTCATTGAAATCCGACTATATAATTCAGGATATGTCCAAAAACGATATCGGAAACATCTTAGCAAGGGAAAAATTAGACTTTATACAAGAGAGTTACTAAAAAGATCAAAGAAAGGGAATGTCAAATTTTTTTCATGCATACCTTGCAAAATGGGTAGACAAAGAGTTGATTAACTATTCACAAAGATAGGTAAGTTCAAAAGAGATTCGAAAGTTAATAAGAAGAGAAAATCATGATTGAGAAAATATGGAAATTTGAAGAAACACAATGTCAATTTTGATATAATAAACGAGAGTTCAGAATTGGGTTGTGACCGTCGGAAAATGGCTTTTGCAAAAATGATTTTTTGCAATTTTTTGACACTATTTAATATAAGTATATGTTATATATATTTTTATTTTTTGGTAGTTTTGCGTTCTCTTTGACGAGAGCTTCACAACGAGATAAAATGTGTCAAAAACAAAGTTGGTATGAATGAGATATCGGGTCTTAAAGTGAGGCACGTGAAACACAAAATATGGAAAAAATAGTGCATCCAACATCGCCTAGAAAAGGAAGTGGGAAGATGTTTATATAGAAATCTTGATATTTGATATCAAATTTCTTTGGTTGGTTTTACTCCAACACCTACGCGCGCGCGCAGTTGGGGGTGGTGAAAATTTTAGGATTTCTGGGCCAAAATGGGTTCCAAGCTTGTGAACTCATGCGAGCCTGCGCGGCCTGCGGACACGAATGCAGCTTCGAAAATTTGCCTATGCACGTATCTTTCTTAGTTTCTAAATTCTGTGTCAATCTATTTTAAGAATAGACATTAACTTAGTGATAATGGTTAATTAATAACATATTTATATAATTATGACTCTTATTTAGTCTTTAAGAACAAGACAACTTTTCTGTATAAATAAGGCCATAACCCTCATTCAGTTGACACAACCAAAAACGAATTCCTCCATAATCAGTTTTTCAGTATCTTCGATCAGATACACGCAGAGCTTCTGTGATCTTTCAGGAAAATGTGTCACGTCCGGCTAAACATCAGGTTTAGCCGTTGTACTATGAGAAACAGACGAAGAATCCGTTTTAAGAAAATCGTGTTAAACACGAGCCTCAACTTTTACTGCTTTCTTTTACTTATCGTTATATAGTGTCTGTCTTCCGTCTTTAATCCTTTTTGTCTGTATTTAATTTTTTGTTAATTACTTTATGTTATTTATTTATTGTAATATGATTTTATAAATAAAAGTGAACACCGTTTCCTACCATTTTAAAACAGATTCTGTGTAACAGAATTAAAACACTTTGTTAAAATCATATTAATATTATTAATGTATTTTTATATATAAACTGTTTTCTGTCGAAACCAAGATTGAGTTTCTTTGGAAAATCAATTTTAAGTTAACAGAATTTTAATTAACAGATTTGGTGTTAGAAATATGAAACAATTTTTAAAGCAATTTTTCTTATCAGTTTATATTGAAACCAAGATTGAGTTTCTATTAAACTGATCTATTTAAAATGGTCTTTTATTCGGTTTATTAAAATCTAGATTCACTGAAACCAAGATTGAGTTTCTTTGAAGCAGATTCGGTACAAGCTTATGGAAATCACGATTGCATTTCTAGATACCGATTTATAGCAGTTTATTTAACTGTTTGTGTTTGCTTTCAGGATGACAGACACCACTTTCCCTCCTGTGAAAACTACTATGAATGTACCTGGCGCGCCAGTTACCAACACGGTTGCTAATCAGGCTAAGAAAGGATAAAATTTCAATGGGCATAATTTTAAAATGTGGCAACAGAAGAGGTTCTTCTATCTCACTAATTTGAATCTTGCGCAATTCTTAAAAGAGAAACCACCTCACGTGGAAGCTCCTACGGAAGGTCAATCCTCTAATCAACAGGACGTTCAACCCATGGAATCATGGAAACATTCAGACTTCTTGTGTCACAACTATGTTCTGAACGGTTTGGTAGACTCTTTGTACAATATGTATTGCAAGACTAATATTGCCAAAGAATTATGGGAGTCACTAGAACGCACATACAAAACTAAGGATGATGGTACAAAGAAGTTCGTGGTAGCTCATTTTTTGGATTACAAGATGGTTGATTCAAAGAATGTGATGAGTCATGTTCAAGATCTGCAAGTTTTGCTACACGACATTCATGCTGAGGGAATGACTGTGAGTGAAACTTTTTAAGTTGCTGCTATTATTGAAAAGTTACCTCTAAGTTGGGTAGAATTTAAAACTTACTTGAAGCATAAGAGAAAGGAGATGAGTGTTGAAGACTTGGTTGTTCGTCTTCGTATTGAAGAGGACAACAATCTGGCTTAGAAAAACACTTATACGCTTGATTCTGTCAAGGCAAATATGGTTGAGTAGGCTTCGTCATCTTCCAAGTCTAATGCCAAGGGAAAAGGTAAGGGAAAAACAAAGAATGACAAGAAGATCAAGGGGAAGTCTGAGTACCTTGCTCCTAAAGCTTTAATTGTGAAATAGAAGTTCCAAGGGGTATGCTACAACTGTGACTAGCCTGGTCACCATGCTGCTAACTGTAAGATGCCGAAGCGGGTGACTCCAAGCCATGCTAATATGGTGAATGAGGATGTGGACATGATTGCTATGGTGTATGACGTCATTGCCAAAATGCCAACTCAAGTATTTTATCAAACGCCTTTAGCCAAGGATTTTCTAAACCTAGGAAACTCATATCTTTTACGTCGAGTTGTGGAAAATTACGAATTATGATATTGTGAATACTTGACATTGAGGAATTTGGGACTATGAGTAACCTTTGATTTTCATATCCAAAACACAACTTATAATCATCATTTTCCAATCTTTTCTTTCTTAATGACAATGTGATTAAAGCCTTAATCAATCCTTTGATTAGCACATACACCAAATAAACCTTCAAACCATTTCAAAATCTATCCAAACCTTATCCCCAATATTCTCTTATATTCTTTGTACTTGAATGTACTTTTGGTCCCCCAACATTCACACAATCTCGACATCAACCTATTTTTCACCACATTCCCTCTTAAACACTACAATTCAAACACATCATCACATTCTCTCTTCCTCTCCATTTTGAATTTGAAATACACATACTCACACTCACACACCAATCTTCTATCATACACTTCTCACTCTCACATACTCTACAATTCAAATTCAAACTCACACTCTCGCATTCTGTAACACCCCCAATTTCGTGATACGCAGCGGAATTCAAACTGGGTGTTACTCGACGGCACAACAGTCATAATAATAGAAAACGATCTCTAAAGGAGTCGTTTTAAAAAAAAGATTTATCATTCAAAATTTTCAAATATAACACAGTTTACAAAATAGGTCCCAGTTGGTTCCATTGTTTACAAAGTACATCAATATAAAGTCTTTGATGTTTTGTGAATGATAAAATATTTATAGCCTTCTTGATCTAGTCCTTGCTCTTCCGTGCCAGTGATGAGTGTGTAAATACTCATCATTTTTGGGTCAATATAAACTGCAAAATCATCTGAAAACACTCAAAAATGCATCAAAATGATGAAAATATCACAAATCAGTGTTTTATGTGTTTTAAATGCAAAAATATCAAAATCAGATGAAAAACATATCAAATTTGCAAAAATTGCAGTTTTAGTCCCTCAACTTTCAAAATTTGTCAAAACTAGTCCCTGAGTCAAAATTTCAAAAGAAAAGTCACCAAAGGTCCTTTTAAAATCATAAGTTGTCAAATTTAGTCCTTAGGTGAAAAATATCAAAAAGTTTGAGAAATTACAAAATTAGTCCTTCAACTTTAAAATTTGGCAAAATTGGCCCCTGGAAAATCTGAAAATGGCAACTTTGGTCCTTGCATTATTAAACTTTGTCACTTTTAGTCCTTGGAAGCAACTTTGTTGAATTGGCAGGATTGGTCCTTGATTTTCAGAAAATTGCATAATTAGTCCTTGTCATTATTAAGCCCTTTCAACAATTTTGAACCCTGCCATATCATTGGACCCTTGTCACTTAACCCTTTTGACCCTTTGATTATTAAACCCTGCCCAGTCAAATGGCTAGTCAAACCAAACAAAAAAAAGGGCGCCAAACCATCTCCTTCCCCACTTGTTTCTGCAATCACCTGCTACACTCAACCCCTCCTCACCTTATCACAAACCTGTCCCCCCTCCAAACACTACATCCAAGTAACATTTATTACCTCCCCTTTCCCACACTCAATCTCACACAACTGTTAAAACTCCATTTCCCGCCAAAACCACTCAATGGCCAAGATCAACTCTAAACCATCCAAGGTCAAAATGGAAGTGGGATTTGCAGAGAGAGAGAGAAAAAGCAACTGGAGCTATAAAGAGAAGAAGAAGCAGTTTCAAGGGGGTAGTTAGTTTTAAGTTTTTTTCTTTATGTCGTTTTTCAATAAAATGTTGTAGTTTAGATTAAAAGTTGTAATTTCAAGCTCATGTGTATCAAACTCAGTTGTTTAACAAGTGCAATCCAGTTTTAAGGTTTAATTCAAAGTCTCATTTATATTTCACATATTGGTGTTCCTTTTGTTGGAATTTGCAAATTCATGCTCCTATGTTAAAGCTTCCAGTAGCTTCTTTTATCCTTCAAACTAGTGAATTTAAACTTATTTAAGCTTTGGACAAGCCTTGGAAACAGTTTTAAGCCTTTTGGTTCATGATCAATAATAGTCAATGTAAGAAATTGGAATTGGAGATGGATAATGGTGTTGCAGGATTTGGTTTAGGGTTGGAAATGGTTTGATATATTGATATTGGGTCTGGTTTAGCCTGTGACACCAGCTGGATCAGTTGTGAGTAACTTTCTAACTTTTCATTTTTAGTCTAATTTGCATAGTAAGCTTGTATCTGTTTCTGTGGTCACCTCTAGTTTTAACATGTTTATATAGTTGTGTTTAGGTCATGTAAGTTTAGTTTGATCACTGGGATAAGTCAGTTTAGGAGTTTAAGTGTTTTAGTTGCTTAGCAGATCATTAAAAGAGTGTTTGGTTCAATTGGTTTAACTGAGCTTGAGACTTTGTTGGTGCTTAAAAATTGTATACTCAGTCTTGGTATAGGTTCTTAGAACCATTCCAGTCATAACTTGTACTGCAAAGATCATTAGTCAAAATTTCATTTGATCTGTTCTTGTACCTGCACTGTTGGAAATTTTGAAAGCCAAAAGCTTATTTTGTGCTTAGAATTCATAGAACTAGCTTTCCTTAAGTTTATTTCATCATAATATTTCATTTCCAGTCTTTAAATCATGATCAAAATCCACAAAAGTCAACTTTCTCATCTGTTTTTAAAAGTCAAAATCAGGTCTGAGTCAGTGTTTTAGCAGAACTTGCAGCTAGTGCACACTGTTCATTTCAGCTTTTCATGGTCTCAAATTTGGTAAAATTGTAGTCTGCTAGGTAGTCTTCAAGTGCAAATTTCTGGTTTTAGGTTTAGCTTATTGGATAAGTAGTTAAATAAGCTCAAACTAGCTTCCCTGTTTGTCTATTTCTGCATCACAACTTGTTCCAATATGGTCACTTTTGTTTTGCTCTCTAATTTCTTCCTTACTTGTCCTTATTAGCTGCTTATTTGCATAAATGATCTCTGGTTGGTTGTGTTGAGCTTACCACTTTTGATCTTCCCTTAAGCTTATTGGATCAGCAGTTGCAAGTGCTAGATAGTAGGGTCCAAATCTGTTTTTGCTTATAGTGACAGTTAGCTTTATCATTGGTAAGCAGTACTTTAGAGGTTAGGATTAGCTTACATAAGTTTCTTTAGAGTAGTTATAGGATATAGTAGCTTCTGTAGCAGTTTGGTGTAGTGTAGTGCTTATTTGCTTATTAATAAGTACTTATTTAGGATCATTTACATAGCAGCTTTCAAATCTTTCACATAGACCCTAGTTTTTATATTTTTCTCAGCTTTAGAATAATGTTTTAGGATTTCCCTGAATTTTTCATAATTTTTAGACACTGTTCACTATTTTTCTTTATTAAAATCAGTTTTTAATCATTTTAAAATAGCTTTAATTGCAATTAATTGAGAAAAAGTTCCAAAAAATAATTTTTCAATTTTAACAGTTTAAGATAATTATAAAAAGCATAAAAATATTTTCTTATTTTTCCTCTTCTATTTGGTATTTTTCACATTTTAAATTAGATTTAAATAGTTTTAAAATCAATAGAAAATAGAAAATTAATCAAAAAATTACAAAAATAGTTTTGAAAATTCTAGTTTGTTATTTTAGACTTTTCTAAGTCTTAATTTTATTTTTCTAGCTTTATTTCCTATTTTCTTGTATTTTAGATAATTAATAAATAGTTAAAAATAGTTTTTAATTAATAATAATTAATTAACTAGTTATAAAAGTAATTTTCTTTTTCCAAATATTTTCTTTTATCATTAGGATTGTAAAAATGTATTTTTCATATTTTTAGGACTTTTATTTCTTAGATTTCATTTTTTATTTTGTACGTTGGCGTAATTTTTTATTTAAACGTAAGTTTTAAGTTTTAAGTTTTAAACGTTCATCATTTTAAAATAGTGATAGCGTTTATTTAATAGATTTTATCTTTTTAATTTCCTTTTATTTGCATTTGCCCTTGTAGTTTTATGTCCTTTCTCGTAGTTATAATAATTCCAATCTCCTTTCCCGTTCAAATCTCCCGATCACTAAACGTTTGATAATCCATTGCATAGCTCGCTGGGACATAATGACCCGGGGAGACCCTATACTCCTCAGATCTTCATTGCATTCGTGCTTAAGCAGTTTTAAGCTGGTTACGGTCCGCCATTCACAAGTGGCGGGCTTGTGTGATTAAGCTTGACTGTTGTTTGGCGCATCAAATTTTTGGCGCTGCTTGCAGTTGTCTTGCGATCTATCTTCCGTCTAGCAGATTAGTGATTTGGATCCTCACTCTTTGTTCATACCATCCATCTGTATATGTTTATGTTTTCTTATCCAAAAACCCCAAAAATACTCTTCTCATTCCTCTTATTAGTTGATTCTATTTCTCTTACCCTCTTTTGCCGTTTAATTCTATTCTTCGTATCCTCTCAACCATTTGATTCTCTTCTTAATCATCTATATGTTTAATTCTCATGGCGACGATCGATTATCCTCTAAACTGTTTCCCTCTGAAGCGTATGGAAGAGGATCAGCTCGATTGTCAGAATCCGGATTGTTTATGCAAGCGATGTGGAAGGATGGGTGCAAGAAAATATTGTTATTAGTGCGAATTATCGATAACTCTCGATTCTCAAGTTTTTCCGACCATCCGCCACAACGATGAACCCATTCAGAACGGAGACCATACGGAGTGGTGGAAATTGCTAGCTCTCAGAGCACACCACTTGTCCCACCTCCGGATTTTTCTGAATGTTCTTCGAGATTTGATAGTCATCCGGATCACCATGTTGGTTTTGTTGATTCTTTGAATAAACCGATTTTTTCTTATAACTCTCAAAGCAAATCGTTTATTCCTTGTGTCGGGTGTGGTGAGCCTCTCTTTGGTTCACCCTGTCGTTGGTGTACTTGTGTACAATGCGGTAATGATATTCATAAGGGAGTTGTTGTTTGTTTTGTGGTTCGAGGAATTCATTTGATTATGATCCTAATCAGAACTCATTTAACGACCCCTCAAACTTTTCCAATTACCCACCACAGCCCGACTTATCATCATATAACCAACATATCAGTTGTGAATATTGTGGAGGTCCTCACCAAGGATTTGAGTGTCAATCGAAACGTTTTGTCTATGAACAGTTTCGGTGATGCTCAGAACTTTGGTTATAACAAAATCCATATGATTCACCAGTCAGACTCAACAGTTTTCTGTTGTGAGTACTGTGGTGGTTCACACTACAGTTCTGATTGTCAATCGGGAAACAAGCTTGTCTATGGGCAGGTTCCTGATAACAATTATGACTCCAGCACATACGACTCCACTGCCACATCAGTTTACTGTTGTGAGAGTATGGAGGTCCTCCGCGATAATTTTCAATGTCAACCGTGGAATCAAAATTACTATACTTCCGGGTTTGACAATTTCCAACCTCCACAGCACCATACGGTTCAAACTCCACCTGAGCCGTTGCCTAAAGAAAATTCCCAAGATTTGGAAACCACAATGAAAAACTTGATGATATAATTCAAAACCTTAAGAATCAAGTGAGTGGTGAGAAAACCATTGGAGAATTGCTAGCCGAAGAGTGAGAGGCCCGCCAATCAAGGGAAGAATTATTAGCCCTAGAGCATGCAGCTCTAAGGCGTTCCCAATTTCTTAAGGAAGCTCTATATGATGATGACGAGGAGGGTTTTTATCCTTTTAGAAATAATATTTCTCAACCTCCTCAGTCAGTTGATATCCCAGCAGTTGAGATTCCATCTCAAACAACTGCTATCACACCCGATATTCCCACTCACTCTCTGAACATGGGGGACGAGCATCTTGACACTGTTCCTGAAAAGGAATCGGACGACTTCATAAAGTTTAGTGTTGAGAACCTTGTCCCAATCCCGAGAGAGTCACAGGGAACTTCTGATCATATGTGTGATTCTTCTTCCCCTCTTGAGTGTTCAAATGATCATTTGGAAACTTTCTTCGATTTTAGCGATGATGTGCTTCCTATGGAGACATTGAGTATGTGAGGCATCACTCCAGTCTGATCCTCTTCTTGAGGATTTCACGATGAACTCACTCACATCAGTCCACTTTCATCAGAAAGTGACGATGATCTCTTTGATTCGAGCCGATCTAGGAGAGATTGAAAGTCTCCTTTATAATGATCGTTCACTCACTTCTTATCCCAACAGTCCAATAGAGAATGTTGATCACTTTGTTCCCGAAACATTCAAAGCTACTTTCACCAATCCTCTATTTGAATTCGACTCTGAATTCACTTTAATTTCTGAGAATACACTCTTTGATACTCAGATTGAGGATAGTGATGAGTCCACAATGGAACAAGAGTTCACAAATTCACATCATGTGAATGATTCTCTTCATGAGGAGTTCGCCGGTGAACTCACTCATATCATGACTCCGCCGGAGTATGATTGCTTGGATGAAAAAAATCATGATCGGGAAAAGTTCTCTCAATCATGAGTTTGTATTTCTATGACAAATTTTCCAACCCTCCCTCCCGAGGTCTTGTCCAAACCAAAGAGCTCAACCGATAAAAATCCAAACGAGTGCAACTGCACTTAATCCGAGGAGAAGATCTTATCATGATCGTCATCATGATTTTCCTTCTTTTCTTCACCTACTCGGTGACTTCCTCTCTTCTTCACTCGTTCGGGAGTGAGGACACTATCTTTGACCCGGCATTTCCATGTACCATTTGTGAGCCGGGCTGCGTATATATCTCATCGGTGTGGAACTTTCACGTACTTCAATGTTTATCCAAACATCTTGAATGAAAGTCCGATGGAGATTGTTTCTTCCACTTTGCTTCCCCATGAACAAATTAATTCGGGGTCGAGTCAAGCTAGCGACTCGGTAATCAAAAACAGTAGCATGCAATATGGGTTTTCACCCATATTTCTGACTTCTTTCTATTTTCTACCACCCTAGTGTGGGGGGTTGCCCCACATGTTGTGTATATATGCAAGTTTAAAAATCTTTCTAAATAATGGCCGTAGTATTTCCCTTTTACGTTCTTTGTTTCGGCATAACCGCCGGTACTTTGAATATTGAGGGCAATATTCATTTCTAAGTGTGGGGGGGAATTCTCGCGAATTTTATCATATAATTATACCAATTCCCCCGTTTTTGGCCAAAATTTTTTTTGGAGTAAGTGTTTTACACTTACTCATTTGGTTATCAGTCCGCCATGTCTGTAAGATAAAAGGATTGGCTAATCCAGGAGCAAACGGCTCTTGGTAAAGATTTCTCAAATCCATTTATATGGCTTGCAATTTGCCCAAAATTGTATGGTTCTCAACTCACCATATCCTAAAAAGTGAAGAGTTAGCTAGCCCGCAAGGTTATGGCTTGTGGTAAAGGCAGTGGAAAATCCATAATTGGTAATCAGCTCACCAAAGATAATATTGATAATTTATCTAAGAGTTGGCTAGTCCAGAGCAAAAGGCTTCTGGTAAAGACAAAATCAAATCCGTTGAAAGCTGGTGGTTTGCTCAAAATCACATGGTTATCAGTGTATCATGGTTCTTACTTGAACTGAAACATTTGGCTACTCCAGAAGTAATGGCTTTTGGTAAAGAGATGAAAATCCATTAAGTTTTTCTCAAAAGATTGCTAGGGACTAGCAATAGTTTAGTGTGGGGGATTGATGAGTGTGTAAATACTCATCATTTTTGGGTCAATATAAACTGCAAAATCATCGAAAACACTCAAAATGCAAAATGATGAAAATATCACAAATCAGTGTTTTATGTGTTTTAAATGCAAAAATATCAAAATCAGATGAAAAACATATCAAATTTGCAAAAATTGCAGTTTTAGTCCCTCAACTTTCAAAATTTGTCAAAACTAGTCCCTGAGTCAAAATTTCAAAAGAAAAGTCACCAAAGGTCCTTTTAAAATCATAAGTTGTCAAATTTAGTCCTTAGGTGAAAAATATCAAAAAGTTTGAGAAATTACAAAATTAGTCCTTCAACTTTAAAATTTGGCAAAATTGGCCCCTGGAAAATCTGAAAATGGCAACTTTGGTCCTTGCATTATTAAACTTTGTCACTTTTAGTCCTTGGTAGCAACTTTGTTGAATTGGCAGGATTGGTCCTTGATTTTCAGAAAATTGCATAATTAGTCCTTGTCATTATTAAGCCCTTTCAACAATTTTGAACCCTGCCATATCATTGGACCCTTGTCACTTAACCCTTTTGACCCTTTGATTATTAAACCCTGCCCAGTCAAATGGCTAGTCAAACCAAACAAAAAAAAGAGCAAACCATCTCCTTCCCCACTTGTTTTCGCAATCACCACTACACTCAACCTCCCTCACCTTATCCACCATTTGTCCCCTCCAAACACTACATCCAAGTAACATTTATTACCTCCCCTTTCCACACTCAATCTCACACAGCTGTTAAAACTCCATTTTCCGCCAAAACCACTCAATGGCCAAGATCAACTCTAAACATCCAAAGGTCAAAAATGGTGGGATTTGCAGAGAGAGAGAAAAAGCAACTTGGAGCTATAAAGAGAAGAAAGAAGCAGTTTCAAGGGGTAGTTAGTTTTAAGTTTTTCTTTATATGTCGTTTTCAATAAAATGTTGTAGTTTAGATTAAAGTTGTAATTTCAAGCAATGTATCAAACTTCAGTTGTTTAACAAGTGCAATCAGTTTAGGTTTAATTCAAAGTCTCATTTATATTTTCACATGTTGGTGTTCACTGTTGGAATTTGCAAATTCTTCCTATGTTAAAGCTTCCAGTAGCTTCTTTTATCCTTCAAACTAGTGAATTTAAACTTATTTAAGCTTTGGACAAGCCTTGGAAACAGTTTTAAGCCTTTTGGTTCATTGATCAATAATAAGTCAACTGTAGGAGCAAATTGGATTGGAGATGGATAATGGTGTTGCAGGGATTTGGTTTGGGTTGGAAATGGTTTGATATATTGTTGATATTGGGTGCGGTTTAGCTGTGACACCAGCTGGATCAGTTGTGAGTAACTTTCTAACTTTTCATTTTTAGTCTAATTTGCATAGTAAGCTTGTATACATTTACGTGGTCACCTCTAGTTTAACATGTTTATATAGTTGTATTTTAGGTCATGTAAGTTTAGTTTGATCAGGATAAAGTCAGTTTAGGAGTTTAAGTGTTTTAGTTGCTTAGCGGATCATTAAAGAGTGTTTGGTTCAATTGGTTAACTAGCTTGAGACTTTGTTGGTGCTTAAAATTGTATACTCATCTTGGTATAGGTTCTTAGAACCATTCTGATCATTAACTTGTACCGCAAAAAGATCATTAGTCAAAATTTCATTTGATCATTCTTGTACTGCTTGTTGGAAATTTTGAAAGCCAAAGCTTTATTTTGTGCTTAGAATTCATAGAACTAGCTTTCCTTAAGTTTATTTCATCATAATATTTCATTTCAAGTCTTTAAATCATGATAAAATCCACTTAAGTCAACTTTCTCATCATTTTTAAAGTCAAAATCAGTGCAGTCAGTGTTTTACTTGAGAACTTGCAGCTAGTGCACTGTTTCATTTCAGCTTTTCATGGTCTCAAATTTGGTAAAATTGTAGTCTGCTAGGTAGTCTTCAAGTGCAAATTTCTGGTTTTAGGTTTAGCTTATTGGATAAGTAGTTAAATAAGCTCAAACTAGCTTCTGTTTATCATTACGCATCGACCTTTGTTCCAATATGGTCACTTTTGTTTTGCTCTCTAATTTCTTCCCTTGCTTGTCTATTAGCTGCTTATTTTGCATAAATGATCTGGTTGGTTGTGTTGAGCTCTACACTTTTGATCTTCCCTTAAGCTTATTGGATGTGATTGCAAGTGCTAGATAGTAGAGGTCCAAATCTTTTTGCTTATAGTGACAAGTTAGCTTTATCATTGTTAGCATTACTTTAGAGGTTAGGATTAGCTTACATAAGTTGCTTTAGAGTAGTTATAGGATATAGTATCTTCTGTAGCAGTTTGGTGTAGTGTAGTGCTTATTTGCTTATTAATAAGTACTTATTTAGGATCATTTACATAGCAGCTTTCAAATCTTTCACATAGACCCTAGTTTTTATATTTTTCTCAGCTTTAGAATAATGTTTTAGGATTTCCCTGAATTTTTCATAATTTTTAGACACTGTTCACTATTTTTCTTTATTAAAATCAGTTTTTAATCATTTTAAATTAGCTTTAATTGCAATTAATTGAGAAAAAGTTCAAAAAATTAATTTTTCAATTTTAACAGTTTAAGATAAATATAAAAAGCATAAAAATATTTTTCTTATTTTCCTCTTCTATTTGGTATTTTTCACATTTTAAATTAGATTTAAATAGTTTTAAAATCAATAGAAAATAGAAAATTAATCAAAAAATTACAAAAATAGTTTTGAAAATTCTAGTTTGTTATTTAGACTTTTTCTAAGTCTTAATTTTATTTTTCTAGCTTTATTTCCTATTTTCTTGTATTTTAGATAATTAATAAATAGTTAAAAATAGTTTTTAATTAATAATAATTAATTAACTAGTTATAAAAATAATTTTCTTTTTCCAAATATTTTCTTTTATCATTAGGTTTGTAAAAATGTATTTTTCATATTTTTAGGACTTTTTATTTCTTAGATTTCACTTTTTATTTTTATGCGTTACGTAATTTTTATTTAAACGTAAGTTTTAAGTTTTAAGTTTTAAACGTTCATCAATTTTAAAAATAGTGATAGCGTTTATTTAATAGTTTTTATCTTTTTAATTTCCTTTTATTTGCATTTTTGCCCTTGTAGTTTATGTCCTTTCTCTGTAGTTATAATAATTCCAATCTCCTTTTCCGTTCAAATCTCCCGATCACTATACGTTTGATAATCCATTGCATAGCTCGCTGGGACATAACGACCCGGGGAGACCCTATACTCCTCAGATCTTCATTGCATTCGTGCTTAAGCAGTTTTAAGCTGGTTACGGTCCGCCATTCACAAGTGGCGGGTTTGTGTGATTTAGCTTATTTGTTTGGCATCGACCAGCTTCCGACATTATGGACCTGAAATACATGCTTAAAACTGTCAACACAAAGGTTGAGTGAAATTCATAGAGTTTGTTTGATGGTTGAACACATTATGTTGGTAGTGTGAGTTAGTTAGACTCACACCAATGGTTTGAAAATAAAACATTATTATTGTTTGATGCAATTTGCCTCAAGTACATGATACTTGAGCCAGCTTTGTTTGTCACCAAGCTCATGAAACCAAAGCGTTAACGTGTTCCAATATTAATTGGAGAAACTGTTGGTACTTGCCCTAATAGGTAAAATTGTCGTTTTACCTAATGTTACTCAAATATAGTGCGTTTGTTTGCCTACCCGGTCAACATAAACGGGATTCGTCAATCCCAATAGATCTATTCACAATATTCGTGCTCACTCTCTCCAGTGATTAATGGTTCATGATTTAGGGACTTATATTTGGCAAATGATGGATATTTAGTGACAATATGAAAATCAGATAAACATATAGTTTGAAAGCAATATGTTCGGTTTAAAATAAAGCATGTATCTCCCCAAGGGTTTGTAAAATAATTAAGTAATAGAAAGTGGGGCTATGAACTCACGGTAATCCTTAAAAGTTTAGAGTACTTATGAAAGTAAATGAAAATTGTTGAGCATGTATCTCCCCCAAAAGTAATTCAAAACGTATAAAAGTAGGGGCTATGAAACTCACCTAAGAATAAATGATATCAAATGTATAATGAGAATGATGGATATGCCGTGAGAACTTCTACAAGCAACCTAGAATAGGATGTTGCGACTTAGGTTTGAAATAATGATGCGAAAGAAATAACAAACCTATATACGTCTCTATGTTGATCATGATGTAGTACATGGGTTTTGTGTATGTCGTTTATAGAAATGGTCTAGTTGTGAAAACGTGTTTAGTTTATGTATATCGTACTACCGTTCGGGCCATAACAATTCAGAGGTCATGTAGTAAACGTTTGAGGATCTAGGACATTTTAAATCGTAAATCCAGCAACTCGTCGATACGTTTTACTCAAATGAAACCCCTCACATGAAGCTCCCTAGTTTTGTAGCACTTAGTAGATAAAACATAGATTTTGAATGAAGATTGTTATATCATAAAGTTTATCATGTTTGTAGTAAATATCTAGTTTTTACAAGTTCTCGTCGTTTCATAAATATGATCACTATATAATGTAGGTATATAAAGTTATGTCGTTTGGTTTGTGTTGGTATTGATTTGCCAAGGTTAACACCTTAGTTAACGGTCTTGGGTAAATAAGCCTTGAGGCTTTAGCCATTGCCTTGCCGTGGCTTTGGTCTTGACTACCATGGTCTTGAGACTCAGCCTTGACCTTAGCCGTGGCCGCGGTCTTGGCTTATGGCCATTAGGCCTCTTGGTTTCGCTTTTAGTTGTGACAAAAGTATAGTCGTGAAACTATATATATATAGGGCATTTTTAGTTTTTGAAAGAATATGGCCTATCTAAGCGTTTTCAAGGTCCGAGCTTCTTTGAAACCTGAGGAAAACGTCGTTCCGGAAAACTTTTGTGTTTTAATTTTTTGATGATTCAGACCAGAAGTACCACTTTCAAAACGGACAGCTGCTTAACAGCTTGTGTTTAGGCAGTTTCGGCGTTTTGGTTTCGCTAACTTCTTTTGGCCGTATCTTTTGACTCGTTTGTCCGTTTTGGGTGATTCAAGTTGCTATGTTTACTTTTTTATCTTGTCTAACATAGTTTGTAAGTTAGAAAATCCATATGTGACTGGTTTTAATAGTCTCAAACGTGTAAAATATGACTAGTTTACTAGTTTGTTACTTTTACGACAATATGTGAATTAAAACATGTGATTGAGTATATGTACATCATGAATCAACATAGTAACTATATATATAGCATGACTTTGTTAAGATTATGAATAATAAAGATGAGATGATGGTGGTGATTAGTTGCTTACAACTTTTGGCTTTCAATTAAGAAAAGAGTAACTAGTAAGGATCGGACTTTGATTGAACACTTAGGGCTTTGGATTGAGCTAGCTTTCTACACCTTGGCACCCTTGTAATCTTGAAGAGTTGGTGATGATGTACTAAGTGACTTGAGTGGATCTAAACTCAAGAAGATCACTTAAACTTGCTAGAGATTTGATGTAGTAACTTACTACTTGAAACTTCTTTGCATAAACTTGGAGTTTATAGATCAAACTATGGAAGATATGATGGTTTTGTGATATGAACGACCCAAATAAGAGTATGAGGGTTTTTAGGAAGTCTTTCACTTGCTATTTATAGGAGGGTAAGTTTGGTTAACCATATATTGGGTTAAATGTTAACCATGGTTAAGTTAGGACACATGTAATGATCTAAAAGAAGCATGGTTAGGATTAAGCCACCAAAATGATGAATCCCCCCCCCCTTAATTCGGCCATATGAAGATAAGATGACTTAGGTGGATAGTTTTGGTATTATCTTGAGTTTAAAGCATGATTTGGTTCCGTTAAATGCCAACCGTAAGTTGTTAAGCCATAATGCGTAAAACCGGATATCGTAAAAATACGAAACTTGTTGGAATGATGAAACTCATCATTATACTCAATCTTAAAATATAAAATGAGTGATAAGTCTCATTGGGTGCAAAAACGCTGCCTAAAGCTGGAAACACGGGTCAACAACGCGTAATTCGCAATTTATCAGAAAAGAACGAAATTTCAGGGAAATGAACGTGAATTTATTTAAAGTAGACTAAAATTAGTCTATAAGTGATATGAGATGTCAAAATGTGGTTTTCGTTATACGTGGGATAACTTAACAGTTATACGTGAAGTCTAAAAGTTACGCGATTTAAGAAAAATGTAGAACGTACAAGGTTAATTTCTTTATGGTCAAAGGAGGAGGGAAATATGTTTGAATTTTCCAAAAAATTTAAAAGTGTCATAAAATCTTAGAAAACACAGTGCAGGAATGGTTAAGTCTGGGTCTAAGTAGAATTGTTTAAAACGTAAGTTTAGTGTCTTACGATCCAGGGTTTATTTGGTAACATTTAAATGAAATCTTAAAAATTCTCTAATTAATTATGAGTGATCTAAAAATTAATCTGATGTGAGAAAAATTGTCAGAGTTGATTTTCGTTATGCGCGGGATGTTCAAATGGTGTTCCGACCAAAACGAAACTTTAAAACGATGTTTTCTTAATAACTTTTGCGAAGATGATCTAACGATTGTCAAACTCTCAGGATATTACTAAAATAATTTAACTTACGTGAATGTGAAATAAAAATATTACAGGATGAATAGTGAAAGTGAATAGTAATTTCTCGAGATGAATAGTAAAAATTTGAGAATGGATAGAAATCTTGAAAATGCGAATTGTTACAGTCTCACCACCTTAATGGGAATTCCGTCCCGGAATTCAGTGTGCGTTATCCGATGTTGAAGTGTCTAGGAACATGAGGGTGTATACGCCGAATCCTAATCTTTGCGTTCTCAAGTTTCTGGTCATAGAATGTGTTATATACCATTTTATGTTTTTGGTGGTGGCTTAAGTTGATCACCTAAAGGTATAAGATGTTGTTGATGTGAAATGGTTTATAATGATGTGATAATTGTCATTTGTAAGAAAGTCTTGATAGTCGCAAGTGGTTATCAAAACCATTTCCAAAGTTGATCATGTCTTAGGTGGTTTCGGGATGAAGGCTATATCGTATAGTGTTTATGTCTACTAGTGTTTGATAGAAACGTGGTATTGTGAAGTTTTACATACTGACTTATAATGGGGTTCAGATAATGATATGATATGTTGACGATTAGAAGAGTGTAGCGTACGCTTACCATTATTCTCAGGTAGAGATGTCAAGTTTGTTTTAAAATCAAAATTGAATTTTAAAGGAATATGACAGAATGATATCCTTGAAACCTAATCAGGCTAGTACTTTTAAGAAATGACCAGAAGATTTGATAACTATCCCAAGATAGTAGTTCGGATTATCTCATGTATGAAAACTTCAAGAATGAAATTAGGTAGTATAAATAAGATGTTAAGATTTTGCTGAGTGGTAAGACACTATCGTGTTTCTAGATCTTTTTAATGAATTCTGGTGAGTTTAAGTAGGAAATTAACCTGAATATAACCCTTGTATAACTGTTCTCAGTGTTTGAAAAATTTAAGTCGAACATAGTTAATCAGACTATGTTCCACTATCCCTAGGTTAAATATAGGTGATTAGGCTATATTTAGCCGAGGTTCGATAAAATTTTCAAATACCTAAATTAGGTATACTTGTGATATGTCCATAGCTTTTGAGAAATTGTCCACTAAGCAAAGGCGATATCAAACCATTCAGTTGCAAGTCCTGGCCATAAAAGACTTGTAACCTATGTTTTCACATTCCATTGCATAGAAGATAGTATGGGTAGATACGTGTGGAAAGGAAATCTTAAGTAATCCTAAAATAGTTCATACTTGGCTAGCATCACGGACCTTTAACAATGAAGGTTTCAGAAGAGAATTTTGATGAATGTAGAGAACGTTGCTGAACTTCAGCTTTTGTAGATGATGAGTAAGTTTATCTTTTAGAAATCCCATTTCTTGTATTTCCATTGGGGAAATTGATAGACTATGACGGGTTTCATGTAAAACAATATCATATAATGTTTATAAGATAATTTTTAGAGACTTTGTATAACTTACAATGTCTGTGAAGTAAATTAAACCATTGTGTAACTCACAATATCTTGAGAAAAGATGGAGAGACCATTGTGTAACTCACAATGTCTTGAGAAATGATGGAGAGACCATTGTGTAACTCACAATGTCTTGAGAAATGATGGAGAGATCATTGTGTAATTCACAATGTCTTGAGAAATGATGGAGAGACCATTGTGTAACTCACAATGTCTTGAGAAATGATGGAGAGATCATTGTGTAACTCACAATGTCTTGAGAAATGATGGAGAGATCATTGTGTAACTCACAATGTCTTGAGAAATGATGGAGAGACCATTGTGTAACTCACAATGTCTTGAGAAGTGATGGAGAGATCATTGTGTACTCACAATGTCTTGAGAAATAAATGAGAGATCATTGTGTACTCACAATGTCTTGAGAAATAAATGAGACCACTGTAGGATTTACAGTGTTTGAGAATGTAATAGAGACCACTGTATCTCACAGTGTCTTGAAAAATGAATGATACCATTGTATCTCACAATGTCTAGGAAGTAGGAAAGACCATTGTAGTCAGTTACAATGTCTTGGAGGAAGTTTCGTAATCCTGAAATGCATGAGTAGATGCATGATTGGGAGATTGGGAAAATATGATTGTGCCGTAATGCCTTAGAATAGGCATACGCAAATATGTTGAGTACTTTGTTTATGATTGAAATTATGTCGAGTGTATATATCAATATACTAGTATGTTTGTATAGCTTAAAATGCCTAAAAGTCACATAATCGTCTGTAGGATGGAAGGCACGGAGAACGGAAAGCTATAAAATGTTTTTGTTTGTAAAAGTAGTTATAGTTTAAGTCTCAATTAGACCCGTTTCTCTATAACTGTGGCTCTGATACCAATCTGTAACACCCCCAATTTCGTGATACGCAGCAGAATTCAAACTGGGTGTTACTCGACGGCACAACAGTCATAATAATAGAAAACGATCTCTAAAGGAGTCGTTTTAAAAAAAAGATTTATCATTCAAATTATTCAAATATAACATAGTTTGCAAAATAGGTCCCAGTTGGTTCCATTGTTTACAAAGTACATCAATATAAAGTCTTTGATGTTTTGTGAATGATAAAATATTTATAGCCTTCTTGATCTAGTCCTTGCTCTTCCGTGCCAGCTTCCGACATTATGGACCTGAAATACATGCTTAAAATTGTCAACACAAAGGTCGAGTGAAATTCATAGAGTTTGTTTGATGGTTGAACACATTATGTTGGTAGTGTGAGTTAGTTAGACTCACACCAATGGTTTGAAAATAAAACAGTTATTATTGTTTGGTACGGTTGCCTCAAGTACATGATACTTGAGCCCGCTTTTGTTTGTCACCAAGCTCATGAAACCAAGGCATTAACGTGTTCCAATATTTATTGGAGAAACTGTTGGTACTTTCCCTAATAGGTAAAATTGCCGTTTTACCTAATGTTACTCAAATATAGTGCGTTTGTTTGCCTACCCGGTCAACACAAACGGGATATATTCGTGCTCACTCTCTCCAGTGATTAATGGTTCATGATTTAGGGACTTATATTTGGCAAATGATGGTTATTTAGTGACAATATGACAATCAGATAAACATATAGTTTGAAAGCAATGTGTTCGGTTTAAAATAAAGCATGTATCTCCCCCAAGGGTTTGTAAAATAATTAAGTAATAGAAAGTGGGGCTATGAACTCACAGTAATCCTTAAAAGTAGTACATGGTTTTTGTGTATGTCGTTTATAGAAATGGTCTAGGTGTGAAAACGTGTTTAGTTTATGTATATCGTACTACCGTTCGGGCCATCACAATTCAGAGGTCATGTAGTAAACGTTCGAGGATCTAGGACACTTTAAATCGTAAATCCAGCAACTCATTGATACGTTTTACTCAAATGAAACCCCTCACATGAAGCTCCCTAGTTTTGTAGCACTTAGTAGATAAAACATAGATTTTGAATGAAGATTGTTATATCATAAAGTTTATCATGTTTGTAGTAAATATCTAGTTTTTACAAGTTCTCGTCGTTTCATAAATATGATCATTATATAATGTAAGTATATAAATTTATGTCGTTTGGTTTGTGTTGGTATTGATTTGCCAAGGTTAACACCTTAGTTAACGGTCTTGGGTAAATAAGCCTTGAGGCTTTAGCCATTGCCTTGCCGTGGCTTTGGTCTTGACTACCATGTTCTTGAGACTCAGCCTTGACCTTAGCCGTGACCGTGGTCTTGGCTTATGGCCATTAGGCCTCTTGGTTTTGTTTTTAGTTGTGACAAAAGTATAGTCGTGAAACTATATATATAGGGCAGTTTCAGTTTTTGAAAGAATATGGCCTATTTAAGCGTTTTCAAGGTCCGAGCTTCCTTAAAACCAAAGGAAAACGTCGTTCTGGAAAACTTTTGTGTTTTAACTTTTTGATGATTCGGACCAGAAGTACCACTTTCAAAACGGACAGCTGCTTAACAGCTTGTGTTTAGGCAGTTTCGGCGTTTTTGTTTCGTTAACTTCTTTTGGCCGTATCTTTTGACTCGTTTGTCAGTTTCGGGTGATTCAAGTTGCCATGTTTACCTTTTTATCTTGTCTACCATAGTATGTAAGTTAGAAAGTCCATATGTGACTGGTTTTAATGGTCTCAAACGTGTAAAATATGACTAGTTTACTAGTTTGTTACTTTTACGACAATATGTGAATTAAAACATGTGATTGAGTATATGTACATCATGAATCAACATAGTAACTATATATATAGCATGAAATTGTTAATATTATAAATAATAAAGATGAGATGATTGTGGTGATTAGGTTCTTACAACTTTTGGCTTTCAATTAAGAAAGGAGTAACTAGTAAGGATCGGACTTTGATTGAACACTTAGGACTTTGGATTGAGCTAGCTTTCTACACCTTGGCACCCTTGTAATCTTGAAGAGTTGGTGATGAAGTACTAAGTGACGTGAGTGGATCTAAACTCAAGAAGATCACTTAAACTTGCTAGAGATTTGATGTAGTAACTTACTACTTGAAACTTCTTTGCATAAACTTGGAGTTTATAGATCAAATCATGGAAGATATGATGGTTTTGTGATATGAACGACCCAAATAAGAGTATGAGGGTTTCTAGGAAGTCTTTCACTTGCTATTTATAGGAGGGTAAGTTTGGTTAACCATATATTGGGTTAAATGTTAACCATGGTTAAGTTAGGACACATGTAATGATCTAAATGAAGCATGGTTAGGATTAAGCCACCAAAATGACGACTCCCCCCCTTAATTTGGCCATATGAAGAGAAGATGACTTAGGTGGATAGTTTTGGTATTATCTTGAGTTTAGAGCATGATTTGGTTCCGTTAAATGCCAACCGTAAGTTATTAAGCCATAAAACGTAAAATCGGATATCGTAAAAATACAAAACTTGTAGGAATGATGAAAATCATCATTATACTCAATCTAAAAATATAAAATGAGTGATAAGTCTCATTGGGTGCAAAAACGCTGCCTAAAGCTGGAAACACGGGTCAACAACGCGTAATTCGCAATTTATCAGAAAAGAATGAAATTTTAGGGAAATGACCGTGAATTTATTTAAATTAGACTAAAATTAGTCTATAAGTGATATGAGATTTCAAAATGTGGTTTTCGTTATATGTGGGATAACTTAACAGTTATACGTGAAGTCTAAAAGTTACGCGATTTAAGAAAAATGTAGAACGTACAAGGTTAATTTCTTTATGGTCAGAGGAGGAGGGAAATATGTTTGGCTTTTCCAAAAAATGTAAAAGTGTCATAACATTTTAGAAAACACAGTGCAGGAATGGTTAAGTCTGGGTCTAAGTAGAATTGTTTAAAACGTAAGTTTAGTCTCTTACGATCCAGGGTTTATTTGGTAACATTTAAATAAAATCTTAAAAATTCTCTAATTAATTATGAGTGATCTAAAAATTAATCTGATGTGAGAAAAATTGTCAGAGTTGATTTTCGTTATGCGCGGGATGTTCAAATGGTGTTCCGACCGAAACGAAACTTTAAAATGATGTTTTCTTAATAACTTTTGCGAAGATGATCTAACGATTGTCAAACTCTCAGGATATTACTAAAATAATTTAACTTACGAGAATGTGAAATAAAAATTTTACGGGATGAATAGTGAAAGTGAATAGTAAAAGTGAATAGTAATTTCTCGAGATGAATATTAAAAATTTGAGAATGGATAGAAATCCTGAAAATGCGAATTGTTACACATTCCTTCCCTCACACACTTTCCAAGTCACACACTTCACAATTCAAATTTGAATCCAAGCCAAAGGCTACCCATCACATTACTCTCACATCTATACAACTCACATTCCTCGCATACAACCTCCCTCAATTCTTCTCTCCTCTCACACTTAAAATTCAAATTTGAATTTCAAACCATAAGCTCTCTTCCATCACATGAAGCCAACTCATTCCAACTCATCCCATCTCATCTCAACTCTCTTAACTTAACCATGATTTCTTTCTAACCTAACTTCTCTCATACACTTCCCTCTCTTACAATTTGAAATCCATATTCAAATTTTACCCTCTCTAATACAAGATCCTTACTTCCTTTCTAAGAAAAGAATATTCCATGGCATATTCTTTCTCTCTTATCTATTCTATATGAGGAGTACCCAATATACCCCTATCTGATTATCCCTTCTCTCTTTTCTTTTTTGATAATTAGTTTACCCAACACATTCTGTTGAGCACTTCACAAAATGATTTTTATTAAATGGCTATTCGAGTTGGTTGACCTTGAGGATGAATAATGGAACAGTCAAAAGTGTGAAGTACAATTATGGGTTTAGCAAAGTCGGGTAGTTAAAATACCAAAGTCCCATGAAAAACCTTTACAGGTGTCTGATGCACTGCTGGCGCTCCGACACGCTAGCCAGCGCGTCAGCCTCGTAAAACTTTTTCAAGTTTGGGACTTTGGCCTATAAATACCCCATCTTGGCTCTTGTATTCCTCACCCCTTGCCATTTATTCTTTCTCTCTCTAATTTCTTTTCTCTTTACCCTCTAATTCTCTCTTGTGTTCCTAATCTTCCTCTCTTATCATTTTTGAAAGAACACATTCTCCGCAAGGGAAGAATCACAAGAACCTTATCCACTTTTGTGATTCCATCGAGGGGCTTCTTTTCTATACCCTTTCTATTAGAATCGAGTCTCTAGGTTAGGTTAAGGTTTGATTTAAACAATCAAACATTTATTCATTCAATTTGGTGGTAAGGGAAATCTTGTGTCTTGATGACCAAGCCTAGATCGTTGGAGATCTAGTTGGGGTTTGATACTTTCAATGGGAAGTCTTAGTGGTCTTAGTGGGAAGTCGAATCGCAAGATTTTTTTGGGTGGTTTTCGAGGGCGGAATACCATTTGGAGTAGCTCTTTTTTGTGAGCACCGATCTTTGTGCATATCGATGGAGTGAAGTTGTAACGGTTTGTAGTCCACCGAAAGGATTACACTTAGTGAATAGTATCGTGTCGTGGATTCGAAAATGGATGTACGGATGGTTTAAACCCCCTCCGAACTAGTATATACCGTGGTGTCTCTTTACTTGCTTTATATACTTCGGTTGTGATCACGGTTGTTGTATTTGTTGTATAACCACTTCTTGATCTTTGAGGCTTAAAGTCAATAAACTTCAAAGAAGCCGAAAAGACGCCTAAAAGACCGTATTCACCCCTCCCCCTCTACTGTTCTACAAATTGTATGTTATATATATTTATATATCTTGATAGCTTTACCTTCTCCTTGACGAGAGC
Source organism: Chrysanthemum makinoi (assembly GCA_910596185.1). Classification (NCBI taxonomy): domain Eukaryota; kingdom Viridiplantae; phylum Streptophyta; class Magnoliopsida; order Asterales; family Asteraceae; genus Chrysanthemum; species Chrysanthemum makinoi. The sequence continues at coordinate 186,883,244 of OU343217.1, forward strand.
TTTGCAAGGAGTTAAAATGTGTCAAAAATGGAGTTGGTATGAATGAGATATCGGGTCTCAAAGTGAGGCACGTGTAACACAAAATATTGGAAAATGGTGCATCCCACATCGCTTAGAAAGGAAGCGGGAAGGTGTTTATGTAGAAATCTTGATATTTGCTATCAAATTCCTTTGGTTGGTTTTACTCTAACACCTATGCGAGCGCGCAGGAGGGTGCAAATTTCAGGATTTCTAGGCCAAAATGGGTTCCAAGCTTGTGAACTCATGAAAGCCCGCGCGACCTGCGGACACGAATGAAGCTCAAACAATTCGCCTCTGCGCGTATCTTTTTGTTGCAGATTTGGGTTCTTAGTTTCCAAATTATGTGTCAATCTACTCGAGGAATAGATATAAACTTAATGAATAAATTTTTTACAGAATCATTTTGTGCAATTAAAAGATATGTAAATCTGGTTAACTAATAACATATTTAATTATTATGGCTCTTATATAGTCTTTGAGAACAAGAAAACTTTTCTGTATAAATAAGGTCATAACCCTCATTCAGTTCACACAGCCAAAATGAATTCCTCCATAATCAGTTTTCCAGCATCTTTGATCAGAAACATGCAGAGCTTCTATGATCTTTCAGGCAAGTGTGTCACGTCTGGCTTTACATCAGCTTTGGCCGTTGTACCATGGGAAATAGACAACGAATCTGTTTTAAGGGAACCATGTTAAACACGAGCCTCAACCTTTAATGCTTTCTTTTACTTATTTTTATATAGTGGCTGTCGTTTGCTTCTACTCCCTTCTGTCTGTATTTAATTTTCTGTTATTTACTTTATGTTTTATTTATTTATTGTAATATGGTTTTATAAATAAAAGTGTACACCATTTCCTACAGTGCCTGAGGCAATGTGTTAGGATTTATAAAATCCTGTAGTTAAAGAGTCGGTCACCTCAAGTATATGTATTCGTTAGAAAGCTCGTACTCGTAGTCATTTAGTGTTAGTAAGTTGTTTGTTAAGTAACACCGTGGAGGACGGACGGGTCTTTACCCACTGTATACCTGATCCACAGCCCATAGGAGGCGTGTCTTGTATGAAACTATAAATACCCTTTGCCTAGCAAGGCAAAGGGTTGGAGCTTTCATAATTCATTTCTCTTTGTCTCACTAAAGTTCCCAACTCTCTTCCACTTTCTCTCTCTAAAATTTATTTCATACGCCCCATATTTGTGTTTGATTGTGTGTTTATGAAAACCAATATGTTACAAATGGTATCAAGAGCCATGGTTGGATCATTCATCTTTCATGTTCTTGGATTTCTAGTGGTTTTCATAAGGTTTTTTGGTTTGAATGAGTTTAGAGTAGTTTTCATCATTTGGATCATTTCTAGTGTTAAAGTTTGAATTTTGATAGTATTTTTGTGTTTGGAATCATTATAAATGTTTTGGTTTTGTTTTGGAAGGCTTGAATCATCGTGGTTGGACTGTTTTTAGATTGAAAAGTTTAAGTTTTTAAATGTTTCTATGATGCGGTTTGTCCCTCGAATGACTTTTCTTTGAAGCGGTTTGACAGCCAAATCAAGTGGTTTGTCTCAATTATTAAGCGGTTTGTCTCAATTTTTGAGCGGTTTGTCTCATTTGTTTGAGGCGGTTTGTCAAAGAAGCGGTTTGTCTATTGAGACAAAACTGTTAATACAAATAAGCCGTAAAAACGTTTATTTATATTTTACGATCTTCTAATGTTTTGTCGATAACAAACGTAAAATCATTTTAACGAAACAAATAAAATATGTAAATAGTTTGATTCAATAGTTTTCTAACACACTAACGTTTTCACATAAAACACTAAAACAAGTATAAGTGTTTTTATGATTTAGATACATATGTACAACAACTAGTGTTTACATATTGGGCTAACATATACTTAACTAAGTATATACTGAAATGGGTAAAAACAAGTTTATACTAAAATGGGTAAAAACAAGTATGTACTAAATGGGTAAAAACTAGCAAATGGTATTGACCCATAACACATGGTTTTATATATACCACTTAACCAAGCTCATTGTATTCTTGGGATACATTGTATCTAGAAAGAAACCCATGGATCAACCCATAACCCATGACCCATGACCAAAAATACCCATGGACAAAGAGGAGCGTCCCACGGATCCCTAGCTTTACGCAAGCCAGATCCCTTGTGGAAGGGATCCGTGGGATCCGGGGAACAGTAGAATTTTTCCTCTATAAATAGTGAGCCATTTCTTCCTTTTTGCTAACCAATCTCACACATACTTTTTCCAAAGTATTATATCTCTCTAACCTCAGATCCAAGAGATCTATGTAGTTTGTATTTTGTTTTTGTGTGATTCTCTAGGTTCCTCTTAAAGGCGAGATCACCACTTCTTGAAGTCGAGCAAGCTCAAGTCCATGAGTTGCCATGCTTCGTCATCATCAAGACAACTGAGGTTCTCTTGTTGATAGTTCTTTCTCCTCCATAGATGTTGAGTTGAAGGCATTAGTGAAGGATTCCGAAAGTGTCAAGACAAAAGCATTAGTGAAACGTGCTTATCGTCCGTGTCAAAATCATTAGTGAAGAATGCTAAAGGTGTCAAGACGAAGGCATTAGTGAAGGGTGCCAAGCGTTGTGTCAAAGGCATTAGTGAAGGATTCCTAAGAATCAAATCAAGTGGCATTAGGGAAGAATGCCTAGGTCGTATAATCGTTGAGGTGCATCATTATACATATAAGTATTTGTTTATTTCCAAGGATGGTGATATCCTTGATGGTGTTGTAACAAGGAGTGGATCTCCTTGAGATTAGGTGTTGTGTTGTGATGGGTAGTAGTTCCTCCATAGTAATGGAACTAGGTGCTTAGCCTAGTACCTATTAAAGGGTAGGCGACGTTGTGATAGGATTAGTTCTCCGTGGAGTGAAAGAACTCGGTGGTTAGCCTAGCACCGTATAAAGGGTAGGCGACGTTATGTTAGGTGTGGTTCGCCTTGGTAAGAACTCGGTATTTAGCTTTGTACCGGAAAAAGGTTAAGCGACGTTGTGAAGGCTTCTCCGCCATAAGGAGATTGGTGTAGTGTTTACGAACTCTCGAGTTGGTGACTCGGGGAGTGGAGTAGGGCAAGGAAGGTGTCCTTGTAGCCGAACCACTATAAATACTTGTATCGTTGTGATGTGCTTCTTACTCTTTATCTTTCATTATACGTTTATATATCTATCTATCAACGTCCAACATAAACAACCAAATAGATTGACATAAGTCGATCTCAATATTTAAAAGGAAGTTTTAAATTGGTAAAACTATTCAACCCCCCTTCTAGTTTTCCACAATTGGCATCAGAGCTTCGTTACCAAGTTTCTTAAAGTATGTTGTACTTTAAAAACATGATACGATCCGTGTATGTTTGAAAACTACAAAGAAGGATTTTTCAAAGTCATTTTTTTAAATCATTTTGTTGGACATTGATAGATCACTCTAACAATTTTTTTTTCAAGGAATCTTCATGCTAGGATATCTCCAAAACCTTCATTTCTATTCAAAGAATAATGAAGTCAATATTCAAGGAAGGATCTAAAAGTAATCACAACTTACTTACACCAAGTACAAAGGATTACTTTAAGAGGTCATGAAGTATTTTTGGTATTATGCCAAACCAAGAAGCATAGGGGTATGTTTTACTTTTCATTAGTTAGCTTACATGAGTTTATTGATATCATAGTTCTTTTTTTTGTTTAATAATTGTTAGCATCTTTAAAAGTCTCTTTCGTCACTTTTCCGTCTTATTCAACATCAGGAATGGTATTCCTTTTGATTCGTCAAACTAACGCCATCGTCACATATGAACCCTCGATAAGTTATTCATCAAAACTCGTCGTCCAAAAACAATCTTTCATCTGATACCTCCAAACTATTTTTTAGTAAGCTAGTTTATAAGCCTACTACAAAAATAATGCCAAACAACCCTTTTTCTGTCCACAGTAGCTGGATCCCCCTAGTTGTACTAGCCGGATCCCAAATACAAGGGATCCGGGAGAACCGTGGAACAGAACTCAGCTATACGCTTTCAAAAAACACCACTGATCTTTTTCCCTCTACTCACATAACACAAAATAGGACTAAACCACTGATGTCATAGGACTCCATACCCTCAATCATTCCTCTCTAGAACACCATTGTAAGTGATTGCACTAACTTGTTATAATTTTCATCATCCTCATCCTAGGGTTTATGGTTTCTTAATTTCTAATCAATTAACTTAATTAGGGTTTTCAAAATTAATCATGAAAAGGGGCTTTTTACATAAGTAAGTTCACATTGTGTTCACAACATTGTTAAATACAAATCAAAACCATAAACCCATCTCAACTAATTTTACCTAATTGGAAAATTTGTATTTCTAGGACCAACCATGCCTAAAGCCACTCAACAAGATCATCATGATACCGTCCATTACCTTACTCATTACTATCGTAAAAAGGGATTGACAAAAACCGACCGCAAAATCTTCAAAAGCCTTGTAAAATGACTTATCCACGAAGGTCGTGTGGTCAAGGAATGTTTCCATGAAGATACCGACATTCGTCAAGTCTTCTCGGCAATCAACTTTTATTGTCTCCTTAACATAGATGAACAAATTTGTCCGGTTTTCATTTTTGAATTTTACAAAAGCATTAGGATCATTAGAAACACCGACAATAGCATCTCAAGCGCATTCATCATCAACAAACAAAACTTCACTCTACCTCTCAACACATTTGCTCAAATACTTCGCATTCCTTGTGAAGGAATTTGCATGTATTCTCAAGATTGATCAATATCTTGTCAATCCTTTGCTCTTTATCCCAACACAATATACCATACTCCTCTTGATGAACCCGAGACCGTTCGAGACACAATTTTCAAAGTAAGAGCCGACCAATCCCGCCTCAACCGAAACAAGAAACTCATTCATCGTGAGCCCTTTAAAATGGAACTTTCCAAAATGCACCCCATCTTTAGAAAATCGGAAGAAATCATTAGGGAAAACGTCATTAGCCTTGTTGGTAACAAGGATCATCCAAATGCATGTCTCGTGCAGATGATCTATTGTCTTATCCACCAAAAGCCATTTAATCTTGCCTATTACATGGTGAAGAGAATGGCCGGGGTATTCAAAGCTTCCAACATGGTACTTCCATATGGTATGCTCCTAACACGACTTTGTAAGTATGTTAGTGCATTGCAACCATCTCCTATCAACGATGATCATTACCTTTCCGATCACGTCATGGTACCTCTTACCAAACAACCCCCTAAACGGTTCATGGTCAATGGAAAGAAACTTGAAGCTCTTTCGGACTCCTCGGCTGGTGAAGAAGAAGAAGATGAAGAAGAGGAAGACGTCGACCCCATAGCTAAAATTGAATTGGAACCCTTTGATTACTATGAAAAACTTCCAACCATTCCAAACGAAATCGCGGAATTCAAACAATTGAGGGGCATGATTCAAAATCTTGCTTACAACCTCACAAAGTCGTCAAAAAGGAAAAGAAAGAATTGACGAAAGAGACAATAGGAACATGTTTTTTTTTAACTCAACTTATGTGTGGATTTTTATGTTTTAGCACTTTGGTTTGTGGTAATTTGGATATTGTTACTTTTATCATTATTAATGAGTGTTGCTTTATGAAAACATGCTTGTACTTGTTGTTTAGTTTAACGGTTAATTAGTGTGCAAAATCTGTACATCATTCTGTGGGGATTCTGATCTGCAGATGCCGGATCCCTAGGATTAGCCTAGACAGATCCCTCCCTTGAGGGAACCGCGGGATCCGTGACATCAGATCAGCAATACAGAATTCCTTGCATCAAGATAGCCTACTAGATAACATCACATTAGCTAAACATAAGATGTTAGAACTTAACTAAGTCTATTTCAAGGATGTGAAAGGCTTAGACTCACTTATAGCTTACATAAAGATCTTAGTCAAAATGTCTCTTGATTTTTCAACAAATCAAAACTCACCATATTTCCGCTTCAATACTCACAAATTATTTTTCATCTTTCAAAACACTTAGGTGGACTTATTGAACAATTTCAGGAAATTGTTTCTAGTCATCTTTATCTCAAAGTGGGTCAAAAATTAGTTTTTCAATTCTTGTGATTTTCAAGGATTTTTCAAATTTCACCTCAAGCTAAAATCTGATCTCTAGGATCATTTATCATGACTTGACACCACCAAGACTCTTAGTGTTATCTTTGAACATCCATTGGTAGTCATCTAGTCCCATTTTTCTTCCATAAAAAAAGCAATCATTTGCTATAACACCTATTACTCTTGATCATTCAAGTGTACCCTCATCTTAGGAACTTAGGAGGACTGAAACACTCAAAATAATATAGGTTTTAGCTTTTAGAAACTTGATTTCTAACCTGTCATAACTGCTGAGAGCCGGATCCCTAGGATTAACCTAGCCGGATCCCTCAAGGGAAGGAACCGCGGGATCCGGGTGACAGATTATGTCAAATCTAGCTAAAACAATCATTTCAAGCTCATCTTGCTCACTCAAACACTCCATCTCATCTTAAATGAGTTCCTAGATCAGTGAAACTCTGAACTTCAACCTTGTGCATGTCAATCATCACATCTCTAAGAATCTTACTGGATTAAGTCTTAAATGCACTTGCCAAATTCCTCCCTTTATAAGTCATATTGCTAGAACACTTTAGTCATCAAACACAAACACAATTATCAGCAATTACAACCATCTTCCTTAGTCATTTCATCATGAGAAAGGCTCCTAGTGCTAACTCATCCACCCAAGAACCACCCAAGAAACTTGCTAAGTTCATACACGAAGTTTCCTCAACCGAATCATCTCCGGTTAAGTCCACAAATGCTAGGATTTCCCCTACACCAATGAAACCAATCAAACTAAAGAGGATTGTTCCCACAAGGATATCATCACCAAACTTTACTAAACCAAACATCCCCTCCACAACTCAACCAACATCATTGGTGCCTAGAGCCACCTCACAATCATCTCTACATTCTCACAATTTAGAAGACTTACCTCCTTGGCCATCTCACCTTCCACCACTACCAACAAATTCACTTGAAAAGGTTGGGAAACATCATCAAAGTGTTGAATCAACACTTGCTCCAATATCAAACTCTCTTATTTCCCCCAATAGTCCATTTTGGATTATGAGAAGACATCAAAGTCAACCACCCAACCACATGGAAGTTGATGCTTCTTTACCTCCACCCTCAAACATTGTAGAGCCCTCACTTAATGAGCCTCCACCAATTCCTCCTTCATTTGAAGATCTTCAACCCACTTCACTTGAACCTCCACTTCAAGAAGTTCAAAACCATGACAAGGATTGCTATCATTGTTAACATGTTGAAAGGTTGATACATGAACTACGTGAAGAGAAACGTTTCATGTTTTATCACCTCCTCGAACGTTTCGAAGAGGTCAACAAACCTAAACAACAATTAGCATCTTAGTTACAAGCTCAAACTTAGAACGTTTAGGAACCCTATCTCATCCTTGATCATCATTAAGCTTTTAGTTGAATCTTGAGTTTGGGTAACTCATTAGCGTTAGTAGTACTTGTATGGACTAGTTCATTCTCTTAGTTTTAGAGATTTGTTTGATTATCTCTTGTTTTATTGAATGAATATTTATATGCCATGATTTTTTTATGTGTTGTGTTACATTGTACACATATCTCATCTCCTCATTAGCATTGATTGGCACATTCTTATTGATGAAGAAACTGTCAACAGGCAGCCGGATCCCTCCAAAATGCCTAGACGGATCCCTCTATAAAGGGAACCGTGGGATCCGTGGTCCAGAAGCACAAATTAGTACTAACTTGAGTTTCATTTGCAGGAAATTATGCACTATACTCTTGTTTTCTAACCTTTGCTTTGTAGATTTTTAAAATACACATGAAGATTTTGACACCATAATGCTAGGGGGAGCTTTGTGTCAAACAATACACTGCAAATTCAATTGCAACCTAATCCTTATATGGATTACTCTTCATGACACCCATTGCAAAGTTGCAATCTTCAAGGGGGAGCACGTTTTCGTCACTTAGACGAACCATTTGCAAACATATTTGCAAACACATTAGTTTATTTACGTTATGTACTTGACGCCCTCTCAAAGGGATGGACTCATCAAGGGGGAGCTAAGACGAGTACCATTCCCGTCACTTGCTCTCTTTACATTTTATTTTACATATTTTTCTTACAAAAATTGTGTTAGTTTCTTTTAACACTTTTTGTTTCGACAAAAAGGGGTAGAAGAAAGTAAAAACTACTAATTCAAATTTTGCTACGAATTTTAGTTTTTCCTTAAAATAATTTTATGTTTTGTCATCAACAAAAAGGGGGAGATTGTTAATACAAATAAGCCGTAAAAACGTTTATTTATATTTTACGATCTTCTAATGTTTTGTCGATAACAAATGTAAAATCATTTTAATGAAACAAATAAAATACGTAAATAGTTGATTCAATAGTTTTCTAACACACTAACGTTTTCACATAAAACACTAAAACAAGTATAAGTGTTTTTATGATTTAGATACATATGTACAACAACTAGTGTTTACATATTGGGCTAACATATACTTAACTAAGCATATACTAAAATGGGTAAAAACAAGTTTATACTAAAATGGGTAAAAACAAGTATATACTAAATGGGTAAAAACTAGCAAATGGTATTGACCCATAACACATGGTTTTATATATACCACTTAACCAAGCTCATTGTATTCTTGAGATACATTGTATCTAGAAAGAAACTCATGGATCAACCCATAACCCATGACCCATGACCAAAAATACCCATGGGCAAAGAGGAGCGTCCCACGGATCCCTAGCTTTACGCTAGCCGGATCCCTTGTGGAAGAGATCCGGGGAACAGTAGAATTTTTCCTCTATAAATAGTGAGCCATTTCTTCCTTTTTGCTAACCAATCTCACACATACTTTCTCCAAAGTATTATATCTCTCTAACCTCAGATCCAAGAGATATATGTAGTTTGTCTTTTGTTTTTGTGTGATTCTCTAAGTTCCTCTTAAAGGCGAGATCACCACTTCTTGAAGTCGAGCAAGCTCAAGTCCATGAGTTGCCATGCTTCGTCATCATCAAGACAACTGAGGTTCTCTTGTTGATAGTTCTTTTTTCCTCCATAGATGTTGAGTTGAAGGCATTAGTGAAGGATGCCGAAAGTGTCAAGACGAAAGCATTAGTGAAAGGTGCTTATCTTCCGTGTCAAAATCATTAGTGAAGAATGCTAAAGGTGTCAAGACAAAGGCATTAGTGAAGGGTGCCAAGCGTTGTGTCAAAGGCATTAGTGAAGGATGCCTAAGAATCAAATCAAGTGGCATTAGGGAATAATGCCTAGGTCGTATAATCGATGAGGTGCATCGTTATACATATAAGTATTTGTTTATATCCAAGGATGGTGATATCCGTGATGGTGTTGTAACAAGGAGTGGATCTCCTTGAGATTAGGTGTTGTGTTGTGATGGGTAGTAGTTCCTCCATAGTAATGGGACTAGGTGCTTAGCCTAGTACCTATTAAAGGGTAGGCGTTGTGATAGGATTAGTTCTCCGTGGAGTGAAAGAACTCGGTGGTTAGCCTAGCACCGTATAAAGGGTAGGCGACGTTGTGTTAGGTGTGGTTCACCTTGGTGTGAAAGAACTCGGTGTTTAGCTTTGTACCAGAAAAAGGTTAAGCGACGTTGTGAAGGCTTCTCCGCCATAAGGAGATTGGTGTAGTGCTTACGAACTCGAGTAGGTGACTCGGGGAGTGGAGTAGGGCAAGGAAGGTGTCCTTGTATCCGAACCACTATAAATACTTGTGTCGTGGTGATGTGCTTCTTACTCTTTATCTTTCATTACACGTTTATATATCTATCTATCAACGTCCAACATAAACAACCAAATAGATTGACATAAGTCGATCTAAATATTTAAAAGGAAGTTTTAAATTGGTAAAACTATTCAACCCCCCCTTCTAGTTTTCCACAAAAACGACAAGAAAGGACAAAGTAGTGGAAGTAGTAGGTGTACTTGTGTACTAAGCGATTTGTCAAGTTAAGCGGTTTGGTGTTAAGCGATTTGTCTGTTAAGCGTTTTGTTAACTTAAGCGATTTGTCTCTTAAGCGATTTGTCAAGTAAGCGGTTTGACACTTAAGCGTTTAGAAACTTAAGTGATTTGACAGGTAAGCAATTTGACAGGAAGCGATTTGTCAACTATGCGATTTGACTGAAGCAGTTTGTCAAGGGTGTGATTTGTCTATGAGACTTGTCATTTCTTCGTGTTACGTTTTACGGTTTTCTCTTGATTTAGTAAATTCCGGTGAAATAATTTATTTCCCGGTTTAATCAAAGAGTAGTAAAATCTTGTGGAATCAGTAATCATGTCTACAATCACTTCTTCCGTTGCTGATGACGTTCAAGCTGCAGGATTCGATACTCGTCCTCCCATGCTGGATAGAACCGACTATGACTCTTGGGCTCAAAGAATCAGACTGTATTGCATAGGAAAGGAAAATGGGGTTAACATCCTTAAGTCAATTGAAGAAGGACCATATCAAATTGAAACTACCAGATATATCCTTGAAACCGCTGCTGATTGTTCAGTTGTATTAGGATTGGATAGACCAAAGATGTATGATGAGCTTGATGATAAGGAGAAGAAGAGATACGATGCAGAAATCAGAGCTTCAAATATTATACTTCAAGGTTTACCTAAGGACATTTACAAGTTGATCAATCACAACACTGAAGCTAAGGCAGTCTGGGATAATGTTAAGATGCTTCTCTCTGGTTCAGAACTGAGTAAGGAAGATAGGGAGTCTCAGCTGTATGATGACTTTGAGAACTTTAAAATGAAACCAGGGGAAAGTGTTACCGAATATTATGTGAGATTCCACAAGCTCGTGAATGATATGAGGAATATCAAAATGACAATGCCAAATATCCAGCTAAATTCAAAGTTTGTAAACAACATGAATCTCGAATGGCAAAAATTTATCACTGCATCCACACTAAACAAAGGATTGAGGAACACCAATTACGAGCAATTTTATGCTTATTTGCTCCTGATAACGCTCAAATTGTGCATGTTTTTAGTAGCGTTATCCGTGCTTTTATGTGTGTTATTTGGCTATAATCATATGCTTTTGATGCTTAATCGTATAAAAGTGCGTTTGCTAGTTCATTTATAGCCAAGTATGTCACACCCCTAAAATACATGTTTTACAGCGGAATGGAATACCTGGGGGATGACTGTCATAGCATCACAGTTACAGTTATATTGAACAACCTAAAGTGTCGTTTGAAAAATACATCGTTTGATATAATAAAACGTTCAGAGTTTACAAAAGATAGGTCCCAATTGATAGTCAACATGTACGGAAATAAGTTTGATACAAGTCGAACAATGTTTTAAAAATGTATAAATTCCATGTGAGACGCGTCGTCACCACGACTCTATGATAAGTCCACATGCATGCCATGAAGTATATGCCTTAGATACCTGAAAATACATTGCTAAAAGTGTCAACACAAAGGTTGAGTGAGTTCATAGAGTTTATGAAAATGTTTTATACGACTACCACAAGTATAGGCCATGTATGACAAATATGTCACATAAAAATGTTACAATTGCTATAAGCACATGACACCAAAGCAAGACTGATCATGATGTTCGCCCCAAAGAATGACACGGGTCTTTAGATGAAGTTCGAATGTTTAAAAAAAAATCAAAAAGTCAAAAAATATTTTTGAGAGAATGTAAGAAAAGGCTTATAGTCATTTCAATCTATAACCTGTTTTTAAAAGAAAGAACAGAGCCATGCTTAATCTTGTTTTTCAAATCTCATGCTCTGATTCTATAAACTAATATTTGCTATCTTATGAAAACTAATAGCTTTGAAAAATAACTCGGACTCAATTTTGAAAATCATCTGGACTTAACGTTTGTCAAAATATCTATCTCTCAATCAACAAGTTATGTCATTGATTGAGGGGGAGAATGATTTCAATAAAATCAAAAGGTTATTTGTCATACAATTGTTTTCAAAAGATACTAATGCATGTTTAATCTTTGGAGTTTAAAGTCTATGATTTGATCCTTATCGGTTAAATGTTTTCATAAGCAAGTCACAATTCTCCTCAAAAGCTTTCAAAATCAATTTAAATCTCCAGAGATCACAAATCTCAAATGATTTGAAAAATATGATCGGGGGGAGAATTTTTGATTTAAATTGGATTAAAACTGATAATTCGATAAATGGTTTTATAATGATTTACAAGCTCTCCTCCCCACATGTGCCAAACGATTTCAAATTTTCCATACACTTGTTGAGGGGGAGCATCTACTTCAAACTAAAAAGGATTGAAACGTGATTGATTTGGTTCAATGTGCAGATTTACCCTAATATGTGCAATACATATTGAGGGGGAGCATTTTTTTTGAAAACCACATCCTTTCTAAAAATACCTTTAACAAAGTATGAAAAATGCTAATTTTGATCCGGAAAGTGATGTTGATATCTTTTAGAAAATGGTAATCAAAGAAGTGAAGCATTCCTCTTGCCTCCGTGTGCCAAAACGATTTCAAATACATAATGCACATGTTGAGGGGGAGCTCTTTTTCTAAAAATATCAAAAACAATTCAGGTATAAAAAGCTCTGATTATATATCACAAGTATCTAGATTGATTTTCAAATGGTTTTCAATTGATTCCAATGGCAGATGAACAATACAAAATAGACCGACCAAATTTACTTTATGTATGGTGATATAAGGATGGTTAGGTTAGGTATTCGTTCCCACAATCCCGCCAGAGCCGGAGGGATCTACCCAGGGACAATCCACTAGATAGTGTAGAAGTCCTTAGGTATGATGAAAAAAAGGAGAAAAGTGATATGGGAAGAGTGCGGATTGAGACAGAGCTAGTACTGGAATAAACCCAACAAGGTTCTAATTATGAAGTCTCGGTAAGCACTGAAGGGGTTGAAAAATGAAAAAGAATTGAATGAGAAAAGGGTGTAAACAAATAGCCCTCCAATTATTCAACCTTAGGGCAGAAAACGGGTTCAATACATATGCTACTGGTTGTTACTAAGGTAGCACCGGTATTGAAGACAAGACGTCATGGAACCAGTGACGCACTTTCCCAAGCTACTCAAGTTTCTCTTAAAAGGGACTTGTTTCATTCTCACGGGGAACCTACATAATCTATCGACTTTCTCTTAGAGTTTGTTGATATTGAAGAAGGAGACCCTCTCCCTAGTCTCCGGCATAGGAACCAAATATGCACAATTGAGTCTAGAGCCACGAGATCATCTAATAAATCTCTTTAGGACACTGTCAATGAAGACTCTCTGTTTCACACAATGTGGAAAGAGAGATTATATCTTAAGATTCCTACGCATTATTCTTGTGGTATTGCCAGAACATCTGAGTGATATGCTAACATATTCACAATGAAGATGGAAAGCCTTCTAGAGCCAACATCAAACAAGCTCTTGGTAGGTGGCATGTGAGATCTATCCAATAGATCAACCATGTGACAACTGAACAGAAACAATGAGGCGATTCAAAATTATGAATCAATCCTGGTTCAGGTTATGGATTGACGGATACCTTTGATAAACCAGTCGTTGTGCTTAAAAAATTCTTTTCTCTAGCACATCGACTGTGTATTAATATTTCAAATATAAAAGGTGTTTATGATTGATAATTGATTTTTCTCAAAAACCCTCGTTGTATAGCAAAAACTCTTTATTGAGCAGTACACGATTGTTTTTCAAATCATTTTTCATCAATAAGTGAATCTCAAAATTCGTTGGTTCACTCACTCCGTGTTGTCAAGGAAATTCTTCGGAATTATACCTGATCACAGGCAGTACTTGTACTGATCAACGGGGAACCGTGGGCCGTGTACCTCAATTCAACGAAAGTGATCAAAGATACTTTCGTGTGTTTTATTGCTAACTGTTGTATGCAGGTACGCCTGACGTTAGCAGCTGATCAGAATGGAGAGGTCAATCCATAGCCGCATGCTCACACAACACATTCATTTCTAAAGAAATTATGATAAGTGCATCATTGACTCTGATATTTTCACTCCATGCTTCTGCTACGCTGCTGCAAATATCATGAATCAAATAAAGCTTCCGCTACTCTGATGAGAAGATATCATGATCCAGAATGTGAGCATGTCGGTCCAAATTTCACAACATCACATACTATCAACACCACAAAGGAAGAGTCAGAGATTTATGGTAGCTGATGATCTCAAAGCTGGCTCAAAACTCACTATCACGTGGATCAGTTAAAGACCTCCACTTGGATTAATCAAACATGCAATAATGATGAATCAATGACTACGGGCTACAGAGCAAAGATCACTAACAAGAATCCAAGAACATGTTTAATATAATATCTGTTTGTATTCAATGTATTGAGGTGACCTCGCTTAGGGGGAGATTTTTAGGATTTAGTAAATCCATCTATTAAAGTGTCGGTCACCTCAAGTATATGTAATCGTTAGAAAGCTCGTAGTCGTAGCTATTTAATGGTAGGAAGTATTTAGTTAAGTAACACCGTGGAGGACGGACGGGTCTTTACCCACTGTATGCCTGATCCACAGCCCGTAGGTGGCGATTTATGTAAGACTATAAATACCCTCTACCTTCCAAGGTAGAGGGTTGGAGCTCATAATAATACTTTTACTTTCTCTCACTAAGTTCCCAAACCTCTAACTCTTTCTCTCTCTAAAACCTTGAATTAAACGCCTACTTGTGATCATGGTTTGATGTGTTTGTGAAATCCAATATATTACACTCAGAGATACTATTTTACCAAAACCAACTAGATCATTGAAAAAAACGGCTCTAAACATGGGTACCCGAAAAGACTGTTTTAACACTTAGAAAATATTTTTAATAAAAGCTGATGGATTTTTGTTGTGAACGTCGGGTTTCAAACACTTGTAACTTCGTCGTTATAGCTCGGTTTTCTACGTTCTTTATATCCTTGGAATCGTTATAGTATGTATTAATATATTTTTGATAAGTCGACTCTTCTAGTTTAGGTTTACATCTCGTTTTTTACCCTTGAAAAACCCTTGACAGCAAGTATATTTTCAGAAAAATAGTTTTCGTCGTTAAACTTGAAAATAGCGTAACTTCTTCGTTATAAACCCGTTTTAACCCGTTCAAGCGGCCACGGTTTCATTTTTAAATCTATTTTCTGAAAATGTAAACCAAAATATCCCCTGACCCACTGATGTTTCCAAATTTCACAAAATTGGACAGCCCTTATATATATTTCGTCGAAAACGATTTCTCTTGTTTGAAACTTGATCTAAAACATTCCAATCAATACCAAAGCTATTCTAAACCTACCATACACCTTCTTAGGGTGTCATGGGTTCCTAAACTTCACCAAAAATGATAAGGTTCATAGGAATATTAATAGGATAATTAAAACTCATTATATGTAGTAAAAATCAAATAAAAGTGGTATGATTCATAGTATATTTGCATGATTTTCTTACTAGATCATAAAAAATAGATCAAGTAATAGTATGAAAGATTAGAAAAATTATTTAGAACACTTACTTGAGTGATTGAAGAGTTTTGTTGCAAATATACCTAATTAATCTTGAGGTTTTTATTTCAAAACCTAAACTAGATTACTACTAGGACTTGATAAACACTTGATTTTGGAAAAATGATGATCTCTTCTTCTTGATCCTAGCTTGGCCGAAAATCACAAGGAAATGGGAGAGTTTTTAATTTACTTTCACCTTGAATATGTGTTTGCTATGTGTTTTTGTCAAGTAAGTAACTTGTAAAATACAAATATCTAAACAAATATGAATATGTGTCCATTTTCTTGTCAAGATATTTTGCTAAAATGGTGACTAGGGGGGGTAGTCGGCCAAGGGATAAATAGGGAAGGATTTGATGCATTTTGATGACGAATGGTAGTTAAAGTTAAGTA
This sequence comes from Chrysanthemum makinoi, assembly GCA_910596185.1. Taxonomy (NCBI): domain Eukaryota; kingdom Viridiplantae; phylum Streptophyta; class Magnoliopsida; order Asterales; family Asteraceae; genus Chrysanthemum; species Chrysanthemum makinoi. The sequence goes on from OU343217.1 coordinate 186,899,280, forward strand.
TTATGTGTATTTTGTACATTTAATTAATTATTTAGGGTAGCGTTAGCTAGAAATTGATTTTAGCGGAACAAAATAAAATATATATTGATGTCATAAAAATTATAAAAAGGCATTTCTCGCAAGTATTGAGTGAATAAATATTTATCGAATTGAATTTACGAAAACCGTCGTAAATATATATATAACAATTTATATACCAAGATAAATTCAAAACACCGGGTAAACAAATAATATAATTTTTATAGTCTTAAAATGAGTATAAAAATATATTCGGATGAATGTTGAAAGTGTCGGATCAATTATTCAAAATAAATAATCGTGCGATAGCGTTTATTTAATAAATAAATACACGTTAATGAATTATGCAAGCCCATGCATAAATTAATATGAAATTGATGTTACTGATGATATGTAGACTAACTCTAGTCTATATGCAATGTTCTCAATGATGTTCCATGAATACGCAGCTTAACCCTCCAAGTTACGCGTATTTGATACTCGTAAACCTAGTTTACGAAAATGATGAATAGTGAATTATGAATAGTGATTTTTCTCCGGGAATGAATAGTGTTTCATTAATAGTAAAATTTTGAAATAACCACTCAAAGTCTCAAACTGACTTAAAAATGATGAATAGTAAAATGATGAATAGTAACCAGTGAATTGTAAATTCCCGAGATAAATAGTGAAATTTTCAAAGTTTGAGAAATGACCTGAAATTACGAGTTGTCACATTCGCCCACCCAAAAAGGAATTCAGTCCCTGAATTCAGCTCATGTTGGTTTCTACGGTGCTATTTGTGAAAAGGTGAGGATATTTGAGTCGCATCGGGTCTTCCCGCGTTTTCTGAATCGTACTACGCTTTTCCAAGGCTAGACTTTCAACATAACTCTGTTGCCAACTTGAAATTCTAATGGTTTGTGACTTATGGAACACATTTCCAATACTTTGCGTCGTATATCGACGTAACTTTTCTATCTGTTTGTTGTTGCTTGTAACTGATTCTTGATCTATACGATTTCTTTGTTGTTTCATGAATAGGTTATGGACTAGTGAGTTGGACTTTCCTGATTTTGGCCCGTAAATAGGTGATTGACACCTCAACCATAGAGTGCCTCAATTGGTGCAGTCAATATGTTCATGTGATAACTATTGTTGTAAGGGAACTTGTTCGATGAAGAATGATTTGTCTAATCATTTCCAGAAAATTACACATGCTTTGAGAATATCTTCTGATGTTTGAATCGTTCTCTCGTTCTGACCATTGAGTTGAGGATAATAGACGGTACTCATGTCACAGTAGGTTCCATGAGAATCTTGAAGTGTTTGTCAGAAGTCTAAGGTGAATCGGCTACCTTATATTAGATATAATTGAAATTTACACCACGTGTCTCATGCCAAATTTCAGAATGTCAAGTCTGTCGATAAGGACATTATTGAAAAGAATAGATTATGGGTAACAGTTGTGATTCCTCGCGTTTCTAATTCTAGCGAATGTCATGACTTGAGTCTTCCTTGCCTAAGGCGCTTAGTCTCCATTACTAAGATGTTTATTGCTTGATGGTGTCTCTCTTAATTTCTCTTATCGAAATGTTTCCACGCTCTATGTTGTCAAGTCACAAAACCTTAAATATTTTAAGTGATGTGGTGTTGTGGTTGATTTTCAAGATTTGTTCCGATATTGAGTGCTTCTAAAATAGTTCATCATTGAGATTGTTATCATGCTAGCAAAAACATAGATATCAGCTCATACTATGTCGAAGAATGTTTGTTCTGATTTCACTTGTAGATGGAGAGTCATTGATTGTTTTATATGTTCATGCATGTTGCCTCTCTTGATATGAAAGTGAGGTTATCTAGAATTTCTAGGGAACACAATGCCTTAGGGGAAGTTTATATCGATAACCTTAATTTAACTCAATTATCCTTTGAGGGAAACTCATTGTAGGGAAGTCCAAATATAGCTGAGGCCATGTTTAATGGAATGTTTTGTAGTCTTGGTTAGAAGACTTGGTTTATTTCTACAGTGTTGCTTAGTGTGTATTTACTTTGTAATAAACCTTGTAACTCGGTCTAGCTAGTACTTTTGAAATGATAGAATTTAGCTTCTAGTCCAAAGATAGTGGTTCAGATTGTCTCGTTATGTCTTAAGATTTCTTTTGAGTTTTGAATCATCTTATTACATACTTCTAGTCCTTGTTGGTAGTCCTGAAATCCTTTCATTGTTTTCTTGTATCGTGGTATCCTCCTCGTAGATGGTATAGAAAGTCTTTCCTAAAAAGGTCACTAGTAAAATTTCAACTTATCGGTTGAGGGAGTGATGAATGGCGTAGGTATCTATAGAGTGTTATCAAAAGAAATGTTTATGAACAATTTATCTGATTACAAAGCTTTGCTTTTGAATGAAGATTGTTTTAGGAAGTTTGAAATGATGCTTGTTTCTTTCATGACATAATCCTTCCTGAATTATACATAGGTGATCAGGCTATGTATAATTGAGGACAAATGATGTGATTCTTGGTTTTGTTGAATTGGTATTATGTTCCTCTGAAGTTTTAGATGGTATTCAACGTGCTGCTTTATAAGATAATGGCCTAAATAATTTTTCACAGTAACATGAAAATCGTTTCGCGTAACGGTAGTAATTAGTTGATAGAATGACTGAAAATCAATTTATAGGGTGGTAACAAAACAGCTTGTTTTAGAACTTTGTGAAACAATTTTCCTAAGATGGTGGTAAAATAGCTTGAAATAAAATTATGTGAAATAATTTCATAAAGTGGTAGCAAAATAACTTGAAATAAGATTTGTTGAATGGTTTGTAGGATACCTGGGAGAACCTCATAGAATGGTAATAGTCTCCTACTTGGTCAAGAATAAAGTTGGTCTAATCCCTAGTAAGATAGCGGTATATTGTTGCGAAATGATTGAAAATTGGGCAATTAGAATAGGGAATGAAATAAAAAAAGGTTCTGATTATCGTGGAGATAATAAAGGATAAATATTACAGTAGATAGAAAGGTACTTATTATCAGTTCCTATTGATGGTCTAATCATGTCTCAAGTGTAGAAGCAGTAGGTTGTCTAGCAGCAACAACCTTGAAACTCTCACCATCCTCAAACCTATAAGATGGTGTAGTGTTTATAGTCTTAGTGATAGATGGTAATGGTGTGTGAAATCATGCACGCTTCCCAAGCTGCAAGTCAGATGTATGAGTAGTGTATATGAGATGTGATGGTACGGATGGTGCTCTAGATTATAATGATGATGAAAATGATGACGATGATGATGATGGAAATCCTAGTGGTAAGTTAGGAGATGATGGTGAATGAGATACTACTCTCTTTCGTGTTGTCTCGTCATTATAATCTAGAGACAGATGTATGAGTAGTGTATATGAGATGTGATGGTACGGATGGTGCTCTAGATTATAATGATGATGAAAATGATGACGATGATGATGTCTCGTCATTATAAGCTGCAAGTCAGATGTATGAGTAGTGTATATGAGATGTGATGGTACGGATGGTGCTCTAGATTATAATGATGATGAAAATGATGACGATGATGATGATGGAAATCCTAGTGGTAAGTTAGGAGATGATGGTGAATGAGATACTACTCTCTTTCGTGTTGTCTCGTGACGTTTTAGAGGTAAAGCTAGAGTATGCACTATTGGACGACTAATAGTGGTATGTGTAGCTGATGGTGGTTGTATTACATGAGTAGGAGGTGATCTAAGAATGAGGGTAAGATAATGTACTCTCTTCCTTGTAGTAAGCATCCTAATAGGTCCATTAGGACTAAGCCTATAAGTCCTACCAAATAGTATAATCTGTCCCAACAGAATGATAAAAACTGTCTCGATCCTACTGTGAATCAATGGTGATGATGGTGTTGGTGCAACTTCGCCCTTCTCAAAGGGTTCAGTCTCCACATCAGATAATATGTGTGGTAAGTCTGGTGTAGAGTCAACTGATGTTAAAATTGTGATAGGGAATGACAAGGCATTCTCCATGTCAAAGTCTGATGTGAGTATGATGGGATGGGTATCTGAAGACATCAATGTGACAATTGATTTGAAATGAAAGTAATTAACCCGCATAATGTACGTATAAAACCGCATGTATAATGAATATGCACTTATGTTGAAATGATGAGATGCTATGATGATGTAGCTATAGTCTAGGGTTAATGATACAACCTAGTTCTCTATAACTCTTGCTCTGATGCCAATCTATCACACCCCAAAAATACCTATTTTACAGCGGAATGGAATACCTGGGGGATGACTGTCATAACATCACAGTTACAGTTATATTGAATGACCTAAAGTGTCGTTTGAAAAATACATCGTTTGATATAATAAAACATTCAGAGTTTACAAAAGATAGGTCCCAATTGATAGTCAACATGTACGGAAATAAGTTTGATACAAGTCAAACGATGTTTTAAAAATGTATAAATTCCATGTGAGACGCGTCGTCACCGCGACTCTATGATAAGTCCATATGCATGCCATGAAGTATATGCCTTAGATACCTGAAAATACATTGCTAAAAGTGTCAACACAAAGGTTGAGTGAGTTCATAGAGTTTATGCAAATGTTTTATACGACTACCACAAGTATAGGCCATGTATGACAAACATGTCACATTAAAATGTTACAATTGCTATAAGCACATGACACCGAAGCTAGACTGATCATGATGTTCGCCCCAACAGAGTGTTTTGCCAAACAACTCAAATTATGATATTAACTGAAATGCATTCGTTTGACACCGGAATCCACCAACCCGGATGGAGGAGTCACCCTCAATAGATCTATTCACTCACCCTCGCTTCTTCCGGAATTAACGGTTCATGATTATGAAATGGGGACATTCAATTGGCAATGAGGTAACTTAAGCAATGTAATGAATTTGATATACTTGGTATCGTAATAAAATTGATGTGCAATGTATTCTCCCCCGTAGGTTTGAAATAAAGTATAAACTTGTAAAACGGGGCTATGAAAAATCACTTGATACAATGATATGATGGCAAAAGTGGATACACTGAAATGAGGCGTAATCTCAAACTGCAACCTATTATGAATGATATGATCTAATATAAGTCATGAAATAATGTTGTGCATGCAAACTCATATGATATCCATACCACTTGTGTATTTTTGAAAATAGGGTTTATCGCCGAAATATATGTTTATGACATCTCGTCATGTTATAAAATACTTTACAAGTACTTACGTTGAAACAACATCCTACGATACTCGTTTAGTGATTTATCAAGAAATTATAGCTTTTCGTCTCAAAATAATGTACTTTGATAATTCGTGAAAGTGACTAAGTAGCCTCGAAAATCTAGTCGTAAAATAGTGAATATCGAGTGTTAGGAAACAAACTCAGGGTTTTGGAATGCTTGTAACATTATCTAAAAGTCGTAACACTGAAATTTTGTACATACGAGTCTCGATCCTAGATAAAAATGATGGTGAAGTGAGGTAGTCAGGCTAAAAATGTAGCATCTGGGAAGTTTTCGGGAAAGTTTGAGGGGTCATAAGTTACTCGTTATAAATCTGTTTGACGAACGGCTGGACATTTTGGAAAATAGGCCAGGTGAACTAACTTTTACTCAGAGATACTATTTTACCAAAACCAACTCGATCATTGAGAAAAACGGCTCCAAATATGGGTACCCGAAAAGACTGTTTTAACACTTAGAAAATATTTTTAATAAAAGCTGATGGATTTTTGTTGTGAACGTCGGGTTTCAAACACTTGTAACTTCGTCGTTATAGCTCGGTTTTCTACGTCTTTATATCCTCCGAATCGTTATAGTATGTATTAATATATTTTTGATAAGTCGACTCTTCTAGTTTAGGTTTACATCTCGTTTTTTACCTTTGAAAAACCCTTGACAGCAAGTATATTTTCAGAAAAATAGTTTTCGTCGTTAAACTTGAAAATAGCGTAACTTCTTCGTTATAAACCCGTTCAAGCGGACAAAGTTTCGTTTTTAAATCTATTTTCTGAAAATGTAAACCAAAATATCCCATGACCCACTGATTTTTCCAGATTTCACAAAATTGGACAGCCCTTATATATATTTCGTCGAAAACGATTTCTCTTGTTTGAAACTTGATCTAAAACATTCCAATCAACACCAAAGCTATTCTAAAACTACCATACACCTTCTTAGGGTGTCATGGGTTCCTAAACTTCACCAAAAATGATAAGGTTCATAGGAATATTAATAGGATAATTAAAACTCATTATATGTAGTAAAAATCAAATAAAAGTGGTATGATTCATAGTATATTTGCATCATTTTCTTACTAGATCATAAAAAATAGATCAAGTAATAGTATGAAAGATTAGGAAAATTATTTAGAACACTTACTTGAGTGATTGAAGAGTTTTGTTGCAAATATACCTAATTAATCTTGAGGTTTTTATTTCAAAACCTAAACTAGATTACTACTAGGACTTGATAAACACTTGATTTTGGAAAAATGATGATCTCTTCTTCTTGATCCTAGCTTGGCCGAAAATCACAAGGAAATGGGAGAGTTTTTAATTTACTTTCACCTTGAATATGTGTTTGCTATTTGTTTTTGTCAAGTAAGTAACTTGTAAAATACAAATATCTAAACAAATATGAATATGTGTCCATTTTCTTGTCAAGATATTTTGCTAAAATGGTGACTAGGGGGTAGTCGCCGGGATAAATAGGGAAGGATTTGATGCATTTTGATGACTAATTGTAGTTAATGTTAAGTATTATGTGTATTTTGTACATTTAATTAATTATTTAGGGTAGCGTTAGCTAGAAATTGATTTTAGCGGAACAAAATAAAATATATATTGATGTCATAAAAATTATAAAAAGGCATTTCTCGCAAGTATTGAGTGAATAAATATTTATCGAATTGAATTTACGAAAACCGTCGTAAATATATATATAACAATTTATATACCAAGATAAATTCAAAACATCGGGTAAACAAAAAATATAATTTTTATAGTCTTAAAATGAGTATAAAAATATATTCGGATGAATGTTGAAAGTGTCGGATCAATTATTCAAAATAAATGATCGTGCGATAGCGTTTATTTAATAAATAAATACACGTTAATGAAATATGCAAACTCATGCATAAATTAATATGAAATTGATGTTACTGATGATATGTAGACTAACTCTAGTCTATATGCAATGTTCTCAATGATGTTCCATGAATACGCAACTTAACCCTCCAGGTTACGCGTATTTGATACTCGTAAACCTAGTTTACGAAAATGATGAATAGTGAATCATGAATACTGATTTTTCTCCGGGAATGAATAGTGTTTCGTGAATAGTAAAATTTTGAAATAACCTCTCAAAGTCTCAAACCGACTTAAAAAATGATGAATAGTAACCAGTACATAGTAAATTCCCGCGATGAATAGTGAAATTTTCAAAGTTTGAGAAATGACCTGAAATTACGAGTTGTCACAAAGTACAGGAAAGTGGAGAAAAAGACGGAAAAAGAAGTAAAATATGAAGATTTCTCCATATACGAAGAATTCCCGACAAAAGCAAGACTTGTGGAGTATATTCGAGAACATAAAGTCATCAAGTTAGTGGTCCAAAGACTCAAGAATAAAGTTCAAGAAGGGAAACGAGAAAGAAATGAAGAAAAGTAGCTAAAACGAAGACATATTGGAATACTCGTTGTTCCCGACACACCTTTACCATTTTGGCCATAACTTTTGCATACGGACTCCGTTTGATCCACGGTTCGCGGCCACGGAAAGCTAAGAGAAAGATCTACAACTTTGGTGCTTATGATTTTTTGTCAACTTGCTCCAACCGTTCGGTAGTGCCCCGCAACCGGAACGGTTGGAGAGCAGTCAAGTAGACCAACCGAAACGGTTGGAGCCTAACCGATTCGGTTGGGAAGCCCTGGACAGCGATTTCTTCATCACTAAGACTCCAAACTTGTCCCAAACGATTCTAGTCGCTTCCTACATGTATTCTAGGTCCTTCTACGCTCCTTGGAGGCCAAGTTTAGCATTGAATACACTAGGCCTTGGTTCAAGTATAAATAGACCCCTTTGCAACATCATTTCATGCACCACACCTTGAGAGAACTTCTCTCACACCTCTCCTACCACCACCATTCCTCTCTAGGTGTGAAATTCAAGCCTCCACCCTAAAGGATGAATTTTCCACCTATTTAAAGATGTTTGTTATTGATATGATTATTGAGATTTTGTGTTTGATTGGAATAATGATGAATGTCTTGATACTTGCTTGTTCTTATATTACTTTTCTTGTTGGTTTGATCCGTGACAATCATAACCATCTACTTGTTACTTGTTACTTGCTTAAACAAACAAACAACACTTGTAGTGCAACCAAGTCTCTTGGGACGACCTTGATTTACCAAAACCTATACTACAACTTGACTAGCGTATACTTGCCCGAATGTGTTCCTAGTTAACCGGTAATTCTTGCATACAAATTTAAAACCCCGATGGAACCCATCAAGTTTTTGGCGCCGTTGCCGGGGACTTGTTTTGCACTTGTTTGCTCGTTTGATTGTTTTCTTGTTTTATAGATTGTTTGTTTGCTTGCATGATAATTCCGGCATCATCACCATCAAGTTTTTGGCGCCGTTGCTGGGGACTTGTGTTTGTATTCTTGTGTTTGTTTGCTTGTTGTATTGCTTGCTTGAAATGTTTGCTTGTTTGCTATTGCTCTTGTTTGTTACTCATGATGTTTTCTTAATTGCTCCCTTGCGTTTTCTTTCAAAAATCTTTAAATTCTCATAATTGCTCAATTGATCTTGGCATCAAAATCCTGTTTTTGATGTTGGGATTTCATTTCTTATGTTCTAAAATACCCATTTCAGTGATTTCTTTCTAAGTGTGATAAAAAATGTTTGCGAAAAAACCACCAAAACTGACCATAATCATCTAACCGGATCGGTTGCCTCTGCAGCCGAACGGCTGAACCACCCAAACCCCTCCAACCGATCGGTCACCACCCGTAACCGATCCGGTTGGAGTTTTTGTCCCATTTTTTTAGTTTTCTTGTTTCTTGTTTCGTGTGTTTTGTGTTTTTTATGTTATCTGATCTCTTGCATGTTTGTGTTTATTTTTGTTTGTGTTAATCTTGTTTAGATTGGTTTCGTATTAATTTTAAATAAGATTATCTTATTTTAGATTATCTTGTTTGATTTGTGTTACGTGACTAATTGTGTGTGCTTGCGTCTATGTGATTGTCGTTTTTTCTTTGATAGTGCTTCTATCTGTTTTATGTGTCGTTTTATGTTCTTGATGGTATTCTAGTTAATGTGTGTTTATGTGTTTTGTTTACTTGTGTTTATTTTATGTTTGTTACCTTTTGTGTCCTTGTTTTATTTTATCAATAAAAGTTTTGAAATAAAACTAGTGTTGGTTCCAAAAAAAAAAAAAAATTAAAAAAAATCGCCTCAAACCAATCGGTTACACCCCGTAACCGGTTCGGTTGGAAGGATTGGTCACAGTTGGTTCATCCCAACCGATCGGTCACTACCCGTAACCGGATCGGTTGGACCAATCGTAAAAAAAAAATTCAATTTTTTTTTGTGTTTAGATAAAGTAAGGTTAAATGTCTTTTTGTTTTTGCAAGAGTATCATTTCTTTTATTTGGTTTTTCCATTTTAAATTTTGTCAATTTTTAGTACATTGTAAATAAATAAGTACATGTGTTTTAAAAATAAAAGTGTTTTGAACTTTGTGGGTATTGTTAGGATTTAGTAAATCCGGTTATTAAAGTGTCGGTCACCTCAAGTATATGTAACTGATTGGTGCTGAAAACAATCAAGCTATATCACACAAGCTAGCCACTTGTGAATGGCTAACCGTAATAAACTTAAAACTGCTCAGAAACCAATACAATGAAGATCAGGAGAATATAATGAATTCCCGGGTCGTTAAGTCCCACGGAGACTCAATGGTGTGTAAACTTGATCAGATGATAGAATGATCACTAAGGATAGTGATCAGTAAGGATTTGGATTGATAACTACACTACTGATTGATTGGAATGTATTTGGACACAGAATTGATAAACACAACAATCAGATGAAACAAACGTAAACGTACGCTTAAAAACTACGTAAACGTACAAAATTAAAAATTAAGATCTAAGAAATAAAAGACCTAAAAATATGAAAATGACAATTTTAGAATCCTAAAAATAAAAGAAAATTATTAGAAAAAGAAAATTATTTTATAACTATTTATTTAATTATTATTAATTAAAAACTATTTCTAACTATTTAATAATAATCTAAAATAAAAGAAAATATGAAATAAGGCTAGAAAAATAAAATTGTGATTTAGAAAAATCTAAAATATTATAAAACTTATTTTAAAACTAAAAATATATTTTTACACTTTTTATATATTTATTACTAATTAATCACTATTTAAAATACACTTAAATACTAGAAAATATAAAATAAACCTGGAAAAATGAAATTTCAACTTGGAAAAATCTAAAATATGATAAAACTAATTTTAAAACTGAAAAGATATTTTTTATGCTTTTTAATTATTTATTACTAATTATTTAATACTTTTAACTATTTAAAATTCTAATAAATACTAAACAGATTATGAAAATTATGAAACTTTTTCTAAAAATAACTTAAGGTGACAGAAAACTAAGAAAAATATAAAACTAGATTTGCTTATTAATAAGCTGAAAAGAAAAATCAAAAAGCTAATTCTAATTAAATAAACGCTATCACTATATTTAAATTGATGTTTTAGTGGATTTTATTTTTGAAAACTACTTAACTACTTAAAAGATGAAACTTTTACAAAGACAAAAATTTTACAAACTAAAAATAAGCTATTTGATAAGCTTATGAGCTTAACAGATATGCTTATGAGTTTATTTTGAAGAAATAAGCTCAAACAAGCTCACAAACTGAAACAAAAGCTAAAATAAGATGCAATAAGCTACAAGCTACTCAAATTAAGCTAAAAGAAACAAACAAGCATACTGATAAGCTACTCAAAAGATAATAAGCACTTATGATCAACACATAAATGGGACAAGGTTTAGGCTTATTGCAGCCTTACCAAACAAGCTACAAAATGGAAACTTAAGCTTGGAACTTCAAGATGGCTTGGTTGGCTTTCCAAAGAACCAAGTTATACAAGCTTAGACCAACAATTAAGCTCTGTGTGAGCTTTTGATTTAGCTTGTAAACTGGTGCACAGTGGCACTTTTTCGAACAAGGTACTCAAAGGAATTTGGAAAATAAGCACTTAATAAGCTGATTAAAAGTAAACTAGTATTTTTCTAATTAAGTTTAGCAACTAAACTTTAATACCCCAAAAGATTTTAAGCTAAAACTCAATATTAAACTCACACTAAAATTATCTATTTTATTCAAAAACGACCAAATGAAAATTTGACTTTTTGATAAAACCAAATGAGTTGACTAATATGAACTTTGAACTGATTCTATGCACTGATTATGTTGTTTTAAGGTGAAATAAGACTGACTTGATCAATGATAACAACTTATGAACTCAAAATCATGATCATATATCATTAAGATCCAACAGTTAGTGCACAAGATAGGATCAAAAGGTATTTTGACTTTGGATGAATCAAGGACTGGTTTTTATGACTTGCTTGAGTTATTAGAACCAAGTGTGATATAAAACAATAACAAGAAGCCACTCAAACAACCTCTAACACAGTTTAACTCACAAATCCAAACAAGACTTGATATAACTGTTTTGATGATTTTCAAAGCTAAACACAAATTAAAACCATGAAACTGATTATAGGCCTTATAATATCATTACATGAGACTGAATAAGCATTAAATAAGAACAATAACAACACAAAACAGTGAAGTACCCAAGTTGAGCAAAAGGCTTTCAAAATGAGTCCAAGCACAAACTGAGAACCAAAGATCAAGATCACTCCTATAGGCTTACCACTAAGCCACTAACCCAAGGCCATCCACAATCTACCCTGCTCCAGCTGTGAACACCATTTCCATGGGATTTTTGATTTTTCAACTAATTATTTGGTATTTTTGGTGATTTTTCCTTTTTGATTCTAAACTGAATTTTAATGTATCTAATAGCTTTCAGAAGCTATCTAGGAGCTTATGTGTGCTATTTCAGTCCAAACAACAACTAAAAACATCATTAACACATATTGAGATTTTTGAAATGAAAACTGCATAAACTGAATTTGCAACTTAAAACTTGAAATTGAAACTGAAAATAGTTCACAAATACTTGAAATAACTTAAACAAAGTGCTAAGAAAGTTTAAATTACACCTAAAATTTGAGAATAATAAAAACGACAATTAAAAACTAAAATTACACTAGATAATATGATACATTGCTTCTACGCTCCTCTTTATAGACTTTTTGAACCTCTTGTTGACCTCTGAAACTATCCCTCCTAATCTGAGCCATTGGATCCTCATATATCATCATATCCGTCCATTTGGATTTTTGGCGCAATTTTCTCTGAGAGTGTTTTGATATTAATGGATTTTGGAAGATGTGGAGGTGGAGGGGGACAAGGTAAGGTAGGGGTGAGGCAGGTGGAAGGGAGTAGGAGCAAGTGGGATGAAAACTACTATGGTTTCTGGGTTTACAGTGTTTGTGAGAGAGAGGATGAATAGTGCCTAGTTTTGGGCGCGTTTTTGACTTTTTGACCAGGTATTAGTAATAACGGGGTTGGGCTGGTTTTGTTTTGGGCCAAAGGATTTAGTGGATTGGATTTGGACTTGGTATTAATAACATAAGGGTCCGGTTTGGATTATGCAAGTATACAAGGACCAAAAATGTAATTCGGCCAAAGTTGAGGACTGAACTTGCCCATTTTTCCAAAGATATCAAAAGGACCAAACTTGACAAACTTTGATAGAACAAGGACCCTTTTTGTATAAAATTCCATTTTAAAATATCCAAGGACCAATTTTGCAATTTTTTAAACTTTAGGGACCTTTTCTGCCATTTGACCAAAAACTCATTCAAGGATCATTTTTAAACAACTTAGAACATTTCAGGGACCTTGAATGATAAAATTCTTGATTTTTGAATTCCAGGGACTAGATTTGACAACTTTTGAAACTTGGGGTACTAAAACTGCCAATTTTGCAAACTTGATACGCTTTTTCATCGATTTTGATATTTTTGCATTTAAACACATAAAACATGATTTGTGATATTTTCATCATTTTGATGCATTTTTGAGTGTTTTCAGATGATTTTGCAGTTTAGATTGTACAAAATGATGAGTATTTAGACACTCATCAATCCCCACACTAAGATATTGCTAGTCCCTAGCAATGATTTAGATCTTTAATGGATTTTAAAACTCTTTACCAAAAGCCATCACTTCTTGAGTAGCCAATTGTTTTGATTCAAGTAAGAACCTTGGTACAACGATAACCAAATGATTTTGAGCAAATCATAAGTTGTAAACGGATTTGATTTGTCTTTACCAGAAGCCGTTTGCTCTGACTAGCCAACTCTTAGATAAATTATCAGAATTATCTTTGGTGAGCTGATTACCAATTATGGCTTTTCCACTGCCTTTACCACAAGCCATAAACTTGCGGGCTAGCCAACTCTTCACTTTTTAGGATATGGTGAATTGAATACCATACAATTTTGGGCAAATTGCAAGCCATAAACGGATTTGAGAAATCTTTACCAAGAGCCGTTTGCTCCTGGATTAGCCAATCCTTTTGTTTTTTAGACATGGTGGACTGATAACCATTTGCTGAGTAAGTGAAAAACACTTACTCCAAAAAAAAAATTTTTTTTGGCCAAAAACGGGGGAATTGGGTGGATAATACATGATAAAATTCGTGAGAATTCCCCCCCACACTAAGAAATGAATATTGCCCTCAATATTCAAAGTACCGGCGGTTATGCCGAAACAAAGAACGAAAAAGGGAAATATTACGGCCATTATTTGGAAATGATTTTTTTTTTTTTTTTTTTTTTTTTTTTTAACAAAGATTTTATATACAACAGCGTGGGCCAACTCCCCCACACTAGGGTGGTAGAAAGAGAAAGAAGACGTAAATATGGGTGAAAACCCATATGGTGTGTGCTAATGTTTTTGATTACCGAGTCATTAGCTTGACTCGATCCCCTCATTTATTGGTTCATGGGGAAAGTTTGTATATCTGGGACAACCCCAGGAGGAATGTCCTCTCCAAAATAATGCTTCAACCGATGACCATTCACTTTAATTCATTTTAAAATGGACCATCGCTGAGACTAGGACTGATCATTTAAGCAGGTTCTTGATGGTACCATAAGGATAAACCTTAGCAATGGTGAATGGTACACGGATGCAACTTGAGCTTTCCGAGAAAATCTTCAATCTTGAATTGAAAAGAAAGAACGATCTCCACCACGTTGCTGAAACGCGGTTCTTGATTTTAGAGTCATGAATCTTCTTTTGCTTTTGTTTGTAGATCAAAGAGATTTTCGTGCTTCAATGTCGTATGCTTGATCACGAGTTCATTTAATTCATTCATTTGAACTTTTTCTCGGTGATCACCAATTGCAATATCGAATTTGCATGTTTAGGCCCAGATTATTCATGCTTTGTGCTCAATTGCTATATCGGAGTTCTTTAGATGAAGATGACACTATGCCTTCACTTTAGCATGTTTATATAGGCGATCGAGTACTTGTATTTGATGGGTGTTTTGTAAGCTGTAATAAGCAGAGAAAGGTTCCACTTATCCGATCCAGTTTATCCAGGATGCACGATTTTCGCATCTATGTCCTTTCAAGAATTCTTTTAATACCACGGTTGGAAACTTCCACTTGCCCACTTGTTTGGGGGTGGTATGCAATAGAGAGACGGTGAGTTACACCATACTTTTGCACACACGACGATCAAATTGGTCATTGCAGAAATGCGTACCACGATCACTGATTATCGCTCTCGAAGTTCCAAACCTAGCAAAAAAAAGAGATTTAAAAAACTTCACAACAACTCGGGCATCATTGGTAGGTAAAGCCTTTGCTTCAACCCATTTTGACAAATAGTCAACAGCCACGAGTATGTACTTGTTTCCTCTAGAAGATGGAAATGGCCCCATAAAGTCAATACCCCAGATGTCAAAGATCTCACAAACTTGAATGGCATTTTGCGGCATTTCATTTCTTTGAGAGATATTTCCATGACGTTGACAAGCGTCACAGGTTTTGACAAAATCGTGGGCATCCTTATAGATTGTGGGCCAATAAAACCCGGAATCAAACACCTTTTGGCGGTGTAGTTTGGACTATGATGGCCCCCGGTGGGTCCAGCATGGCAAGCTGTGAGAATGTCAATAGCTTCCTGTCCATAAACACACCTTCGGATGACTTGATCCGCACAGATTTTGAATAAGAAGGGGTCGTCCTAGAAATAATGTTTAACATCCTTGAAGAATTTGTTCTTCGTTGGGTCGACATCCCTTTCACTATGAAGTTACCCGCATGGTAATTTGCGAAGTCGGCAAACCATGGGGTGGTAGAATTTCCACGAAAAGAAACCGCATTGAGTGTCTCGAGAGGAAATGTTTCGTTTATTTCCTTTTTCTCGAAAACATCTTGGTGAGGGTTTTCTAATTTGGACAAATGATCAGCAGCTAGATTCTCAGCTCCTTTTTTATCACGTATGATGATATCAAATTCTTGCAGGAGGAGAATCCAACGGAGCAATCTCGGCTTTGCATCTTGTTTTGCAAAGAGATATTTGAGAGCTGAGTGATCCGTATACACCACGCATTTGGTCAAGATTAAGTATGGCCGAAACTTCTCAAATGCATACACCACGGCTAATAGCTCTTTTTCTGTGGTAGTGTAATGAGTTTGAGCTTCAGTCATAGTCTTACTTGCGTAGTGGATAGGCTGAAAATGCTTAGCTCTACGTTGCCCTAGGACTGCACCGATAGCAATATCACTTGCATCGCACATGAGCTCAAAAGGCAAGTCCCAGTCGGGAGCAACGAGAAGGGTGCTTCAGTAAGCTTTTTCTTCAATGTTTCAAAAGCTTCAATGCACTCGCGTGAAAAGATAAAAGGAGCATCCTTTTCAAGAAGATGGGTCATAGGCCGGGCGATTTTAGAAAAATCTTGTATGAATCTACGATAGAAACCGGCATGACCTAAAAAACTCCTAATACCTTTGACGGTAGTAGGATGAGGTAATTTAGCAATAACATCGACTTTTGCTCTATCTACCTCAATCCCGTTTTTTGAAATTTTATGGCCAAGGACTATGCCTTCTTTGACCATAAAGTGGCTCTTCTCCCAATTTAGACAAAGATTGGTGTCTTCACACCTTTGAAGCATTTTTTCTAAATGGGAGAGACATGTTTGAAAAGAATCCCCAATGACCGAGAAGTCATCCATAAACACCTCCATTGTTTCCCCGATCATGTCGTGGAATATGGCCATCATACATCGTTGGAACGTGCCAGGAGCATTACATAAGCCAAAAGGCATACGTTTGTAGGCAAAAGTTCCGTATGGGCAGGTGAATGTAGTCTTCTCTTGATCCTGTGGATCAATGGGAATCTGAAAATAACCTGAGAAACCATCAAGGAAACAATAGTATTCATTCCCTGCTAATCTCTCAAGCATTTGGTCCATGAAGGGTAGAGGAAAATGGTCTTTACGAGTGGCGTCATTCAACTTACGATAGTCAATGCAAACACGCCATCCCGTTACCAATCGAGTTGGAATTAACTCGTTTTCTTCATTTGTGACAACAGTTATGCCACCCTTTTTAGGAACACAGTGAATTGGGCTAACCCAAGGACTATCTGAGATCGGGTAAATTAATCCTGCATCAAGAAGTTTGATAACCTCCTGTTTGATAACATCATGGATTTTTGGATTTACTCTTCTTTGATGTTGAACTGCTGGTTTGAAGTCATCCTCCATTAAGATTTTGTGAGTACAAAATTCAGGGTTGATACCCTGAATGTCGGAGAGTTTCCAAGCAATTGCTTGCTTGTGTGACTTCAAGATCTTTATGAGAGCAGACTTTTCATCTTTACTCAAATCTCGAGCAATAATGACGGGTAATTTATCATCGCCCTCAAGAAATGCATACTCGAGATGAGGTGGTAAGTCCTTAAGCTCAACCTCAGGAAATTCTTCAGTTTTCTCAACTGACTTGACTTCCTTGTTATGAAGCTCGACGGGAGGGAGAGGAGGAGAAGTGTCATGATTTAACAATTTCTCAAGAAGAATATCTCCCTCCAGATTAATCTCATTTGGAATTGAATCACTAGTGTGAGGGGTTGATGATGGATCATCATTAAGCAACTTCTCAATGAGAATTATGTCCCCCTCAATGTCAATTGGAGCGTGATCAATTTCCCATGGAACAGAATCACTAGCCAAGTATGCTTCAATCTCTTCCAGGATGAAGTCTCTTCCCTCAAAAGGAGTGATAGAAGGAGTGGAATTGGCTATGATAGGTTGAGAAGATGTGGTGGGATCCCCACTCACATAATTATGAGAATAACCAAGAACTTCTTGAGAGTACTCTTCAGAAACAACATCAATGATATCTATTCGGTTAACCGATTCAGAATCATAGTTGGCGGAGTACCTCGAAGTTTGATCAAGGTTAAAGGTGACAACTTCATTACCAACACGTAATGTGATTTCTTGCTCAAATACATCAATGAGAGCACGGCCCGTTCTCAGGAATCCTCGACCAACAATGAGAGGAAACCGATGATCGGCATCAAAATCAACAACCACGAAGTCAGCTGGAAATGGAACTTTCCTACTTTCACAAATACGTCCTCGGCAATGCCAAGAGGACAGGATATGGAACGATCTGCAAGCTCGAGAGTCATGCATGTAGGAGTGAGTTCTGGAAGAGAAAGTTTCTTCCATATTGAATAAGGCATCAGGTTGATGCTTGCACCAAGATCTGCTAAGGCAAAGCATTCAACCATTCATGGAAATACACAAGGTAAGAGAAATTTTCCAGGATCTCCTAGTTTCTCAGGAAGCTTCTTCAAGATAACTGCCGAGCAGTTCTCGTTAAGAGGAGTTTTAGCCATTTCAAACAGCTTTTCCTTGTTGCTTAACATGTGTTTGAGAGTTGATGCAAACTTGGGCATCAGCAAGATAACATCCGCAAAGCTTATGTCAAAATGTAACTCTTGGAAAATTTGGAAAAATTTGTCCATTTGATGACTGGCTTTCTCGCGGAGCTTTTGCTCATTCAAACGTGATGGGTAAGGAATAGAAGATTTGGATTTGGTATTTTCAACGGGAGCTACAGGAGGTTCAAAACAACTCCTGGATTTGATTTGGGTTTCTGGACAACTTGAGGTTGGACTACCGAAGGTAGGACGGTGCGGTACTCGTGGTCTTGAAAAATGCACCTTGTCCGTTGTATCCTTGGTAACTTGACTCATTGCTCCTAGTGGAGGAGGCATTGGAGTCAAAGGTCCATTGTGTGTCTTAGGTTCACTTTCCACTACCTTCGGGAGAGAAGAAGAAGAGGTAGTAGGAATAGCAGGTCCATTATATGAAACACCACTTCTAGTTGTGATCGCCTTAGCATCGCCCCTCGGGTTAGCGATCGTGTTGCTCGGAAGTTTTCCTGAGGCCGAGGGTTGATCATTTAAAGACTTCTTTAGATCAGCTATCTGATTGACCAACAACCCTGTTCATTTCATCTTGGGATTTCATGAATTGCTTCAACAACTCATCAGATGATGGTCCAGTTGGAACAATGGCGGAGGTGGATTAGGAAAATTCTGGCCTCTAATGTTAGGATTAGGGCCTTGATTTTGAAAATTTCCTTGATTAGGATTCATATTCCCATGAAATTGATTCCCTCGATTGAAATTGTTTTGATTAAGGTTCCCTTGATGTTGGAAACCTTGATTTGGTCCCGGATAGAAATTACCTTGGTTTTGATAACCTTGGTTCATTCTAGGTTGGTTCTGATTTCGGTTTTGCATGTTATGATTCTGGTTAAAACCGGGTGGTGCCTGATTAGTGTTAGCACGGTAGTGTGGTTCATTTTGAGGATGGTATAGATTACCTCCTTGATGTGCAGATGGCTAGAGCATTGGCTTCAAATGGACTACCATCGGTGGCATACAGTAGTATGCATGAGGACCACCACAGGTAACACAACTCTCGACTTTCTTCACTTCACCATGCGATGGTGTCTGTGTGAAAGTCACTTTCTTTTGGTTAGCAAGAACCAAAGGCTGAACAATATCTGTGAGTTTGTCAATCTTAGCATCGGTGCTAGATGTACTCACAGGAGATGAAGAAGAAGGTCCAGCATGAGACTGATATGTCTTTGCTCGGAAAGGGCGGACCTGAGACTTATTCTCAATAATTTGCAAGGCTTCTTTGGTGGTCTTGCTCAGGAAATTACCTCCTGCGGAGGCATTCAAAGAATCTTGATTGGTCGGTTCACCATTGTAGAAAGTATCCATTTGCATTAACTCGGTAAAACCGTGATGCGGACACTTGCGAAGCAACTCTTTGTAACGATCCCATGCCTTCCCGAATGATTCATCAAATCTCTGAGAAAATTTCATTATCTCATTCTTAAGACTTGTAGTTCGGGATGGAGGATAGAATTCGTTAACAAACTTGGTAACTAGATCCTCCCATGTCTCAATGGAACGAGGGGGTTGTTCTCAAGCCAATTCCGGGCTTGTCCCTCTAGAGAGAATGGGAACAGAAGAAGCTTGATAGCTTCATGTGGGACATTCTTGTATTTGATGGTAGATGCAATCTTGTTAAACCATCGAATGTGTGCATGAGGATCATCCCGCTCAAAACCATAGAATTGGCTTTGGGTTACTAGATTAAGCAACCCGGTCTTGAGCTCAAAGGTATCAGCCACGATGGCTGGGACAACAATGGCATCTCCGTAACCCTCGATGGGTGCTTGGAGAAGCTCATTCATCGGCTTGTCTTCTGCCATTACGACAGGTGGTGGTGGCGGTAGACGTTCCTCAGTCACGGATGAAGGAGCGAGAGCGTCCTCGCCTACGAGAATCTTGCCAAGTTCGAAAGTGGACTTGTAGAACTGGAAGAACGAGTGCGCATGCACTAAGTATAAAAATCAGTTTTCAAAACAAATGTGAGGCAAAACGACAAGTGAACTTAACCAATAATCTCAAATGAAATGGCTTCTTTGAAAAAGGTACACCAAATCACAAGGACACAAAGGCAAGTTTTAAATCTGTTGTTCGGGAACTTATTATGGTCACACCCCCAGTTAGTAGGTGTACTGCCTTGATTTGCGGTGGTTGATTTTTATGTATTAATTAAGTACCACTGAAAAGACGTAGGTATAGATTTGTGCTGATGGGTTTAAAAACTTTTGGACAATATTTTTGGATCGTTTCGTTTAACCAAATTGTATCTCTTTAAGAATCACCTTAAAAGAAACACAAGCTAGAAAACGTTACGATTGTTTTGTTGTTTTATATTTTGTTTGGTGTTGTTAACACTTTAGGAAAAGTGTTAATGAACTTTTTTGAGATTTTATATCTTTACAAAAAAAAACTTTTTACAAAATGTGGTATATGTGCAAGAATGGGTCTGAGAAAGGTTTAACACACGCTAAAGCCTCCCCGGCAGCGGCACCAAAATTTGATTGGTGCTGAAAACAATCAAGCTATATCACACAAGCTAGCCACTTGTGAATGGCCAACCGTAATAAACTTAAAAGCGCTCGAAACCAATACAATGAAGATCGGAGAATATAATGAATTCCCGGGTCGTTAAGTCCCACGGAGACTCAATGGTGTGTAAACTTGATCAGATGATAGAATGATCACTAAGGATAGTGATCAGTAAGGATTTGGATTGATAACTACACTACTGATTGATTGGAATGTATTTGGACACAGAATTGATAAACACAACAATCAGATGAAACAAACGTAAAACGTACGTTTAAAAACTACGATAAGCACGTAAAATTAAAAATTAAGATCTAAGAAATAAAAGACCTAAAAATATGAAAATGAAAATTTTAGAATCCTAAAAATAAAAGAAAATTATTAGAAAAAGAAAATTATTTTTATAACTATTTATTTAATTATTATTAATTAAAAACTATTTCTAACTATTTAATAATAATCTAAAATAAAAGAAAATATGAAATAAGGCTAGAAAAATAAAATTATGATTTAGAAAAATCTAAAATATTATAAAACTTATTTTAAAACTAAAAATATATTTTTTACACTTTTTATATATTTATTACTAATTAATCACTATTTAAAATACACTTAAATACTAGAAAATATAAAATAAACCTGGAAAAATGAAATTTCAACTTGGAAAAATCTAAAATATGATAAAACTAATTTTAAAACTGAAAAGATATTTTTATGCTTTTTAATTATTTATTACTAATTATTTAATACTTTTAACTATTTAAAATTCTAATAAATACTAAACAGATTATGAAAATTATGAAACTTTTTCTAAAAATAACTTAAGGTGACAGAAAACTAAGAAAAATATAAAACTAGATTTGCTTATTAATAAGCTGAAAAGAAAAATCAAAAAGCTAATTCTAATTAAATAAACGCTATCACTATATTTAAATGGATGTTTTAGTGGATTTTATTTTTGAAAACTACTTAACTACTTAAAAGATGAAACTTTTACAAAGACAAAAAGTTTACAAACTAAAAATAAGCTATTTGATAAGCTTATGAGCTTAACAGATATGCTTATGAGCTTATTTTGAAGAAATAAGCTCAAACAAGCTCACAAACTGAAACAAAAGCTAAAATAAGATGCAATAAGCTACAAGCTACTCAAATTAAGCTAAAAGACACAAACAAGCATACTGATAAGCTACTCAAAAGATAATAAGCACTTATGATCAACACAGAAATGGGACAAGGTTTAGGCTTATTGCAGCCCTACCAAACAAGCTACAAAATGGAAACTTAAGCTTGGAACTTCAAGATGGCTTGGTTGGCTTTCCAAAGAACCAAGTTATACAGTATTTGACCAACAATTAAGCTCTGTGTGAGCTTTTGATTTAGCTTGTAAAACGGTGCACAGGCACTTTTTCAGAACAGGTACTCAAAGGAATTTGGAAAATAAGCACTTAATAAGCTGATTAAAAGTAAACTAGTATTTTTCTAATTAAGTTTAGCAACTAAACTTTAATACCCCAAAAGATTTTAAGCTAAAACTCAATAATAAACTCACACTAAAATTATATATTTTATTCAAAAACGACCAAATGAAAATTTGACTTTTTGATAAAACCAAATGAGTTGACTAATATGAACTTTGAACTGATTCTATGCACTGATTATGTTGTTTTAAGGTGAAATAAGACTGACTTGATCAATGATAACAACTTATGAACTCAAAATCATGATCATATATCATTAAGATCCAACAGTTAGTGCACAAGATAGGATCAAAAGGTATTTTGACTTTGGATGAATCAAGGACTGGTTTTTATGACTTGCTTGAGTTATTAGAACCAAGTGTGATATAAAACAATAACAAGAAGCCACTCAAACAACCTCTAACACAGTTTAACTCACAAATCCAAACAAGACTTGATATAACTGTTTTGATGATTTTCAAAGCTAAACACAAATTAAAACCATGAAACTGATTATAGGCCTTATAATATCATTACATGAGACTGAATAAGCATTAAATAAGAACAATAACAACACAAAACAGTGAAGTACCCAAGTTGAGCAAAAGGCTTACAAAATGAGTCCAAGCACAAACTGAGAACCAAAGATCAAGATCACTCCTATAGGCTTACCACTAAGCCACTAACCCAAGGCCATCCACAATCTACCCTGCTCCAGCTGTGAACACCATTTCCATGGGATTTTTGATTTTTCAACTAATTATTTGGTATTTTTGGTGATTTTTCCTTTTTGATTCTAAACTGAATTTTAATGTATCTAATAGCTTTCAGAAGCTATCTAGGAGCTTATGTGTGCTATTTCAGTCCAAACAACAACTAAAAACATCATTAACACATATTGAGATTTTTGAAATGAAAACTGCATAAACTGAATTTGCAACTTAAAACTTGAAATTGAAACTGAAAATAGTTCACAAATACTTGAAATAACTTAAACAAAGTGCTAAGAAAGTTTAAATTACACTGAAAATTTGAGAATAATAAAAACGACAATTAAAAACTAAAATTACACTAGATAATATGATACATTGCTTCTACGCTCCTCTTTATAGACTTTTTGAACCTCTTGTTGACCTCTGAAACTATCCCTCCTCATATGAGCCATTGGATCCTCATATATCATCATATCCGTCCATTTGGATTTTTGGCGCCAATTTTCTCTAGAGCGGGTTTTGATATTAATGGATTTTGGAAGATGTGGAGGTGGAGGGGACAAGGTAAGGTAGGGGTGAGGCAGGTGGAAGGGAGTAGGAGCAAGTGGGATGAAAACTACTATGGTTTCTGGGTTTACAGTGTTTGTGAGAGAGAGGATGAATAGTGCCTGGTTTTGGGCGCGTTTTTGACTTTTTGACCGGGTATTAGTAATAACGGGGTTGGGCTGGTTTTTTTTTGGGCCAAAGGATTTAGTGGATTGGATTTGGACTTGGTATTAATAACATAAGGGTCCGGTTTGGATTATGCAAGTATACAAGGACCAAAAATGTAATTCCACCAAACTTGAGGACTGAACTTGCCCATTTTTCCAAAGATATCAAAAGGACCAAACTTGACAAACTTTGATAGAACAAGGACCCTTTTGCATAAAATTCCATTTTAAAATATCCAAGGACCAATTTTGCAATTTTTTAAACTTTAGGGACCTTTTCTGCCATTTGACCAAAGAATCATTCAAGGACCATTTTTGAAAATTTAGAACATTTCAGGGACCTTGAATGATAAAATTCTTGATTTTTGAATTCCAGGGACTAGATTTGACAACTTTTGAAACTTGGGGGACTAAAACTGCCAATTTTGCAAACTTGATGCGTTTTTCATCTGATTTTGATATTTTTGCATTTAAAACACATAAAACACTGATTTGTGATATTTTCATCATTTTGATGCATTTTTGAGTGTTTTCAGATGATTTTGCAGTTTAGATTGTACAAAAATGATGAGTATTTAGACACTCATCAGTAACCATTAGAAAGCTCGTAGTCGTAGGTTATTTAATGTTAAGAAGTATTTAGTTAAGTAACACCGTGGAGGACGGACGGGTCTTTACCCACTGTATGCCTGATCCACAGCCCGTAAGGTGGCGATTTATGTAAGGACTATAAATACTCTCTACCTTCCAAGGTAGAGAGTTGGAGCTCATAATAAGATTTCTTCTTTCTCTCACTAAAGTTCCCAACCTCTAACTTTCTCTCTCTAAAACATCATTTATACGCCCCTTGATCTTGTGGTTTAGTGTGTTTATGAAATCCAATATCCTACAATTGGTATCAAGAGCCAGGTTTGATCATCTCTTTCATATCCTTGGATTTCTAGTGGTTTTTAGATGGTTTTTGAGTTTGAGAAAGTTTAGTGGTTTTTGCATCATTTGGATCATTTCTTGCGTTAAAGTTTGAATTTTGGGTGTACTTTTGTGTTTATAATCATTCTAAGTGATTGGGTTTTGATTTGGTAAGCTTGAATCACTGTGGTTGGACTTGTTTTGGATTGAAAAGTGCGTTTTTGAAAGTTTTTCATGTTAGCGACTTGGTTCTCGTTGTGATATTCATCATAGCGACTTGCTTCATAGTAAGTTAGCGAGTTGGAGTGTTAGTTGGTAGCGATTTGGTCCTAGCGACTTGTCTATTGATACAAGCCGACAAATAGTACAACTTAGTGGATTCTCCACTACGGCTAGCGACTTGGTGAAGTTAGCGACTTGTACTCAGTATTCTTAGCGACTTGGTGTTAGCGACTTGGATCGTAGCGAGTTGTTCTTTAGCAACTTGACAGTTTAGCGACTTGGTACTCTTAGCGACTTGGTGCTAGCGACTTGGACCTTAGCGAGTTGCTCTTTAGCGACTTGACTGTGTAGCGACTTGGTGTCCAGCGACTTGGGTCTTTGAAACTTGATCTTAGCGACTTGGTTCAAGGATTCTTAGCGACTTGGTTGATTTTTTTGTTTGTAATACGGTTTTCTCTTGATTTAGTAAAATCCCGTGAAATAATCTATTTCCCGGTTTAATCATAGAGTTATAAAATCCCGTCAAATCAGTAAACATGTCTACCAACGTCCCTACAATCATCTCTACTGTTGCTGAGGATGTTCAAGCAGCTGGTTCAGATACTCGTCCACCCATGCTTGACATAACTGACTACGACTCTTGGGCTCAACGAATCAGATTGTATTGTCATGGAAAGGAAAACAGAGTCAACATTCTCAAGTCTATTGATGAAGGACCGTATCAGATTGAAACTACAAGAGACATAATTGATACTGCTGCAGATGGAACAATGATATTTGGAATAGACATACCAAAGCAGTATGATGAGCTCGGTGATAAGGAGAAAAAAAGATTCGATGCGGATATCAGGGCTTCAAACATTATACTTCAAGGTCTTCCAAAAGACATCTACAAGCTTATCAATCACAACACTGAAGCCAAGGCTGTTTGGGATAATGTCAAGATGCTTCTCTCAGGTATCGAATTAACTAAGGAAGACAGAGAATCACAGTTGTATGATGAATTTGAGCACTTCAAGATGAAACTTGATGAGAGTGTCTATGAATATTATGTGAGGTTTCACAAGCTTGTGAATGACATGAGGAACATCAAGATGACTATGCCAAATATTCAGTTGAACTCTAAATTTGTGAACAATATGAATCCCGAATGGCACAAGTTTGTCACTTATGTGAAGCTAACCAAAGGATTGAAGAGTACAAACTATGAGCAACTGTATGCCTTCCTTCTTCAGAATGAGAGACATGCCATGTTTGAGAAAAGGATTCTTGATTAGTTCAAAGCTTAGGGTGAATCAAGCTCATCAAATGATTCAACAGCTTTTTAAACCAATGTTGGAATTACCACCAAAGCTTCACAAGTCATACCCACGGGTAATGGTAATTACAAGCTCATTCCTGACCCTGCATATAAGCCTCCAGATTCAAACACATTCATGGAAAACTTCATCAATCAACTGTCTCTTATGGTTAGTCAAAACATGAATACTCTCCCACACACCAACAATAACCTCAGAACTGCATCCAATCCACACAATCAAGCTACTGTCAGAGATGGGAGGGTTGTGGTGCAACCAGTTCAAGAAAGACAATATGAACAGGGAAGAGGTGGAGTTGGTAGAGGTTATGTTGCAAATCAGAATTGAGGAAGGAATGGAAATCAAGGACAAGCAAAGAAGATCAAGTGCTACAACTGTGGTGGTGAGGGACATATTGCTAGGAACTGCAAATCTCCAAAATGTCCTCAGAATGCAGACTACTTCAGAGATAAGATGCTGCTTGTGCAAGCACAGGATAATGGAGCAGCCTTGGATGAAGAGGAACTGTTGTTTTTTGCTGAGGGAAATGCCAGAACATATGATGCTGATGTTGATGAACAGCCAATTCAGGAAGTAGGTCAGAATCATCAAAATGCATTTCAAGTAGCTGACTGTGATACATATGACTCTGATGTCGATGATGAACCTACTGCCCAAACAATCTTCATGGCCAACATCTCACCTATGGTCTCTCCAAAAGTCTCCTCACCACAACAAGCTAGTCAATCCAAAGAATCAATCATCACAGAGGTATTAAAACTATACGATGATGTTGATGAGCAAAAGATGCATAATAAAGTACAATCTCTTGAAACTTATGAATCAGATATTGAAAATGAGGGTAATAGTAATATTGTTTCGTATGATCAATATGTGAAGCAAAGTGAAAGTGAGATTGTACCTAGTGATGTATCTTCTGCAGTCAATGATGACTATGTTTTTGATGAATACACTGCATGTGCCCCTGATGATTCTGTTATCTCTGAACTGAATGCCTATAAAGAACAAGTAGCCATTTATGAACAGCGTGCTAAGTTTGAGTTAACTACCTATGAGCAGGAAATGGATGACCAAATGCGTACAATTATAAGAAAAAGTAATTTTAGAGAATAAGTATTAAAACAAGAGTTAAACTCCTTACAAGAAAAGCTTTCTAAAACTGCTAAGCAAAAACAAGAACTTCAAGAAAATGTGAAAATGCTTAAGCATGAATTCAATGCTAAGGAATCAAAACTTTTGAATGATTTCTCCAATCTAAAAACTTTGAAAATCAAGCTTGAAAATAAATTGTACGTACAAGGAAATACCATTCAGACTGCTCACTTGATCACCAAGCATAGAGTCTTAAGTGATAAGCATAGTATTCCCCATGTTGAGGAACCAAATCCTGAGGTCATTAAAAAAGCTAGAGCTGCTAATAAAGTACTTTATGATGGTAATGAAATCCTTAAGCCTAGGCAGAAACCTAGTTGCGTTGAGTGCACTGAGAAAGATAAGAAATCAGATGAAGTCACTAGGGAGAAAATGAATAAGAAGCTAGAAGATCCTGAGTGTAAAAAGAATAACATAACAATCAAACCCCATTATTACACTAAGGAAAATTGGATCTCCTTAAACAAGTTCAAGCCTCAGACTCAATTAACCCCAGAACAGATTTTCTGGAAGAAAGATATGGATATGCAAAAAGCGTAAAATTATTGTTGAAAATAATGTCCCTTGTAGGAAATTGCCTAAGGCAACTGTGTATCCTCCTAATACACCAATGCATTTAGTTCCTAGATCCATTGCCACTAATAGCAAAACCTTAATTAGTCTATATGTTGTTTATCAACTATTCACTGATTTTGAAAAAAACGTGTAAGAAGAGAATCACACCTACAGGGATAACTGAGGGGGAAAGGGGTTTTGAGCAAACCAAAGAATGTTATTTAACTGAGGCCATGCCTTTCTTTAAACAATTAAAAGGTCAATTTGAGAGCCTTAAAAAAGGAATAAATTCTGATATTAAAGAAATGGAGAAAGAATTTGATGCAATGATTGTTGAAGTCAATGATTATGAACGGGAACTAAAATATAATGAGGTTGAAAGGAAAAACTTACATATCTTAAATGAAAACTTAATTACTAGTTGTGTTGCTCAAGATGTGTTTTATACTGTTAATAAGCACTCTATTACTGCCTCTCAATTTCATGAATTAACTGTTGCTCTGAAAGTTTCCCATGATCGTGTCATTGAGCTTGAAAAGAAAAACTCAGAACTAAATGATAAAATTGATCAGGATGATCACGATAATTTGGTAAAGAATTTTTCTAAACTTGAAGTTGAACATTTTGATTTGCAATTAAAATATCAACGTCTTAAAGAAAATGTCAAAACCTCAAACATCAAGACATCCTCAAATGTTCCTGAGTTTGATGCAGTTTTTCAAATAAACAAACGTGACGAACAAATTCAAGCTCATTGTAATGATCAGAAAGTTGAAAGCCCAAATTTCACAATTAAAGAGTGAAAAGAACAATGTGACTGGGTCCCAAATGCCTCCTCCTTTAGATTATCAGTGTTCTCAAACTTTTCATCTTCAAAACTTGGTTAATGTTTTACAAAAAGAAAACGAGAGTTTTCTAGAAGAAAATGAAAAAGTTAAACGACACTTTAAAGAGTTATATGATTCAATGAAAGTCACTCGTGACAAGAACAACGAAAAATAACGTCTTTACAAAAGGAAATTGAGAATCTGGGGAGATTGGAAAAAGGGAAACTGCCACTTGTCTTTAATGAGAATGTTGCATCTAATTCATCAACAGACTGCAAATATACTGTGACTATTAAATACATTCCTCCTCATCTCAGAAACAATGAACGTGTATTTCATGATTACTTTTATCGTCTTAAGGATAATCTAGAATGTCTTCGTGAGATTGTAGAAGAAGATTACCTAAATAAACCACTTGATAGTGAGGTTAGGTATGCGTGCCTATATGCCAAACGATCTCAGGAGATATTAGAATACTTAAGAGCAACATGCCCAAGATCTTTCTTTAAGAATGATAAAGTAGCGATGCAGTGTTCTATGCCTAGTGCCAAGCATACAAACCATTCAATGCCCAGTAATAAGAAAGTGAACTTTAATGTGCCTTCAAGTAGTTCAGATCCTTGCACATCTAGTTCAGGAATACAAAAGGTAGTTCAACCAACTAATGCTCCCATAATTCCCTCTACAGGAGTAATCAGTGACATTAATGCAAGCGGGTCAAAGCCTCTAGGCAATACCAAGCAAGATAGGACCTCGCAAGCTAAGAATGTACATTGGAAGAAAGTAGAAGACCATCCTAGGAACTTTAAGATTGAGTTGAATAAAACGAATCGTGTTGATTCTAGTATTAGCGATAAGCGTACTGTAATTAATTTGAATTATACTACTATCTGCAAACCATGTACTGATGATTGCTTACTTTCTGTTACTAATCATGAATGTGGTGTGAATGATTTGTCTAATGCTGTTAAATGCCCTGTTAAAACTGTTAATGTTATAAATCAGGCTAAGAAGGCTAAAAGGCAAAGGCGTAAGAAAGTTAGAAAACAGTGGAAACCCACAGGAAGAAAATTTAGTAATATAGGTTATCAATGGATACCTACTGGCCATAAGGTTAATGAGTTTTGCCCTAAATTTGCTAAGTCAATGCCCACTAGAAAATGGATGCCTACTGGTAGAACTATTCCCTTAAGAAGTGAACACACTTTGAATAGGTTAAATACGGACACTAGCACAACATCTATTTCTAATGATTCCATTGTTTCTATTACTGATGTGGGTGTTCCAATCACTGTTACTAACCAAGTGGAACCCATTATTGCATGGGGTTCCCAATTATCCAGTTATCCATTCTTGTCCGTGTTCATAGATCGTTCAAATCATTCACTGACTCTGTTCCAACATATGATTTGAGATCGCATTTATGCCTCATGAACTTCGTGAGTAAATTCATCGGGACTGTTAGATTCGGGAACGACCATTTTGGTGCAATTATGGGTTATGGAGATTATGTGGTTGGTAAAAGTGTTATTTCCAGGGTATATTATGTGGAAGGTCTTGGTCATAATTTGTTCTCTGTTGGTCAATTCTGTGATTCTGATCTAGAAGTGGCCTTTAGAAAACATACTTGTTTCGTTAGAGAACCTGATGGTGTGGAATTATTAAGAGGTACTCGTGGTTCTAACCTATACACCATCTCTATTGAAGACATGATGAAGTCTTCTCCCATCTGCTTGCTGTCAAAGGCCTCTAAAACAAAATCATGGTTATGGCATCGCCGTCTTAATCACTTGAACTTCGGCACCATTAACAATCTTTCCAGAAATGATCTTGTAAGAGGCTTACCAAGATTAAAATATGAAAAATATCATCTTTGTTCAGCTTGCCAACTAGGAAAAAGCACGAAATATGTCCACAAACCAAAACCCACAAACTCAGTAATGGAAGTTCTTCATACTCTTCATATGGATTTATGCGGACCAATGAGAGTGCAAACAATTAATGGGAAGAAATACATTCTAGTCGTAGTTGATGAATACTCTCGATTTACTTGGGTAAAGTTTTTGAGGACAAAGGATGAAACTCCAGATGTCATCATCAAACTTATCAAGCAACTTCAGGTTCGACTCAACAATACTGTTAGGATTGTTCAAACAGACAATGGCACATAGTTCGTTAACAAAGACTTAATTCAGTTTTATGAAAATGTTGGAATCAGTCATCGAAGAAGTGTTCCACGAACTCCTCAACAGAACGGTGTAGTTGAAAGACGAAATCGAACTCTTGTGGAAGCCGCCAGAACAATGCTAATTTATTCAAAGGTTCCAATGTTTCTCTGGGCTGAAGCCATTGCCATTGCTTGCTACAACCAGAATCGTTCCCTTATTCATACCTCTCATGGAAAAACTCCATATGAACTTGTCCATAAATGAAAACCTGATCTATCCTACCTTCGTGTGTTTGGTGCTTTGTGCTATCCAAAAAATGACGGTCAAGACTTAGGTAAGTTAAGAGCTAAGGTGGACATTGGAGTTTTTGTTGGTTATGCATCTAACAAGAAGGGTTACCGAATCTACAACAAAAGAACTCGAGATATCATAGAAACTATTCATGTTACGTTCGATGAGCTGTCCGAGCAGATGGCTCTAGGACAATCCAGTTCTGGACCCACATCTCAACCTTCATCGAGTAGTCCTATCAGTTCTACTCTTGTACCTAATCCGTCACCAGCAACTCCTTATGTACCTCCCTCAGAAGATGATTTGAAGAAATTATTTGACCCAATGTTTGATGAACACTATGAGCCAAGTGCTAATGATATGCCAATTCCATCAACAGATGATGCTTCTATCCCTGTCAGTGAAGTTAACCCTTCAGTTTCAATATCATTAAGTCAAGAAGCACCTGCTGCTGATCACTCTGTCTCATCAACAAATCATCAATCATCGAGTGTACATCATGGAATTGCTTCTGGCACCCATGTTGAAGTTAATCCCTTTGCTACTCCCGAAGATGCTCCATTTGAAAATATATTTGCTCCTGAATCATCATCAGAACCATCTTCGTCAGGAGAAATCGACTCTGCTACATCAGTTCCTCAACCACCACCACATGAACACCTCAGAAAATGGACTCATGATCATCCATTGGACAACATCATTGGAAACCTCTCTCGTCCAGTATCCACACGGAAACAACTTGCAACCGATGCTTTATGGTGCTTCTTCAATTGCTGTACTCTAAGGTCGAACCAAAAGATGTTAAAACCGCCATGAATGAAGACAACTGGTTCAATGCCATGCAAGAAGAAATTCATGAGTTTGATCGACTTGATGTATGGTAATTAGTACTTGCTCCTGATTGTGCTATGATCATTGCTCTAAAGTGGATCTTCAAAGTGAAACTTGATGAGAATGGTGATGTATTAAAGAACAAGGCTCGATTGGTTGCTAAAGGATACCGTCAAGAGGAGGGTATTGACTTTGAAGAATCATTTGCTCCTGTTGCTCGTATCGAGGCAATCATAATCTTCTTGGCTAATCTTGCAAGCAAGAATATGGTTGTCTGTCATCGATGGATGTAAAGACGGCGTTTCTTAACGGAGATCTTAAAGAAGTCGTTATCGTCACCAACTGAAGGATTTGTGAATCCAGAGCATCCTACTCACGTCTATCGTTTGAAGAAGGCTCTTTTCGGTTTGAAGCAAGCTCCAAGGGCATGGTATGATACGCTATCAAAGTTTCTTCTATCCACTAGATTCAGCAAAGGAGCAGTTGATCCAACATTGTTCACCGAAAATCGAGGCAAACATTTAATTCACGTTCAAATATATGTTGATGATATTATTTTTCTTCGTGACCCCAATGAATGTGATCAGTTTTCCAATGAAATGGGTTCCAAATTTCAAATGTCAATGATGGGACAAATGTCATTTTCTTGGGATTACAAATTTCACAAAGTCCAGAGGCATTTTTATAAATCAATCTAAATATGCAAATGAGATTTTAAAGAAATTTGGATTTTGATTCTAGTGACCTCTGTTGACACTCTATGATTGAGCTGCATTAAACGGATGAGGACCACTCGGGATCATGGTAGACCAAACAAAATATCGTAGTATGATTGGATCCCTGATGTACCTCACAACTAGTAGACCGACATTTTGTTCACGCTGTTTGCATGTGTGCTAGATATCAGGCTAAGCCTACCAAAAGCACCTTGAAGCGGTTAAACGGGTCTTTCGGTATCTCCAAGGAACCATCAACATGGGACTTTGGTACCCGAAGGACACTGGTATGTCTCTAACAGCCTATGCAGATGCTGATCATGCAGGATGTCAAGATACTCTTCGAAGTACTTCAGGAGGTGCTTAGTTTTTGGGTGATAAGCTTGTGAGCTGGTCTTCAAAGAAGCAAATGAGTACTTCTATTTCCTCTACAGAGGCTGAATACATAGCCATGTCATCTTGTTGTGCTCAAATCCTATGGATGAGATCCCAATTATCTGACTATGGCTTTGAATTCAACAAAATCATTCTATACTGTGATAATAAAAGTGCTATTGCTCTATCATGCAACAACGTACAACACTCAAGAGCAAAGCACATTGACATTTGACATCATTTCATCAGGGAGCAAGTAGAAAACGGTGTGGTGGAACTATACTTTGTGAGGACTGAATACCAGCTAGCAGACATCTTCACCAAAGCTCTTCCTAGAGAACGTTTTGAGTTTATCCTTCCACGACTTGGTCTTAAGAGCCTACAACCAGAAACACTCAAACGTCTTCAAGAGGAAGAAGAGGAGTAAAAGGTTTTCCTTCATCTATCTCCTGTAATAGCTATTCAAAAACAAAATACAAAAATATAAAATTTTCAAAAATCCATAAAAATTAGAAAATCTTGAAAAATTTCAAAAAATATTGTTGTTTTGTCATGTTTTTCTCAATTTGAAAATATCTACGGTCTTTGTGTTGTCATTCAAAGAATGACACGGGTCTTTAGATATTGTTCGAATGTTTAAAAAAAAATAAAAAATCAAAAAATATTTTTGGGAGATAGTGAAACAATGGTTTATTGTCATTTCAGGCAGTAACCCGCTTTTCAAAGAAAGAATAGAGCCATGCTTTATCTTGTTTTTCAAATCTCATGCTCTGATTCTTTAAACAATTCCTTACTATCTAATGAAAACTAATTGCTTTGAAAAATACCTCGGACTCTATTTTTGAAAATTATCTGGACTTAACGTTTGCCAAAAATATCTATCTCTCAATCAACAACTTATGTCATTGATTGAGGGAGAGAATGATTTCAATTAATTCAAAAGGTTATTTGTCATACAATTGTTTTTTCAGAAGATAATCATGCATGTTTAATCAATGGAGTTTAAAGTCTCATTAATCCGATCCTTATCAGTTAAAACGTTTTCATAATCAAGTCACAATTCTCCTTAAAAGCTTTCAAAATTAATTTAAATCTACAGAGATCACAAATCTCAAATGATTTGATAATTGTGATCGGGGAGAATTTGTGATTTAAATTGGATTTATACTGATAATTCGATAAATGGTTTTATAAGGATGTACAAGCTCTCCTTCCCACATGTGCCAAACGATTTTAAATTTTCCATGCACATGTTGAGGGGGAGCATCTATCTTAAACCACAAATAATTGAAACGTGATTGATTTGTCTCTAAGTGCAGGTTCCTTCTAATATGTGCAAAACTCTTTCAAACCTCGAGGCACATATTGAGGGGGAGCAATCTTATGAAAACCTCATCCTTCCCCAATATGCTTTATCTACTTGATCTAATCAGGGAAGTGATGTTGATATTTTTTAGAAAATGGTAATCAAAGAAGTTAATTCTTCCTCTTGCCTCCGTGTGCTAAAACGATTTCTAATACATGATGCACATGTTGAGGGGGAGCCACTTTTCTAAAAATATCAAAAACAATTCAGGCACAAAATGCTTTGATAATATATCACAAGTATCTGGATTGATTTTCAAATGGTTTTCAATTGGTTCCTATGGCAGATGAACAATACCAAATAGACCGACCAACTTTATTTTATGTATGGTGATATAAGGACGATAAGGTTAGGTATTTGTTCCCATGATCCGCCAGAACCAGAGGGATCTACCCAGGGATAATCTACTAGATAGTGTAGAGTCCTTAGGTATGATGAAAAAAGGAGAAAAGTGAGATATGGGAAGAGTGCGGACTGAGATAGAGCTAGAACTGGAATAAACCCAACAAGGTTCTAGTTATGAAGTCTTGGTAAGCACTGAAGGGGTTGAAGAATGAAAAAGAAATGAATATGAAATGGGTGAAAATAAATAGCCCTCCATTAATTCAACCTTAGGGTAGAAACCGGGTTCAATTCATATGCTAACATATTCACAATGAAGATGGAAAGCCTTCTAGAGCCAACATCAAACAAGCTCTTGGTAGGTGGCATGTGAGATCTATCCAATAGATCAACCATATGAGAACTGAACAGAAACAATGGGGCGATTCAATCTTTTGAATCAATCCTGTTTCATGTTATGGATTGACGGATACCTTTGAAAAACCGGTCGTTGTGCTTAAAAACTCTTTTCTTTAGCACATCGACTGTGTACTCATATTTCAAAATAAAAGGTGTTTATGATTGATAATTGATTTTCATTAAAACCTTCGTTGTACTGCAAAAACAATTTCTATTGAGCAGTACACGATTGTTTCTTTTAAATCTTTTTTCATCAATCAGTGAATCTCAATTCGCTGGTTCATAAGTCACATCATAACATAATACCAACACCACAATGGAGGAGTCAAAGATTTATGATTATCTCAATGCTGGCTCATAACTCATTATCATGTGGATCAGTTAAAGACATCCACTTGGATTATCCAAACATGCAACAATGAAGAATCAATAACTACGGGTTTCAGAGCAAAGAACAAGAACAAGAATGCAAGAACAATCTTTATGTAATATCTGTTTGTATTCAATGTAATTTTAATGTGTGTTTGAGGTGACCTCCCTTAGGGGGAGATTGTTAGGATTTAGTAAATCCGGTTATTAAAGTGTCGGTCACCTCAAGTATATGTAACCATTAGAAAGCTCGTAGTCGTAGGTTATTTAATGTTAAGAAGTATTTAGTTAAGTAACACCGTGGAGGACGGACGGGTCTTTACCCACTGTATGCCTGATCCATAGCCCGTAAGGTGGCGATTTATGTAAGGACTATAAATACTCTCCACCTTCCAAGGTAGAGAGTTGGAGCTCATAATAAGATTTCTTCTTTCTCTCACTAAAGTTCCCAACCTCTAACTTTCTCTCTCTAAAACATCATTTATACGCTTTTGATCTTGTGGTTTAGTGTGTTTATGAAATCCAATATCCTACAGGTATGTTCACTGGAAACCCTCACGAGACTACAACTCGTCCACCGAGGGGTTTAAAGGCTTGTTGCATACGCTAAATGCAACCATGATGCCTACGAAAGTGAGTTTTAGAATTTTACGCGTTTTTGTAGTTTAGTTTATTTTTGCAGATTTAATAAGCTTGTGGAGGAAGGATTGGTTGGATCATGACGTTATACTTAGGATTGGACATGTTTGAAAGAGGAATCGATTGATCTCACACGCTTATGCTAGCGTTTGCTTAGCATTTTATCATATGGAGTTCGATCGCTATTTCTTCGGCCCGGGAGGTTTCATTTATCTCAGACTTATAGTTCTAGTTTTCCCTATCTTACATGCTTTGTAGTTTATTTTTCACAATTGCTTTATTTTGTTTTAGTGTTATTTTTCCTTTGTTTGTTTGTTTGGTAGATTATTTTAATAAATTGACTTCTTTAGTCCCTCGAAAGTAAGGCTCACCCATTGTAAACAAACTGTGTGAGAAGTATAAGGAGGGTCTCCCTGATTCCCTAAATAAATTGGGTTTTTAATATGCTTCGCGCTGACATGCTTCTCCGCTTCTTTGTGCGTTTCAATGGAGCTACCGAGAACTCGAGGGATAAGAATAAGTCATGTTTGGTTTTAAAAAAAAAAAATAAAAAAAATAAAAAAGAAGAAGAAGTCGTAGCTAGTTTATTTTTCAAAAATTTCTCGTAGTAATAATGTAATAGCAGTTTTTTTAGTCATTAAATTATTTTTCTTTTGTGTGCTTAACTTAAGTGTGGGAGGAAAAAATTATTGTGAAAAGCGAAACTAGTTTTTAAAATCCAAAATTTTTGGGCCAATTTTAAAATTTTGTGAACTTGTTTGCCCTTGTGATCTAGTTGTTTTCACGCTTATACGTTAATATATTAGAATAACTGGATCAACCCACTGGTGAAATCAATAATTTTGAAACATTCGAGATGTGTCCCGATTAATATTGCAATCCATTATGGGATCGATGACATTTGCTAGCACATTTTATAGCCCTTCCACTAAAATTGTGAGGATTTGAGCCTATTTCTTATTAGCATACATCTTTTATGCTTGGATCTTTTGCTATGAGTGTGCCGGTGATTTTATTTATTCTATAACTTGTACTTGTAAATCATTACCAGACCGCAGTAAGATCACATTTGTGTGATATAAGTGTATTCGTGTGATAAAGAGGCACCTTAGGAATAAAACCAAATGGCCTTCCATTTTACATCGAATGATATATTAGCTAACCACATCGGTTAGTTAAGCACCCACTTGGACCCATTTGTTAGGGCTCATATTTAGTGCTAGATACCCTTAGTACACCCTTTAAGCCATCATTTTCTTTTTGTTAAATCCAGAAAAATACAAAAATATTTTCTTTTTGTTAAACGGTTGGTTGCTAGTTGCTTGGTATGATTGGATTGTTTTTGATGATTATGTGTTAGCCTCACTTTGCCATTCGTGTGTGCCATTCCGACAAAGATGAAGGTGGCAAACTTCTTATTTGTATTTTTTTGGTTTGTGCTTATACGAAGTGTGGGGGAGATGTGATTCATCGAAAAAAAAAGTCATCGAAAAAAAAAATGTGTGATGACAATTATAGCCAATGTGCTATATTATTATGAAGATGAAGGAAGATGAAGTATGTTTGAGATATTGATTAGCCAATGTGCTAAGACGTGATATATATGTACTTGGTGATCGATATTTGAAGAAGAGAAGATTGTAACTATAATCATTTACGGGTTTGCGGATTGTTCGGTAACTAGCAACGTGGGTATTAGACTTGACTTTATTTTTCTTTATTTTTCTTTTAACACCAATTTCATAAATACTCCCATGCCTTATCCATTCCATTTTGGCTTTGTAAAAATATGAAGTGCGTGAATATTTTTAGTGACCATCCGGTTCTTGAAGGATCGAATGACACGCTAGCGATCTAGTGCACATTTTGGTGACCATCCGTTATGCGAATAACGCGCCAGCGATCCAAGGTATACTCTAGTGACCATCCGTTGTTTGACTTAATCAAGAATTCGCGCCAACGATCTATTATATTCTTGTATGTAATGTTTGAACATAATCCTTGTAAACCCTTTTAGCCTAACCCGAATAAAAGCCCTCTTTAGATGTTTACACTTGGTGCTTACGCCACTTCGGTGGAGTTTTGTTTCTTGTACAAGCCTATGGTAATATTTAGATCATGACTGAGCAATATGAGTGTACTATTCCTTAATACAATTCATCACTAAATAAATTGAGTGTTGAGTGATTATACATCCGTTCCTTTTCGTGAGGTGCTTAGCCATGTTATAATGCAAGAAAATCCATAGGGTATTGTCAAACATCTCGATTTTTCACCTCTAAAAGCTTAAAATGATGAATCTTATCTTGTACTTGGTATATTTGCATCATACTTTCATTAATCATATTTCATGCACCATGTGGGTTATTTATTTTTCTTTTCTTAGATTTGCTTGAGGACAAACAAAGTTAAAGTGTGGGAGAATTTGATAACGCTCAAAATTGTGCATGTTTTTAGTAGTGTTATCCGTGATTTTATGTGTGTTATTTGGCTATAATCATATGCTTTTGATGCTTAATTGTATAAAAGTGCATTTGCTAGTTCATTTGTAGCCAAGTACAGGAAAGTGGAGAAAAAGACGGAAAAAGAAGTAAAATATGAAGATTTCTCCATATACGAAGAATTCCCGACAAAAGCAAGACTTGTGGAGTATATTCGAGAACATAAAGTCATCAAGTTAGTGGTCTAAAGACTCAAGAATAAAGTTCAAGAAGGGAAACGAGAAAGAAATGAAGAAAAGAAGCTAAAACGAAGACATATTGGAAGACTCGTTGTTCCCGACACACCTTCACCATTTTGGCCATAACTTTTGCATACGGACTCCGTTTGATCCCTGGTTTGCGGCCATAGAAAGATAAGAGAAATATCTACAACTTTGGTGCTTATGATTTTTTGTCAACTTGCTCCAACCGTTCGGTAGTGCCCCGCAACCGGAACGGTTGGAGAGCAGTCAAGTAGACCAACCAAAATGGTTGGAGCCCAACCGATTCGGTTGGGAAGCCCTGGACATCCATTTCTTCATCACTAAGACTCCAAACTTGTCCCAAACGATTCTAGTCCCTTCCTACATGTATTCTAGGTACTTCTAAGCTCCTTGGAGGCCAAGTTTAGCATAGAATACCCAAGGCCTTGGTTCAAGTATAAATAGACCCCTTTGCAACCTCATTTCATGCACCACACCTTGAGAGAACTTCTCTCACACCTCTCCTACCACCACCACTCCTCTCTAGGTGTGAAATTCAAGCCTCCACCCTTAAGGACAAATTTCCACCTAGAGGGCAAACCCCAACTTGAGAGAACACACCCACTCTCAATCTCTTCACCCCAAAGGTGTGAAATTCGATCCTCCACCCTTAAGGACGAATTTCCACCAAAATTATCTCTCCTAAAAGACCACAAACCTCTGGTATTTCCAGAAGTATGCTTGGTTAGAATTTTTAGTTGATTGGAGTCTTGAAGGTTGCTATAATCCTTCATCTTTGCCTATTGCAATTCATACTTTGGGTAAACCTTGTTACTTTTATATTTAAAGATGTTTGTTATTGATATGATTATTGAGATTTTGTCTTTGATTGGAATAATGATGAATGTCTTGATACTTGCTTGTTCTTATATTACTTTTCTTGTTGGTTTGATCCGTGACAATCATAACCATCTACTTGTTACTTGTTACATGCTTAAACAAACAAACGACACTTGTAGTGCAACCAAGTCTCTTGGGACGACCTTGATTTACCAAAACCTATACTACAACTTGACTAGGGTATACTTGCCCGAATGTGTTCCTAGTTAACCGGTAATTCTTGCATACAAATTTAAAACCCCGATGGAACCCATCAAGTTTTTGGCGCCATTGCCGGGCACTTGTTTTGCACTTGTTTGCTTGTTTGATTGTTTTCTTGTTTTATAGATTGTTTGTTTGCTTGCATGATAATTCCGGCATCATCACCATCATGTTTTTGGCGCCGTTGCCGGGGACTTGTGTTTGTATTCTTGTGTTTGTTTACTTGTTGAATTGCTTGCTTGAAATGTTTGCTTGTTTGCTATTGCTCTTTTTTGTTACTCATGATGTTTTCTTAATTGCTCCCTTGCGTTTTCTTTCAAAAATCTTTAAATTCTCATAATTGCTCAATTGATTTTGGCATCAAAATCATGTTTTTGATGTTGGGATTTCGTTTCTTGTGTTCTAAAATTCTCATTTCAGTGATTTCTTTCTAAGTGTGCTAAAAAATGTTTGCGAAAAAACCACCAAAACTGACCAGAATCATCTAACCGGATCGGTTGCCTCTGCAGCCGAACGGCTGAACCACCCAAACCCATCCAACCGATCGGTCACCACCCGTAACCGATCCGGTTGGAGTTTTTGTCCCATTTTTTTTAGTTTTCTTGTTTCTTGTTTCGTGTGTTTTGTGTTTTTTATGTTATCTGATCTCTTGCATGTTTGTGTTTATTTTTGTTTGTGTTAATCTTGTTTAGATTGGTTTCGTATTAATTTGAAATAAGATTATCTTATTTTAGATTATCTTGTTTGATTTGTGTTACGTGACTAATGTGCTTTTATGTGTGTTATTTGGCTATAATCAATTGCTTTTGATGCTTAATTGTATAAAAGTGCGTTTGCTAGTTCATTTGTAGCCAAGTACAGGAAAGTGGAGAAAAAGTCGGAAAAAGAAGAAAAATATGAAGATTTCTCCATATACGAAGAATACCCGACAAAAGCAAGACTTGTGGAGTATATTCGAGAACATAAAGTCATTAAGTTAGTGGTCCAAAGACTCAAGAATAAAGTTCAAGAAGGGAAACAAGAAAGAAATGAAAAAAAGAAGCTAAAACGAAGACATATTGGAAGACTCGTTGTTCCCGACACACCTTCACCATTTTGGCCATAACTTTTGCATACGGATTCCGTTTGATCCCCGGTTTGCGGCCCTGGAAAGCTCAGAGAAATATCTACAACTTTGGTGCTTATGATTTTTTGTCAATGTTAGGTCACTAAGTTTATAACACAAGCATCAATAGAAGAACTAGAGAGAAAGAGATCGGATGAACACTATCACACACACACGTATAAGAGTAGACAAAGGTTATGCGTAGAGTGAGTGAGATAAAATGAACAACCAAACTTCAATAGAAGGTTTACAAGAGTATTTATAGGAGGGAACTAGGGCAACACTCCAAGTTCCCATCCTTTCCTATATGGGCTTGGGCCAAGGCTTATGGGCTTTCTACATAAGCCTTGGCATGATTACTAACATAAAAGCCATATTAAGCTAACTATTACATATTAATTACTTACACTTGAAATATAGTTTAGGAGTGATTCCAACAATCTCCCCCTAAGTGTTAGAGATTGATAATATAAACGTTGAAGGTGCTGATGTAACAGTAGCTTTGACGTCTTCTGACATTCTTCTTTCTTGTGAGAAGAAGTGCCTTGATTCGAACAATCTCCCCAGTGTAGAGAAATTGTTTCCTTTGAAAAGTTCTGCTTTGACGTCATCATTTTCTTTGTTCTTTGATCTTTGTTCTTTGTGAAGGTAGTGATAGTATGTTGTTGTTGTCTACATCAGGTCTGCTTCGCTGCTCCAGTGTCTCCACATCTTTCTCCAACATGCTCACACGCTCTTTGACGTTGGATTTCAGTACTGATGTAGTTCTCTTAGTCTTTAAACTTTGTAGATTCTTTGAATTGAAGAAGAATCATTCTGACTTTGTGTTGCCTTTTGAGAGAACTTCCATTAGTGATGTTGTTGGTATGAGCATATGGAGAATCTGCATGATCAGTACGCTTCGGAGCTTCCATAAGAAGAAAACATAAAAACGGTTAGTAATAAGCGGATTCCGGCACTTACAAGTTTGAATTTCGAGGGTGTTAACAGCATAGTGTGAAAACACATCTCTAGTTCTTACAAAGGCCATTCCTGAACTGGAGTCCCACAAGTGAGATAACGCGATGTACCGAAGTACATCTATAGTTCAGATGAGTCGCTGAGGTACACCGAAACATCACCTCACGACTGTAGACTGCTTGAGACGCATTGCGTAATCCACGGGAGTTACCGAAGTGACTGCCGCCGTGGCTGTTTGATGTTGACCCTGGCAGGAGTTTCCATTCAATCACTGAGGATCACATGTGTAAACCTCTCATAAATGTTCTCGACAGATTGCTAAGAGCTGTGAAGGACACGATATTGTACCACTTGTGTTCTTATTTGTTGAACGACAAGTGATGAAATGTCAAGTGTACCTAAGAGATCTTTTGATGAATCTCGTGGCTCTAGACTCAATAGTGGGTTTTGGTTTTCCTGAGCGGAGACTAAGGAGAGGGTCTCCTTCTTCAATACCAGCAATCTCTAAGAGAAAGCCGATAGTTTATGTAAGGTTCCCTGTGAGAATGAAACAAGCTTCTGTTGAGAGAAACTTGAGTGGTTAAGAAGGTTTAGTGCATGCGTCACTGGGTCCATAACGACTTTTAATCTTCAATACCGGTGTCATCAAGTGACAACCAGTAGAATATGAATTGAACCCGGTGTCTGCCCTAAGTTGAATAATCTGGAGGGCTATTTGTTTTCACCCTTTTCTTTACTTTTCTTTTTAATTCTTCAACTCCTTCTTTCTCCGATTCTCATTTTCTCCTTTTTATAATAATACCTAAGGACTTCTAAATGCTAACTATTGGTGGTGTCCTTGGGTAGATCCCTCCGGCTCTGGCGGATC
The DNA here is from genome assembly GCA_910596185.1 of Chrysanthemum makinoi. Classification (NCBI taxonomy): domain Eukaryota; kingdom Viridiplantae; phylum Streptophyta; class Magnoliopsida; order Asterales; family Asteraceae; genus Chrysanthemum; species Chrysanthemum makinoi. Next base: position 186,942,092 of record OU343217.1, read on the forward strand.
ATAGGACGGTTATTCCTAACCTTAGTCACCTTATAACTCCATGACTAACCTATGTTTCCATAAAACCATTTTTCATGAAAATCTCTCAAAGTGTTTGTGAATGAAAAACATGTTTGAACACTTCAAGAGTTTTAGATTTTCAGAAATACTCCCCCTCCACACGTGCTTAATAGTTTAGACAGAAATCTGCACAGTGAGGGAAGAGCTCGCACTTTTAAATTGAGTGACTCAAGATAGACAATTCCCCGAGGGACACAGTTACGTTGCATAGTTAAAGAGTTTCATTGTCAGCTTTTAGGTGAAAACTAGCTCTAATAACTACCTTGAAGGTGTGGAAAAACCTCGAAAGGTTGTCAAACCCGTCAAAGTTCATGTCTACCAAGAATTCTCGAATGGTACATTCTACTCGGACAAGTCCTTTGCGAGACACGTTTACATCACTAGCGAACTAGCTTGAAATTATTACCCGTCCCGGACAAGTCTTTTCGAGTTACTAACGTTTAAGATCTCGTTAATTCATTGGTTAAGTCTATAGCACAATGATTCATTTGCAATTTCACAACATATTTCTTATCACATATTTTTCTCCCCCTCAAAAATGCCATATAAATGTTATTATTGAAGAAATGTTGAGAATAAATATGAAAATTTTGAGTTTTGTGGGAAGATTACCACAAAGAACATTTGTTGAACAAAGTTTTTAATCAAATACTCCCCCTCAACAAGTAATATAAACTGTTGAGGTTTTTAAAATCATAAGGGGAAGTACTTGTTCTTTTGAGCAAAACCTTTTAAAAGTGAAAGGTTTGATATGTTTTACTCAAAAGTAAGAAGCTTTCGCTCCTTTTATAAGGATTGTGGAACTAAAGCGTACCACAGGGTCCTTTCGTGACAAGAACGGGTTGTACACTGTTATGTGTGCACAAGCCATTGACATTAAAAATCACACATCCAATTAAGTATAGAAGAAAACAAATCAAGGGTTACCAGGAGATTCAGGTAGTCCAGCAATAACTCCAGGAATGCGAACAGGGCGTTGATAGCCTGTGAGATTAATCCTGGGACGACCACCTACGAAGCTCTCCAGAGTTCTGAACTGGTCCCTTCTGTACAACCTTTCATCGATACGAGTGATGATCCTCTTCACATCCCTTTTCTCCTGAGAATTCCTTCTCTTTGGTGACCCAATGACTTGTTGTATCGCCTTTAACCGATAAGCCAAACCATCCCTGACTTTCTTCAGTGTATGATCCCCAAACTTGTGAAGTTCTTTACACGCCATCAAGCAGTTGCGATGTAGTTCACTACGGTAGACTACTCCAAATGATTTGCTGATGAGAGTGTATTGAGGAAGATGATTGATGTCGGGGAGTTCGAGCTGAGGTTTGGTGAGGTTGACACGTGTCTGATACGATTCAACGACAAGTTGTAAATCTTCTACACATTCCTGGATCACGATGCTTCTGATGAAGATTAGCAAGGACTTGATGTATTCACGTTGGATTTCTGTCGAGAATTGTCTCATTCTTCCCTGTACTTTGGAAAGATACAGATCTTCAATGTCATTGAGAGACAAATTCTGAAAGTCCGCTTCATAGAAAGCATAGTCCTCTTCGTCTTGTATTTTGACCACTATTTTCTTGAGGAAAGTGTAGTCCCATTTAGACGAGAGAGCTACATGCTTAACAACAACGATCCCTTTATCACTGAACACTTCATGTGTAGACTTTTGAACCTGGCAGCTTTTGTAGTAGATTCTTCGGCGTTCAGGCCAATGGTGAATCCCATACATTGCATCTTTGTCATACTTCTCCACGCTGTTGAGAAACATTTGAGAAGCCTTTTCTTCGATGGCTATGCAGTTTGAGTAAATGGCTGCCGGGAACGGAAGTGTTAGTAATGTAGCGTATTTCTTTGACAAATCGCTACCATGTAGAAGAAATTCCAGGTCAGTGTTGAAGAAGTAGCGAAATGGAATCTTTGGTTGATCTGGTTGACCAATCGTTGGTAGAGGTTTGGACCAGTCGGTGTAGTATGGAGCCTTGTCATTTCTGGTGAAGTCAATGTTTGCTTCAGGGTTGAGCCAGTCAATGTTGTTAGACATGGCTCGTGCTATGTTTTCAAGATGATATTCAACTTCAATAGCACTTTCCGAGCTGTCTTTGAGCAGTTGAAAAGCTTCATTCTTGTTGCGTCTCAATTTTGATTTTGTCATCTTCTTCACCCGAAACGTTTCTTGAAGTAACTTGGCATGCTCCAATGTTCGACCTTCTACCAGATCTTGACCTTCAGGTGGGTAGGGAGTAGAATCAACAAGTGTAGAAAACCAGTCGTATTCATCGGTGTCATCTTCGTCTAGCCATGATACAACATCAGCCTTAGGCGACTTCTTCTTCTTCTTCTTTGGCCTTGATGAGGATGCTGGTTTCTTAGCTTTTTCGGGAGAGGTGGGTTGTTGTTGGGGCTCATGGAACTCCTCATCGTCACCACCAGTGTATTCAAAATGATCACCGGTTTTCTCTATCAGAGGTGGTAACTCAGAGTCCTGAGGTTTGTCAGCAGAAGAGCGTGGAGGAGATCGTCCTTGTGTTGGTGTCTTAAGGGGTGGTGGTTGCATAGATGAGGGTTCACCAGACTTATTTGGATGTTTAGGTTGATTATCCTTGTCCCTATCCTTATCTTCATCGTCTCTTGGACGCTTAGGCCTTTCAGCTTGCTCCTTGCATGAAGTCTTGAGTTGATATTCCAGTAATGCCTCAAATAGCTTACTTTCGTCAGAGGTGAAAGTTGCAGATCGTTTAGACAATTGTAGCACCAGCTTGGAAATCAACTCTGCATCAGGGAGAACTGCATGCTCCATTGGATTGATCGTCATTGTAACTGGAGTGGATTGCATTATTTGCTTGACCAATTTCATGAGATTTGGATAGAGCTGTTTGGTAAACATCTCTCTTGTCATGCCAGGAACGGTGTCAAGAAGGAACTAGTGAGTATATCCCTTGATCATCTCGTTCATTTCCCCTTGAAGATCACGTTTCATGAACTTCTGGAAAAACTCCCTTTCAACTGACATCTTGTCTATCTCGTCACGAAGAAATTTGACATTGTCAGCAAGTAGATTCAACTTTCTGTTTGTCACGTTTTTCGTCCTGGCTTGCTTGACAGCGTTGACAATCATTGTCTTAGCCCGAGATATCCATGAGTCGGTTGGTTTCTTCACAGATTTGGATGTGGATCTGGTTGTGCCTTTAGATGGTGGAATTGAAGAGTGAGAGGACGAGTCTGATGATGATGAGACATGAGGTGGCTCAGGGTCCTTAGGTGGCTCAGAAGTTTCCTCCTTGGAGTGTGCGGGACTGTCTAGAAGAAAATTATCATAATCGTCATCTTCATTGTTTCCAGATTTAGCCGAGTCATCAGCCTTAGTATCTTCACCAGAAGTTTTCTCAGTCTTATCCATGTATGGTTCCTCAAAGTCGTAGTTGATCGAATCCTCAATCTGCCTTTGTTGTTGTTCGTGGGTGGTGGTGGTACCAGTTCCCTTATCGGGTTGATTAACCGCATCGGAAACTGGTGTGGCTTGAGTTCCACCACTTGACCCTCCGGGGCCACGTGTTTGATCCAGTACAAATTCATCAGCAATATATTTGAGTATGAGGTTCTTTAACTTCTTTTGATATTCTTTTTCTACATCAAATGGTTCTTCTTCAGAGCTTTCCTTATCATGCTCAAGCACAGGAGTTTTCCCTTTACCTTTATCAGCTTGTGGACTGGGAGGTTTTGCTACTGTATGAATGTCATCGGTTGCAGTTTCAGAGTAGTGAACCTCTTCATCTGATTCAGTATCCTCAAAACTTTCATCCACTAGCTTTTGTTGAGGTTCAGGTTTGGGAATAGGAATGGCTTCTTTCGAGGGAATTTTCCTTTTGAGAATATGTGACCTCTTAGGAAACTTTCTCTGACTCTCAGTGCTTGTAACACTTCCTGCACTGCCTCTCCTGGTTTTCCTAGTTGGTGTACCAGAAGATTTTTCATCAAGGAAACCTACGTTGCCTTCATCGACTGCTACCAGATATCTTTTATATGAGTACAGCTGTTTGATATCTTCAGTGAGAAGATGATCTGGCAACATTGCACCTTGTTTCTTTGTTGTAGAGTCATTAAATCTAATAGAGAGTGTGGGCTCATACAACACGAAGTGTTGTTTCGGGTCATTGAGTCTCAAGGGAATATCAGAATTATACCCTAGAGCTCTTTTGGATCAACAGTTTGGTGTATCTGATATACGAGATTTTGGTGCCAAGCTTTTTAAGGTAAGTCATCATATCGTCCCATATCAGAGCTTCAACTTCAATGTGTTTCATGTTGACCAAAGCCCAAAAGATATGTAGTTCCATGAGCTTGGGATGCTCATAACCACTATCACGTCCGGAAACTGATTTGGTGATCATATTGTAGAGGCTTCTCCATGGCTGTGGAATGTTCTTGAGATCCACATGTGAATGCTTTGTGATCACTCTGGTAGCTTCATCATAGCCGATGTCGACCATGAAGTTGAGAACGACCTCTTCAGTTGGAGTAGCATTGTATTCAATAGGTTCGATGACGGGAACAAGAAGAATAGCTGTTGGGATTCTTGATTTAATGAGACAAAGTAAATAGAAGAATGAAACAAAGGGACTTAAAGTGACAAAGATGAAACCTACAAAAAGATGGAGGGACTTGCTTGCAAAAAAAGATTTATTGTTTAGTCCTTAGTAGAGATTTGTAAACCCTAATCTTCTAGTATATAAAGAGGACATGGGTGTAGGTTTTATCAATTATGTCTTCCATAATGTAGTCATTAAAGGTGTGTGTGTGTGTGTAACCTAGACGTAGGGTATAAACGTCTAGGGTTTAGAGTTTTTTTAGTTTAGCTTCAAGAATCTCTTGATTCCTGTTACAGATTAAGTGTAACCATATTATTTTGTGATCAAATAATATTTGAAGCTTGGAGTGTTATGTAGAAAAACCTTGTTCATGATAACGTTAATTCTTATTGAATATTCCGCTTTTCTTATTGTGTTTCCTAGATAATATGAGGTCTAAACAACCTCGAGCTACAACGATTCAACAATAGCCCTGAAATCTGCTGGTGTGATGGTGACTTGTTTGTTGTTGAGTGTCACCGTCACAGCATTTTGACCTTTGATCTTTCGCATAGTATGCCAGAACTGGTGAATGTAGATCTCTGGTACGGTAGCAGAGTTTGTGAGCATGTTCTGATAAGGATGATTCTTCAGAATATCCACTACAATCTGACACGAAGATTCAGAACAGTAGAAGCTATCAAAATCAACTTTGAGATTATTCTTTCCGATCTTCATTGGATAGCCATTAGGGAAGATATCTTCAACAGTGAGAATGTTTGGTGCTTCTACATTTTGCATTTGAGCGTCCATGTCGTGATCTGAAAGATATTTAGCCAAAAGAACCAACATATCGAAAGACATTACGTTAGTCAACAGTTGATTTTATTGTCTATTTATCGAATGTGATATGTCGATGATTGTTACGAGTCTAATGTCACTTGTTAGTCCAATAGTCCAAAGACGTCGTGATAAGTTTCGTGAGTTGATTAACTTTTAAACACATTGAGTTTTAAAGTCCAAGTTTTCACTTATTTTACACAACTTATTAAACGTTTAATCTTATTAGTGACATTATTGGTTTCGTGGCGTTATGATTTATTTATTTACAAGTTTGCACGCTTAACAATTCATAATTAAGGTTAAAACTAGGATTAGGCGTAGATTTTGCAAGTTTATGCGTAAACAAGAGTGGTTATACACGTAAACGTAAGCTTATGCGTAGGTTCTTGACTTACGCGTAAGAAATATTACGTGTAGGAAAAGAGGGCCTTATGCGTAAAGCTTACACGTAAGCGTATATGGAACCTTACGCGTAAGGTTACTCGTAAAAGTGAACCTTATGCGTAGAGGTTACTGTTTACGCATATCCTTCACAGGATACGCGTAGTCCCCATTGTAGAACCTTACGCATAAAAGTTACGCGTAAAATTACTCTTACGCATAACATTCTACGCGTAAGATGATCCGTATGCATAGATGTTCAAGTAACCTTGATTCTGAATTTTCACGCGTAGAAAACCTGAAATAATTCATCATAACACCAATATTAACACATACATTCAATTTCAAACAGTTTTAACCATGAATACTCATTAAACAGTTATGCGTAGAAACAGGTTACGCGTAAACTTAAAACCCTAAAGTTCAATTTCTACGAGTAAGTGTTCTAGCCATAGGAATTGCACCAAAGTTTTTCTGGTAAGTCTAAGAAGCCTAATGAGATGTTCTATCCAAGTTTTAACATCAAATTCTAAGCGAATCAAGAATACCCAAATATCAAGAACATAAACCCTAAATTTCAGTTTAATCACAATTTGATGTTTCTGGGTATGATCTAAGCCTAGATATGATCAATTAAACATGCAAACAACATCAAACAACTATCTTTTTGACCAGAAACACTCACACATGAAAACGCCCAAAATTTCGCATAAACCCTAATATTCAAAATCAATCAAATCATGTTTCTGGGTGAGTGTTAATGATAAAAATGGTATCATAGAGGTTATACAAACGTTTTGAAACAACCATTTCAACCACAAACACTGAAACTTGATTAGGTGTTCATACGCTTATGCGTAGAACACAAAATCATCCATAGACAAAAATCTAACCGTTGGTTTTAGAAATGATTTAAAACCTATGTTTAGATGATTACAAAGAACGTTTAACCACTTACAAATTAAAGATCAAGAACACGGATTTGAAGAATGATTATTAGGCGTAGGATTTAGTTAGGTTGAATAATAAATGTGAAGAGTTAATGTGTTAGGTGGAGTATTTTGTAAAAAATACTTTTGACATTTTGACACAATTAGTCCCTCCACCTTTACCATTTACATCTCATGCCCATAAATTCCATTTTGATTACCAAATGAAGGATATTTGGAAAGAAATTTGACGACACTCCCCCTTGACTTAAGAAATAATGAAGTTTTATAAATTTTAATCCGAGGAGTGTCAGTAAACCAGAAATGTGACCACCATTAATAAAGAAACAATCGGGAAGAGGTAACATGCAAGTACAAGGTTTTATGAAACCGAAAAATATTTGTTTTCTCCCCCTCAACACTTGATCGAGAAAATACTGAATTTTGAAGGATTAGAGTGTTGACGGAAGATATGTACTTGCCATGTTAAAAGAAATATAGATAGAAGAATATTTTTGTTGTTTTATCATATTTTATATTTTTGAATTTTGTTTTTGAAAAAAATATGTACAAAAGAGGTTTTGGTGTTTGACTGGTTTTAAGAATGTTTTAACAGTTCATCCAGTTCCTCTAGAGTCAAACACCTCATACCCATCCGGTGGACCAACTCATTAAACCTAGCAGGAGCTAAGGCTTTGGTGAGAAGGTCTGCCAATTGGTATTCAGTACCCACGAAGTATAATTCAACTGTACCCTGTTCCACGTGGTCCTTGATGAAATGATATCGAAGATTGATGTGCTTTGATTTTGAATGTTGAATAGAGTTTCACGATATTGCAATAGCACTCCGATTGTCGCAGTACATCGGGATTCTGTCAAATACGTAACCATAGTCTTTGAGTTGTGTTCTCATCCATATGACTTGAGTACAAAGACACCGACATGGCTACACATTCTGCTTCGATTGAGGACAGCGATGTACAATCCTGCTTCTTCGATTGCCATGACACCAGTTTGTCACCAAGAAATTGTAATGCTCCTAAAGTACTTTTCCGTGAATCTAAGAATCCTGCGTGATCAGCGTCTGAAAAAGCGATTAGTTCAAAACCAGAATCCTTCGTATACCAGATCCCCAAGTTAATGGTTCCCTTGATGTATCGGAGGATTCTTTTAGCCTCAGAGAGGTGGGTTTCAGTTGGTCTCAACTGATAACAGGAGCAAAGATATATGACAAAAACAATATCAGGCCTGCTAGTTGTTAGATACATGAGAGACCCAATGATACTACGGTATTTTGTAGGGTCCACCAATTTCCCATGTAAATCAGCGTCTAGCTTCTTGGTATGAGCCATTGGTGTGGCATAGGTGTCACAGTTTTGCATTCCAAATTTGTTTAACAACTCAAGGGCATATTTGGACTGACTCAAGAAAATACCACGGGGTGATTGATGAACTTACATTCCTAGAAAGAACGTAAGTTCACCCATCATGGACATTTCAAAATGTTTCTTCATTAGTTTTGCAAAAGCGATTGAGTACTTTTTATGTGTTGACCCAAAAATGATGTCATCCACGTAAATTTGAACAATTAAGATATGTGCCCCGTGATATTGTATGAAAAGAGTTGGGTCGACCGAACCTTTGGAAAAATTATTGGCAATGAGGAAGGATGATAACTTATCGTACCATGCCCGAGGAGCTTGTTTAAGACCATACAGAGCTTTGTTCAGTTTGTAGACATGGTTCGGGAACTCGGGATCAACGAATCCTTTTGGCTGGCTGACATAAACAATTTCTTTCAGTTTCCCATTCAGAAATGCAGTTTTGACGTCCATCTGAAAGACCGTTATATTCATATGAGCTGCAAACGCGAGAAAGATCCGAACAGCCTCAAGACGAGCAACCGGAGCGAATGATTCTTCAAAGGCAATACCCTCTTCCTGTCTATAACCCTTAGCCACCAGACGTGACTTGTTTCTGATTATGTTCCCTTCAGCATCCAATTTGTTCTTCCAAATCCATTTGAGACCAATGACGTAGACCCCTGTTAGTCTTTCAACCAGTTCCCATACTTCAAGACGTTTGAATTGGTTGAGTTCTTCTTGCATGGATTCAATCCAGTTGTCTTTAGTCATTGCGTCTTTAATGTTTTTAGGTTCAGATTGGCAGACAGTGAGTGCATAAATGCAATGTTCACCATATGTGTGAAGACGTTGTCTCGTTACGACTGGTTGATTTGGGTTACCAATAATATTCTCAAGAGGATGGTCTTTTGTCCAACGATGTGTAGAGGGTTGATGTTGGTATACATTGTGCAGATTTTGAGGATTCAAATGGATTGTAGATGATTTCGCGACATCAGGTGCATCAGTTTCATTAGCAAACGGGTTAAAGAACGCATTTGGATCAAAATCTGCGGGTGGGGGTACTTTATTGTTTAGAACATCATCAGCTGGTTCAGCGTCGTTGGAAGCAGTTTGTTCAAATTTTGTTGTAGAGTCAATCGCTTCTTCAACAGTAGTTGTTGTAGCATGTGTATCAGGTATAAGAGTATGATCAGGTTGAGCAGTGGAAACATCGGATACACCTGGAGCACGTTCATCAAGATCGTCACTGAACAAAGGAGAAAATAGCTTTTCCATTTGTTGACGAGTAAACTGGGGGCTTGTTTTAGCTGATGATGGGGTTTGAGGGAAGTTTAAATGGTTATGACCGGGTTACAAGCTGTTATGCTCAGAAGCCATCTCGGTATGCTCATCGAAATGTGCATGAATCGTTTCCATAACCTGCTTTGTCCGACGATTCCAGATCCGGTAACCTTTAGAATTATCAGAATATCCAATAAAGACTCCAATGTCAGCTTTGGCTTTGAGCTTTCCAAAGTCATCACGATCATTATTTGGGTAGCAAAGGGATCCAAATACATGAAAGTGTTTGAGATTCAGTTTACAGTTGTGGATAAGCTCAAAAGGTGTTTTTTTGTGGCATTTTGTAATCATTGAGCGATTCTGAGTGTAGCATGCAGTTGAGACGGCTTCAGCCCATAAGTAATCAGAAAGTTTAGCATTGATTAACATCGTTCTGGCAACTTCCACTAACGTACGGTTTCGTTTTTCAACAATTCCGTTTTGTTATGGTGTGCGAGCAATAGATGTTTGATGCTCAATTCCCACTTTCTCATAATGTTCACGAAGAGTTTGATTCACAAATTCAGTTCCTTTGTCTGTTCGAATTTGTCTGACGGTGTTCCGGAGCTGAACTTGAATTTTTGTGAGAAAGGTGATGATCATCTGTGGAGCTTGATCTTTACTTCTAAGGAAATAAACCCAAGTCCATTTGGAGTAGTCATCTACGATTACTAAGATGTAGCGTTTGCCATTGATTGTCTGCACGCGTATCGGGCCACACAAATCCATGTGAAGAAGATGAAGCACATGCTGAGAGCTGTGTTCTACCTTTGAAGGAAAATGAGCACGAGTGCTTTTCCCTTGTTCACAAGCTGAACATAGGTGATCTTTAGAATACCGAAATCTCGGGAGACCTTCAACTAGTTTGTATCGAGCAAGGTTGGTGATGGTTTGAAAGTTTAAATGTGAGAGACGACGGTGCCATAGCCAGGATTTTGTTGATGTTGCCTTTGAAAGTAGACATATGGGAGATGAAGCAATCATGTCTTGCATGGAGATAGTGTAAAGACTTGAATTGCGAGAGCCAGACATAAGATCGTTTCCTTGTAGATCACGAATGAAACAAGTTTTCTCCCGAAAAGCAACTTCCAAATCTCCATCACAGAATTGACCGACTGATAAGAGATTGTGACCGAGGCCTTCCACATAATAAACCATGCTAATTTCGATGTTGCCATTGATGTAATCTTCGTAGCCCATGATAGCTGCGAAGTGATAATTCCCGAATCTGACAGTGCCAATGAACTTTGAAATAAAGTTTGATAACATTTTAAGATTGCCTGTCATGTGTCGGGAATATCCGCTATCAACAATCCAAAGGATGATCTGTATCGCCTGCATTACACACAAACGACACAGATGGAATAGAGGTAGATGTGGAACCCGAAGAGTTAGAGGGTTCCGAAGCAGTTATAGTAGACATACACACATTAATGATTTTAGGCATCCATTTAAATCCTAGTGTATTATGTATCCATTTATGCCATCTCCAACTAGTATTTGCCTTAGTCTTAGTGAATGCACTAGGTGGTACTACATTCCTTGGAGGTGATAATGGAGCTACAGGGACATCAATGCGTTTCTTAAAATCTAAAGAAGGCGGTTTACCAAGTATAGACTTAGAAGTATTAGTGGGCCTAGAGGTATTCCGTTTCTTAGGATTCTGTAGATTAGACAAGATAAGTTTAGCAACACATTTATCATGACAATCAGAAATCATACTTTTACGACATATAACATAAGGAACGTCAGACTGAATATCAAAAGTACTTAAAGGTTCAGCATTAGTTACAACACTTTTTCTATTACATTTGTCAGACGCAATATCTAAAGTGGGTGTAACTGGAGTTTTATTCAAAGTCCTAGGGTGTTCTTCTACTTTAGCATTCTTTATTGTTCTTTTCTTAGGTCGCAACTTCCTATTCTTCCTTGTATTGCTCCTATTCCTGTTTCAGTAGAAGGAAGCACATTAGTTTCTTGTGTTTTGTCATTAGGCAATCTATTGTCATTTTTCTGAAGTGTTACAGGTGCAATCCTCTTAATGATGCTAGGCTTAACTTGTTCATACTTTCCTAACTTCTCTCTTAATTCAAAGATAATGTGTATCAACTCTTGATTTTCAGAACGAAGATTTCCAGAAACATTCATGACTTCTTTAGTGTGTGCAAGATAATGATCAAGTTCGTTTGCTGCTTCATCACGAGTCTGATTGAGTAAATCAAATATGACACCATATTCCTTTTTAACTTTTGAAAGTTCTTGTTCATATTGTGAGATTTGACGTTTCAAAGATGCGTTTTGATCATCCAGTTGCTCAAATTTTGGATTAAAGGTTTTGGAATGCAACTGGTTGATTTTGTTTTGCAAAGCAAGTTCACGATTTTGACAATCTTTTTGACACCATTGAAGACGACGTTTTGAATTTGAAAGTTCGTTTAACAATCGTTCATTTTCAACTTTTAAAGACTCGATCTGAGGCACATTATCAGTATTCTCAACAATTTTAACAGAATCAACAGAATCAGCAGAGATATAATCAAATGCATATGACAAAGAATGCAAGAACACAACATTATGGATATCAGCACAGATAACATCTCCCAAGAGTCGATCAACATCTTGTCTTAACATTTTCTTTTTACGTTTAGTGTTTGAAATAGATGTTTCTGTTTTCTCAAAAACGATTTTCATCAATCCAAGTTCCTTATGAAATTCCCTTTCCCAATACAATGCACAATTTTTCAAAATTTTAACATGGGGTAAAAGTATTTTCTGAAAAATATCTCTTTTTTCTCGCGCCTGAGGCAATTGAAAATGTTCAACTTTTATTTCAGAATGAAATTCAATCTCACGTTCTAAAAGTTTGAGGTCAAAAATGAAAATATCAAAATATCGAAGAATTTGACGATTTTCGGGTTTTGAATTTACTTCACTGAGTGAAGGTAAAGGACCATAAATTTGTGCATAATTTGGTTTGGGAGCAACATTAGAAGACTCAAACATCCGTGTGATAACCCTGGGTGTGTTAGAAGAATCCTTTGGTTCGACGAAAGTGATAGCTTTTGAATAGTTAAATGGTTTGTTATAAACAACATTTTCTAATTTTGATCGACTCTCGTCTTCTGCATCTAATTCTTCTTGACGATGATATTCAACAACACTCATAACAGAATCATCAATTTTGTATTCTGTACTGGAAACTTTAGGATTTGGTTTGAATGCTTTGGTTGAAAGCTTTGGTTTGTAATCAGCAAGATTCAATCCATATCCATTTGTATTGGGTTTTAAAGTAAACTTTTGAATAGTTGTGATTGACTCACCATGTTTGTAAACAACATTTCGAAACTCTTTAAGTTTGTTTTGTAAGCCGACAATTTCTTCAAGATGGTCATCTATTCGTTTTGTTGAATGCTTTTTGTACGTAGAGAACTGTTTTTGACAAGTTAACAACTCAGCCTTGGCTTTTTGAGTTTCCAAAGTAAGAGCGTTAAGTTGTTTTTGATGTTCATGTTTCAGTTGTTCTATCTGAGACAATAAAGCATTCTTCGATGCGGCTAGATCATGAATCTGTCATTCAAAATATTTTTCGTTTTGTTGTGATTTAGCAAAAGCGGCTTCAAAACCTTTTTCACGTTTTTCTTGAGTTTCGAAAAAATTGAGTTGCCATTTTAAGCATTCAATATCCTTGGTTAACAGTGCATTTTTACTGTGTAATTGCTGATTTAATAAACGGCATTCATCCATTCGGGATTGATAATCAGTAAGTAAGAGGTCAATATCTGGATGAGGCAAAGGTTCAGCGTGTTCAACGTGAGTCACAACATGATCACTATTCAGATCCTCAAGTATAACCACGGAGTCAATTTGATTATCAAAGGTAACCATAAGGTCATCTTGATCATCAAATGTAACTACGGGGTCTAGTTGAGAATCGTCAGACTGAGATGTGGACGGCTCATATTGAACATTCTGAGCCTCGTCGGATTCAGATGTTGACTGACATAGTAGATCAGAGATGATTATGGTTTGTTCGGGTACCTGAGACAAGCCATCAGTGTCATACACTGGGCCTGTGTCACTCATGTGGAGCTCGTGCATATTACCCATCAACATAACTGCTGCATTAGCCTGCAAGTCCTCCATGTCATCAGTTGAGTCTGCATTTGCCATAAAGCTCTGTTCTTTGTTTGTGAGAGTTCCACCAGCTTCATCCTTAAGAGCCAAAAGTAAAGCCTCCTTGTGATAAGCACTGCCTCTAGTCCTTGGCTTGGGGCATGCATTAGCCATGTGTCCCTTCTCATTACAGTTGTAGCACCGAAGACCATTTATCCCATTCTGAGCATTACCCTGTTCAACCACTTGAGCTCTCTGTTGTTGTGGAGCACCCATGTTAGTCCTACCCATAGCAGTAAACCCTTGACCACCGCCCATCTGACGACCATAACCACGATTCTGAACTTCAACTCGTCCATTGTTCACAATAGCCTGATTCCTTGTGTTGGATGAGGAACGAATGCGATTGTTGGATTTGTTTGTATAACGGCCAAAAGCTTTAGCAATCATAACAAATCCTTGTTGCAATGCATCGAAAGCATCTGAGTCCTCATTTGCTTCACTGTAAAGTGGTTGATCATTGTTGTTGTTGTATGGAACCAATTGGGTTTGTTGAGATTGTTGCTGTGACGGATCATATGGTGTAATTGTGGCAGTTGGTTGAGGAGCTGGTTGAGGAGGATAACTAGTTTGAGCCCACAAAGCAAGTTGTTGATTGTCCGGATGTGAAGTAGAAACAGTTTGACCACGGATAATCCTTTCTTTGTCAACTTCTTTTTGATGAGGCTTCAAATAGTCGTACAACAATCCGTATGTAGCATGATGAAGATTCTTTGCTTGACGGATGAAAATGACATACTTCTCCCAATCAGGACCAAGACTACTTAGGAACTTAGTGTTGACTGCAATTCTTGGCATAATGATGTTATGTTTGTCCAAGTCATTGATGATGTCTGAGAATCGATGCTGATATGACTCTAATGTCTCCCCTGGTTCAATCAAGAAGTGTTCATAAGCCAAGTAGATTTTGGATTCCATGTCTTCTTGATTGAGTTCAGTGCCTTCCATTAGAAGATGAATATGTTCCCACATTGCTTTTGCAGTCTTTTGAGCATCAACACTTCGAAGGATTGGATTGGGTAATCCTAAAAGGATATATTGCATTGCTAGCTCATCAGCTTCGTAGTGTAGAAGTTCGTCACTGTTGGGAAATATATTTAAAGTTGATAAGACAAAATACATGAAAGATGAAGGACTGTTGAAGACAAAGAAAGACAAGGGACCTACTTGTCAAAGAAGTATTTATTATCTAGTCCCTTGTAGTCATTTGTAACCCTAGTATCTTTATTATATAAAGAGATACATGGAATTAGGTTTAAGTGTGTCAAACAATGTAAACATCAGACAAAGGTGTGTGTGTGTAGGTCTAGGGCGTGAGTATGTAAATGCCTAGACTAGGTGATAGTCGACTTATAGTGTTTAGCCCCAAGGATCATTGATCCCTGTTATGTAACCGTCTTAGAGTTGATTGTCTAGGATTGGGGCTGTCGATGTGTTTTGTAGAACACATGATGATGACGAAGAAACCTTAATAATAACAATGATAGTTTGATTATTCCGCTGTGCATACATATTATTGTTCATTGTTATTTGTACTTATTGATAATCCTAGATAAGTTTTAAACAACCTCGAGCATCGATTCTAACATGCGGTATCAGAGCGGGTGGCTCTTGATATCTAGGATCTACAAGGTTTCTCGAAGAAAATGGCGAAAAGATGAAGAAATTCGAATCTGAAAAATTTTCGTATATGTTTCTGCAGCACTGTTTTGTAACGATCATAACTTTTTCGTTAACTGTTGGATCGTGACAAAATTTGAGGTGGACGTTCTCTATATAGACATCTAACTTTCCACCGGAGGGATCGTCGATCTGAACTCTCAATCAAAAGTTATAAGGTGTCGAATATGGCTGCTGAGGGAAGTTTTCAAAGTCGAATTTTTAGGGTTTAAGGTATATGAAGACCTTCATGTTCATGCTGTCACGATTTCTTTACTGTTTCCACAATCACTATTCATATTTAGGGTTTCTTGTTTAGTGTTTATCAAGAATTAAAGTTGCATGAAACCCTAACTAGGGTTTGTTGAGTGGTTATAAAGAATCTGATCTGGTGCTTGCAAAGTGGTACTCGTAGACTCAATCTTCAATTGGTTACTCTCGAACTAATGATAAAGTTGTGGATCAGGGATGGTGGCTTCAAGATAAATTGACTAAGAAGATGAATCATTGGTGGATAAGTTAAAGGTAACCACTGCTTGCCTCGCTCGTATCCACTGCTTGTATTTACTTGTTTCCACTGTTACAAGGCTTGTTACCACTGCTAGTGTAATCGGTTTCCACTGCTAGTTTTATTCGCTGCTAGTGTTATTGGTACAAACGATGCTACTAGCTGCTGCGTTTATGGATAGTATACATGCTTGGGTTTTCATGAAAGACGCTGCTAATATGTTTCTATTGCTACTTGTTCGCTGCTGCTGCTGTTGACTCAAATCAATGGTGTTATTAGTGGTTTCTTCTCATGGTGTGGTTTCGTTATTGCATATGGTATGCATGACCTTCAATTTTTTAATCATTATTTAAATTTTCCAAAGCATGTTCTACTTCTTAAATCGATGGGTCTAGACTCTTTCTGATGTGGGACGGTGAAGACGGAAAGTGGGTTTGCATGATTGTTGGTGGCTCATAGTTGCATATGGGGTGATTAAAAGAATAAAATTGTACGTTTATATTGCTTGACTAACAATACCAGGTTAGTCATATGATAATACCTTTACAATTGTGTGATAGTGCATTGAATGGATGGTAGTCATGAATTATTATTGGCGTATATAATATTGGTACAAGTATTATTATGGGACCCGATCAAAAGCAGAAACATGCACATGGGAATTTTGAAATCGGGTGTGATTATAACAGATTTATTTTTGGATGTGCGTTTTTTGGGTTTTAGGTTCCTTGGATTTGATGAGACAAAATAAATACAAGAATGAAACAAAGGGACTTAAAGTGAAAGAGATGAAACCTACAAAAAGATGGAAGGACTTGCTTGCAAAAGAAGATTTATTATTTAGTCCTTCGTAGTATCTTGTAAACCCTAATCCTCTAGTATATAAAGAGGACATGGGGTGTAGGTTTTAACATATAAGTCTTCCAATATGTAGACGTCTAGTAAAGGTGTGTGTGTCCTAGGCGTGTAGTTCTTTCTAAACACCTAGGTTAGTGTTAGTTGTTTACCCCCAAGATCAAAGAAGTATTTGATCCCTGTTACATTTAGGTAACACGTTATTAATATAATTGGAGGTGATGGTGAATGAAACCTTGTGTCAATAACATAGTTGTTTATATATTCCGCTGTGCATGATTCTTTATCTATGTTATTGTTTAACCCTAAGGCTCAAAACGATCTCAAGGAGTCTATCAAACTCCACAATTGGTATCAGAGCTTGGGGAGCTCGTTATCTAGGGATTCGCAAGGTTTTTCGATGAAGAAGATGGAAAAATTCGAAGCTGATACAAAGTTCGTATTTTTCTGCAGCACTGTTTTAAAAACGCTATAACTTTTTCGTTAACCGTTGGATCGTGACGAAATTTTTGGTGGACATTCTATATATATTAATATAACTTTCCACCGAAGGGATTGTCGATCAGAGCTCTCAATCAAAAGTTATCCAGTGTCGAAGTTGGCTGCAGAAACAGGTTTAACAATTCGAATTTTTGGGTTTTCTTGGATATTCAACTTCCTAAATCTGTGTTTCTTTGAATTAATTCATTATGGAAGTTGGTTATATGTTGTGTGGTGTCTTTAATTAATGGAAGAAAGCAGCTTTGATAGTGTTTTTCGAAACCACTTCTAGTGTTTTCTCAAAACCCCTGATAGTGTATTCTCGAAACCAATAATAGTGTATTCTCGAAACCACTGATAGTGTTTTCTCGAAACCACTGATAGTGTATTCTCGAAACCACTGATAGTGTTTTCTCGAAACCACTCCTAGTGGTTTCTCGAAACCACTTCTAGTGTTATCTCAATTCCACTGCTGGTGTTTCTTGCGTTATTCGTTTCTGCTGATGAGGTTTTTGGAATTGAGGGAAGCTTGTACATGTTTTTGGTACTGAGATTTTTGGTGACACACACATGGGATTTTGGTTCGCACACACAAGAAGAATGGTATTTGTTCTTAAAGGTTTTAAAAAGCTCATTTTTGGTTTTATTGAAGAATTGATTACGAAGGAGGTTATTTATCACTTATTTGAAGGTGAAGTGGAATTACTTGGATACGTGTTTTATCATATCTTAAAAGTATCATACCTGCTTTTAAGATAAGTTGTTCGTGCTTAAAGGATATTGACGAAGACTTGCAAAATCTAGTTTTTATAGGTCAAGGGGTGGATGGATGAAGACCTAGTTAACTATCACTTAAAGGAGTTACATTGTAGTGCTCAGTGTCTCATCGAAGATGAGGATTTTGTCAAGAGATTGCGGTCTACTTAAATGGTGTTAGTATAAGTTTGGAGTCACGTGGATAGTACAAGACATAAGACACAAGTTTGGGTTATTTTACTTCTTCATCAAATTCGTTATACTTGGTTTTCTTCACAGGTGATCATTACATAGAGCTTACTGATTTGAAGAATCATTTTCATGCACCACTCAAGGGGAAGTTTCTAATGTTTACATTCTCTATTTGTTGATAACAAAAAGGGGAAAAGATATTGGAGTGCGATGGCATGGATTAAGGGGAAGACAAAGGAAGACAAGAATGTTTCATTCACGGAGATGTTTATATCTCAACTTCTGCTACTTCTTCTAGGGAAGTTCGTACACGACTTTGTTTGTTTTGTCATCATCAAATAGGGGAAGATTGTTGGGTTTTAGGTTCCTTGGATTTGATGAGACAAAATAAATACAAGAATGAAACAAAGGGACTTAAAGTGAAAGAGATGAAACCTACAAAAAGATGGAATGACTTGCTTGCAAAAGAAGATTTATTATTTAGTCCTTCGTAGTATCTTGTAAACCCTAATCCTCTAGTATATAAAGAGGACATGGGGTGTAGGTTTTAACATATAAGTCTTCCAATATGTAGACGTCTAGTAAAGGTGTGTATGTCCTAGGCGTGTAGTTCTTTCTAAACACCTAGGTTAGTGTTAGTTGTTTACCCCCAAGATCAAAGAAGTCTTTGATCCCTGTTACATTTAGGTAACACGTTATTAATATAATTGGAGGTGATGGTGAATGAAACCTTGTGTTAATAACATAGTTGTTTATATATTCCGCTGTGCATGATTCTTTATCTATGTTATTGTTTAACCCTAAGGCTCAAAACGATCTCAAGGAGTCTATCAAACTCCACAGCGTTTAGTAGCTGAATCTGCTGGACTTTATTCATTATTGGAGTAAAGGAGATAAAAGGTTTAGAGTTTGGTTTAATGTGGTATTTATGGTGGTACAAGTTTGATTGTTTATTCGTTCTTATCATCATGATTATTTCAGTTTATTCAGCTAGAGGTGTCCGATAAATAAGTTTATGCTGCTAGTTTTAATTGATATCGGACGGTACATGTTTTTGGTTCTCGGATAATTTTTGGACTTGAGGGGAAGTCGAGCATGATGAGTGCTTTGGTTTTTGGATGACGCACACAGGTTATTGGGTAATACACACACAAGATTACACACACGGTTGGTAATGATTCCAGACCAGGTGTTTAATAATGATGATTTTATTATTTGGTCAGGTACATTGCTTGAAGTAGATATCATGTTCATGTTCAGGGGAAGTTTTTCATTTTTTACATGGTCTTTACTATTTAACCAAAGAACTATTCTTCATGGTACTACTACTTGGTTTCAAATGCGATTATAGTCATCTTTATTAGTATTTTGGCTGGTACTATGTTCTTCATGGCTGGAACTACAACGTATTTGTGACCATGGTGGTTAGTTATTTGACAAGTTCTTATGGTTATTTACATGCATCATTCGAGGGGAAGATTTTTACTACTACTTGTTGGTATTTATACTCCTGGTTCAGATTTCTTTTGCCTTAATTTCATTTTTAGCAAGCTTTTTGGTGATCTTCATGGCGGGTATCTTGAGGCATAAGAAGGATGGATTAGTCGTATGATATTGGTTTGTGGTGGTTGGAATCAAATTTTCTTTTACTTAGCGTCTCCTAGTGGATTATGACAAAAAGGGGAAGAAGGCATTACATAGAAGCTTTGAAACTTGAAGATCCTTGGTGATATTGCATGTTTAAGGGGAAGTTTGTTTATCTTTCATGACATATTTGTTCGTGCTTATTTGGTTTTGTCATTATCAACTAGGGGAAGATTGTTGGGAACTATATTTAAAGTTGATAAGACAAAATACATGAAAGATGAAGGACTGTTGAAGACAAAGAAAGACAAGGGACCTACTTGTCAAAGAAGTATTTATTATCTAGTCCCTTGTAGTCATTTGTAACCCTAGTATCTTTATTATATAAAGAGATACAGTGAATTAGGTTTAAGTGTGTCAAACAATGTAAACATCAGACAAAGGTGTGTGTGTGTAGGTCTAGGGCGTGAGTATGTAAACGCCTAGACTAGGTGATAGTCGACTTGTAGTGTTTAGCCCTAAGGATCATTGATCCCTGTTATGTAACCGTCTTAGAGTTGATCGTCTAGTATTGGGGCTGTGGATGTGTTTTGTAGAACACATGATGATGACGAAAGAAACCTTAATAATAACAATGATAGTTTGATTATTTGGCTGTGCATACATATTATTGTTCATTGTTATTTGTACTTATTGATAATCCTAGATAAGGTCTAAAAAACCTCGAGCATCGATTCTAACAATCACCATGAAGGTCAGCAACAGTTGCAATGTTTGTGAGATCATCTCTTGGTGGAACAACATTTGGATCTCCGGGTGTAACGACAAGAGGCATCTGAAATGGACCTTTCAAGATAACCTTCTTTAAGAACTTTCCATGTGGCATCTTTAGATCACAAAACCTAAAGAACCTAATCACCCATTGATCGTAGTTTCCGAGAGTGAGCATTGGAGGTCTATCAAGTGATCCAGCCTCATGAATGGATTGCTGGCTACTTAAAGCTTCGCACATCTTTGCAAACCATGACGGTTCCTTCATAGTATTCCTGGATGGATGTTGATTGTAAACTTTTGTGTAAGGTTGTACTTGAATACTAGGTGGTGGTTGAACCATTTGAGGTTGAATTGCTCCTGGATAGTGTTGTTGATAAATTTGTTGTTGTTGATTGAATTGTTGATGTTGTGGACTTAGTTGTTGTTGTTGTTGATTATACATGTAAGGAAAGTAGTTAGAGTATGGAGGTTGAGACATGTTGAAAACTTGTGTTGTAAAATGGATCTTTGTAGTCGAATGAAACGATGTTGATGAAGTATCCTTAGGCGTAGAAACCAAGCGTAGGCAAAGTAATACTTAGGCGTAAAAACACCAAACTTACGTGTAAAAGCAGTATTTACGCGTAAGAATTGAGAAACACTAAAGTTATGCGTAAACTGAAAGTTAGGCGTAGAAGACTTATGCGTAGGATTAGCTTATGCGTAAGACAAGGCTTAGGCGTAAGAATAATCTTATGCGTAAAGAGTTCTACGCGTAAGTTTTGAGCTTATGCGTAAAATTAGGGTTTTGCCCAAAAAATCCTTTACACTATCACAGTGTAAAAGATATCTAAAGTCGAAGTGTTTTCAGGCTTATTCACGAAAGAAAATCACTGAGTAAGCCAAGAAACTTAAGATCAAACCACGAATATCTTACGCGTAAGATTTTAGCCCAAATTGTTTCTAAACCAGTTTTTTGTGATGAAACAGCTTCAATATCACCAAAATAACACAAAAGTGTGAAACTTGATGATCCAAAACTTAGAAACACCTTACGCGTAGAAGAGCATACACGTATAAAAACAAGCTTAAAAACAAGGAAATACACGTAAAGTTCAAAACTTTTTGCCAAAAACAGATATTTTAACACCTAAAAACGATGAAAGTACAAGAATCTTGGATTGAAAAGTGTAAAAAATGAGTTTTTAAGCGTGACAAAGTTTTGGAACCGAGAGTTACGCGTAAGACCACAAATAACTTCAAAAGCAAAACCGATTCACCCAAATATTTGGCGATTGATACCACTATTAGGTCACTAAGTTTATAACACAAGCATCAATAGAAGAAGTAGAGAGAAAGAGATCGGATGAACACTATCACACACACAAGTATAAGAGTAGACAAAGATTATGCGTAGAGTGAGTGAGATAAAATGAACAACCAACCTTCAATAGAAGGTTTACAAGAGTATTTATAGCAGGAAACTAGGGCAACACTCCAAGTTCCCATCCTTTCCTATATGGGCTTGGGCCAAGGCTTATGGGCTTTCTACATAAGCCTTGGCATGATTACTAACATAAAAGCCATATTAAGCTAACTATGACATATTAATTACTAACACTTGAAATATAGTTTAGGAGTGATTCCAACAGTCAACTTGCTCCAACTGTTCGGTAGTGCCCCGTAACCGGAACGGTTAGAGAGCAGTCAAGTAGACCAACCGAAACGGTTGGAGCCCAACCGATTCGGTTGGGAAGCCCTGGACAGCCATTTCTTCATCACTAAGACTCCAAACTTGTCCCAAACGATTCTAGTCCCTTCCTACATGTATTCTAGGTCCTTCTAAGCTCCTTGGAGGCCAAGTTTAGAATTGAATACCCTAGGCCTTGGTTCAAGTATAAATAGACCCCTT
This sequence comes from Chrysanthemum makinoi, assembly GCA_910596185.1. NCBI lineage: Eukaryota > Viridiplantae > Streptophyta > Magnoliopsida > Asterales > Asteraceae > Chrysanthemum > Chrysanthemum makinoi. The sequence continues at coordinate 186,964,432 of OU343217.1, forward strand.
TGCAACCTCATTTCATGCACCACACCTTGAGAGAACTTCTCTCACACCTCTCCTACCACCACCACTCCTCTCTAGGTGTGAAATTCAAGCCTCCACCCTTAAGGACAAATTTCCACCTAGAGAGAAAACCCCAACTTGAGAGAACACACCCACTCTCAATCTCTTCACCCCAAAGGTGTGAAATTTGATCCTCCACCCTTAAGGATGAATTTCCACCAAAATTATCTCTCCCAAAAGACCACAAACCTCTGCGATTTCCAGAAGTATGCTTGGTTAGAAGTTGTAGTTGATTGGAGGCTTGAAGGTTGCTATAATCCTTCATCTTTGCCTATTGTAATTCATACTTTGGGTAAACCTTGTTACTTTTATATTTGAAGATGTTTGTTATTGATATGATTATTGAGATTTTGTGTTTGATTGGAATAATGATGAATGTCTTAATACTTGCTTGTTTTTGTGACAATCCGTACTTTCAGGTCATTTCTCGACACCGTTCATGTCTCATTATTTCAACATTTTAGTAAACTTGGTTTACTTGTTTCAAATTCGCGTAACCTTGGAGGTTTAGCGGCGAATTCATGATCATGACATCACGTACATTTCATATGGACTATGATTAGTCTACATTTCATTGACATCATGTGCATCTCATTAGTACATTCACGACATTTCATTTCACCCTTCAACGCGTAATTTTTATATTTAATAATTTTTATCGCGTGAGTTTTTATTTTGATTATTTAACCCGTTACTTTCAAAAATGATCCCGAGGTATTTTTAAACTTATATTTAGTTCATAAAAACTATATTTTTAGTTTTCCTAGTGTTTCAAATTTATTTGGTATTTTAATCGTTAAAGTTTAATTATTACGTCGTTTTTCTTAAAATTGTACGATAATTATTTTAGCACTCAATTTTCACAAGGAAAGTATTTTTACAATTTTTATTATCTCAATACCTTCTATTTTGAGCTATTAAAAACTTACTTGTACCAAAAAGTTACAACTATCTACACTTTCTTTACATTTTCTTACAAAGTACAATTAATACATAAAGTAATACAAGTAATAGTTTAAAAAAAAAAAAAAAATATATGATTGGGATACAAGATCCATGAAATCCGGCCATAGGGAGGGGGGGGAGGTGATTTCATTTATTAAGTTGGAAAATCTTGTCTTTGATAATACATATTTATACTCAAACTCATTCATTTCACATAATACACAAAGTGCTAGCAAGAAAAACTTTTCTCTCTTCTTCCTTACCTCTCCTAACCGGCCATATATCAAGGTGCCAAAGGGATCAAGATTTTTCAAGTTCAAGTGTTTATCAATCTAGTTTATACTCTTTTTATGGTTTTGAAATAAAAACCAAGAGTATTTAGGATAATCCTTGTTACCTACACCTCTTCATTATCACTAGTAAGCATGTTTTCATCATTTTTATGTTTCCTCTTTCATTTCATATGTTTCTTATCATTATTGGAGCTATTATGCAAGTTATGTGATTTATACCATTTTCTTATGATTTTTAAGTTATTTATATACTTATGGTCATCCTATAATTACTCCCAAGTTATTCTTTGGTCTTGATGGTGATTAGGAACCCATGACACCCTAAGAAGGTGTATGGTAGGATTAGATTAGCTTTGGAGTTGATTTGAAGGGATTAGAATAGGTTTTGTCCGAGAAAAACTATTTTCAATACGTATATAAAAAGGTTCTGTCCTTGTTTCGAATTTCTGGAAAAACCTACAGTTGGTACGAAACTTTGGCCTTGATTTTTAGAAAATATACTTTAAAACGAATCCGTGGCCACTTGAACGGATAAAAACGGACTTATAACGAAGAAGTTATGGATTTTACAAGTTTGACGACGAAATATATTATTTTCAGAAATTTCAGCATACTATATTTATTTTGTCCGAGTCAAAAACGAGCCTTAAGCTTCACAAATTATTTCGACTTCTCAAAAATATATTAGTTTACTTCGATACGAAGCTAAGGACGTATAAAACGTAGAAAACGGATTTGAAACGACAAAGATATGCACTTTTTCATAAACTTGCCGTAACTAATTTTCTGCACACAATTAGCCAAAATCACCAACTTCACCCCTTAATATCTTTATGATCGAGACCTTTTGGACGAAAACTCCTGAACTGAAACTTCTAGATATCGATACAAACTTTCCAAAACCGTCGAGTTCGTTCTCTAACGATCGACGTACACCGTTTTACGACTAGTTTTCCGGAGCCATTTTTGTTAATTTCATGATATTTCCGACGACATTGTTTTACGACGAAAAGTGATAATTTCACCAAAAATCATTATAAAACCATTGTAGGATGACATTTTGACGTAAAAACATGTAAAGTCATTTTCGAAGGGTCAAGACGTCAAAAGAGTATTTTTCGAAGACGAGTAATGTTTTCAAAACCTGTAAATGGTATAAATAACATATTAAGTGCATGCATAACATTACATGGCAACTCATATCATATCATATCATTGGTACTAGGTACCGGATAACGCATCACATTACATATCGGTGTACTCACTTTTGCCGTCGCATCATTGTCCAAGTGAGTTTTCATAGCCCCTACTTTTACTTGCTTTCATAACTGTTTTGGGGGAGATACATGCTCAAACTGTTTTCATTTGCGTTCATAAGTACTTTAAATTTATCATGATTACCATTGTTTCTAAATCAAAGGTTATACTATATAAATTGTTCTTGTTTGCGTGCTACGGTACCACGTCGTATAACGTTCTAAATCAGTTGACTACTGATAAATTGAGTTAAGTGCTATGGATTATGTGCTATTGTTCTACGTCGAGTTAAGTGCTATTGATTAAGTGCTATCGTTCTACGTCGAGTTAGGTACTATGGTGAATTCATTTGAAATCATATGTTTGGAACATAAACTATATATTCTGGCAGTGGATTGTGAACACACAGGTTGCAAGTTTTGTATGGCGGGACTTGGAATCGAGTGGATTTACAATGCCTTTGCTTCATAAACGATTTCGATACATTGAGTCATGTACTATTTTTGTGAATTCATTTGACATCATATGTTTGGAACATAAACTACACACATTCTGGCAGTGGGTTGTGAACACACAGGTTGCAAGTTTTGTATGGGCGGGACTTGGAACTGAGTGGATTTACAATGCCTTTGCTACATAAACGATTTTGAAAGTCTTTACATTTCAACGATTTACAATGCCTTTGCTACATAAACGATTTTGGAAGGCTCACATTTCAAAACAAACTCTATGAACTCACTCAACCTTTGTGTTGACACTTTTAGCATGTTTTTATCTCAGGTACCTAAGGCATTCACTTCATGGCATGCATTTGGACACCTCATGGAGTCGTGGTGACGACGCGTCTTTCTTGGGATTTATATTCTTTAAAAACATCGTTTGACTGTACTAAACTTATTTTCCGCACAAGTTGATTTACATTTGGGACCTACTTTGTAAACTCTGATTGTTTTATTAAATCAAACGATGTATTTTTTCCAAACGACACTTTAGGTCGTTCAATATAACTGTGATTGTGATGCTATGACAGTCAATCCCCAGGAATTCCATTCCGCTGCAAAACAGGTAATTTGGGGGTGTGACAGATTGGCATCAGAGCTTCAGTTATAGAGAACTAGGTTGCATCATTGACCCTAGACTCTAACTACATTATCATAGCATCTCATCATTTCATCACAAGTACATGTTCACTTCACATGCGGTTATTACGTACATTTTTTTCGAGTTATTCACTTTCATTTCACGTCGATTGTCACATGGATGCCTTTACATGCCCATCCCATTATCTTTTCCCCATACTCTAACGTGGAGAATCCCTTGTCATTCCCTATCACAATTTTTATATCAATTGACTCATCACCGATAACGTCGAATACCGAGATAAACCTTTAAATAGGGCGAAGTCGCTCTCACTCCTTTGTTTCACCACTAACATGTCGAGTTACACTTTATTCACACATTAAGTCACTAAACCATCATACATTGAAGCACTTACAACACCTCATAACCCATCTTTTCGGAAACTGTCGATCATTTTGAAATATAACATCAAACTTATCATCACTTATCACATTTCTTTGGAGAGTTTATTATTAACCTCGGATTTTGCTACGTCTCACCCTTCCTCTTGTTTTGAAGAAGATATGGCACCGAAGAAAGCAACAGTTGAAATGAACCAAGCAGCAATTCAAAAGTTGGTGAATGATAGCATAGCGGATGCTTTAAGAACTGTAAGGGAAACGGTGCTGCCGCCGAGGCCGCTGCTGCTGAGCCGCAAGGCTTGCTACTACTATGGAAATACGGAGGATCCGAGTTAAGAAATGTTCGTACAAAGATTTCAAAAGTGGTGAACCCACTAAGTTCCGAGGTACCGAGGGAGCTACAGCTATGGTTAGATGGTTTGAAAAGTTAGAATCGGTATTTTTGCTTTGTAACTGTCCGGATGATAGTAAAGTTAAGTTTGCTACGAGCACTTTAGTCGATGGAGCGTTGTCATGGTGGAATTCATACGCTCAACCGATTGGTATGGAAAATGCTTCTAAGCTTACGTGGGAGGAATTTAAGAGCTTGGTGACTAAGAAGTTTTGTCCTCGAACCGAAATCAAAAAGTTGGAGACGGAGTTCTATGAATTGGTCACGATTGGGTACGATATTGACACATACATTCTGAGATTCCAGAATTAGCCGCGTTATGCCCGCTTCGATGGTTTCGATAATGAAAAGTTGCTAGAGGCTTTTATTGGAGGACTTACCGAGGTCATTCAAGGAGATGTGACATCTTTTGATCCACAAACAATCGAGGAAGCTATTCGAGTTACTCAGAAGTTGATGGCACAAGTGGTGAAGCGAGGTAAGTACACCAACACCAACCAAAACAACAACAACCCCAACAACCGCACCAACTACAACAATGACCAAAACAACAACAACAACGACGATAACCAAATCAACAACAACAAAAGAAAATGGGAAAATGACCGGGAAGGTTATGATAACGACAACCGAAACCATAACACTAACCATCACCAACAACATAATAGAAGACAAGAAGGCGCCAGGGTCTATGTTGCGCACCAACCGGGGAAGAGCTTATGCAGGAAACTTACCGCGATGCCACCAATGCACGCTACATCATAATGGTCCATGTGGTATATGCTTTAGCTGTCACAAAGTAGGACACCTTGCTAAGGACTGTAAGGGCAAAGCCGTAGTCACATGCTTCGGATGTGGGGAGCGAGGACACTATCGGAATCAATGTCCTCAAAAACAAGGTCAACAAGTCGAAGGTGCTCATGGGAATGTATATATGTTGGAAGGAACTCGTCAAGGTATCAACGACGCGGAAGACTGAAGGAGTTCGGAAACTAACAGTCTTATTTCTTCTTATGTGCTATGTTGTACTAAGTATATGTTTTCCATCGTACCCGAATCTTTATAACTTAACGATGTACTACTTTTGCTAAACCACTCGTTGTAAAATATTCTCATCTATCGTACTTCATTTTTATTCCGATTTGTTATTATTTACGAGGATTTTAATTCTTTTTACTTTAACTATCATTTTAACGACACTTCTCCATGTCTTTTCTCCTCGATGTTCATCACAATTTTAACAACAGTTGACCCAACACCAAACAAACATATGAGTCGATTAGTCCAAGCATTGCATAGTTACTCCTAAATTATACATACCCTGATCACCTATGTCTAATTCAGGAAGAATCATGCAATGAAGGGAGTAGTAGGCTTATATGAGTAAGCAATTCCGTAATCGAACCAAATTTTCAAAAGATTTTCTTCAAACCACTTGTTTCCAGTTTGATCCGCGTGACCGTTCTTGTTTGATGAGTTGCAAAGATCGAGCTAGAAACAAGTTGTTACCTAAACCGATTTAGCCTAATCTCATGACAGTTCTTGTTTGATGAGTTGTGAGATTAAGTGAAAATCGGTTACCAAAAAGTCTTTTGAGGGTTTTGCTCGGGAATGGGAAAGTTTGCTACATCAACCCTAAACCCGTTAGACCTAACAACGATTGAATTCAGGGACTGAATTCCTTTTTGGATGGGCGAATGTGACAACCCGTACTTTCAGGTCATTTCTCGACACCGTTCATGTCTCATTATTTCAACATTTTAGTAAACTTGGTTTACTTGTTTCAAATTCGCGTAACCTTGGAGGTTTAGCGGCGAATTCATGATCATGACATCACGTACATTTCATATGGACTATGATTAGTCTACATTTCATTGACATCATGTGCATCTCATTAGTACATTCACGACATTTCATTTCACCCTTCAACGCGTAATTTTTATATTTAATAATTTTTATCGCGTGAGTTTTTATTTTGATTATTTAACCCGTTACTTTCAAAAATGATCCCGAGGTATTTTTAAACTTATATTTAGTTCATAAAAACTATATTTTTATTTTTCCTAGTGTTTCAAATTTATTTGGTATTTTAATCGTTAAAGTTTAATTATTACGTCGTTTTTCTTAAAATTGTACGATAATTATTTTAGCACTCAATTTTCACAAGGAAAGTATTTTTACAATTTTTATTATCTCAATACCTTCTATTTTGAGCTATTAAAAACTTACTTGTACCAAAAAGTTACAACTATCTACACTTTCTTTACATTTTCTTACAAAGTAAAATTAAAACAAAAAGTAATACAAGTAATAGTTTAAAAAAAAAAAAAAAAAATATATGATTGGGATACAAGATCCATGAAATCCGGCCATAGGGAGGGGGGGGAGGTGATTTCATTTATTAAGTTGGAAAATCTTGTCTTTGATAATACATATTTATACTCAAACTCATTCATTTCACATAATACACAAAGTGCTAGCAAGAAAAACTTTTCTCTCTTCTTCCTTACCTCCTAACCGCCATATATCAAGGTGCCAAAGGGATCAAGATTTTTCAAGTTCAAGTGTTTATCAATCTAGTTTATACTCTTTTTATGGTTTTGAAATAAAAACCAAGAGTATTTAGGATAATCCTTGTTACCTACACCTCTTCATTATCACTAGTAAGCATGTTTTCATCATTTTTATGTTTCCTCTTTCATTTCATATGTTTCTTATCATTATTGGAGCTATTATGCAAGTTATGTGATTTATACCATTTTCTTATGATTTTTAAGTTATTTATATACTTATGGTCATCCTATAATTACTCCCAAGTTATTCTTTGGTCTTGATGGTGATTAGGAACCCATGACACCCTAAGAAGGTGTATGGTAGGATTAGATTAGCTTTGGAGTTGATTTGAAGGGATTAGAATAGGTTTTGTCCGAGAAAAACTATTTTCAATACGTATATAAAAAGGTTCTGTCCTTGTTTCGAATTTCTGGAAAAACCTACAGTTGGTACGAAACTTTGGCCTTGATTTTTAGAAAATATACTTTAAAACGAATCCGTGGCCGCTTGAACGGATAAAAACGGACTTATAACGAAGAAGTTATGGATTTTACAAGTTTGACGACGAAATATATTATTTTCTGAAATTTCAGCATACTATATTTATTTTGTCCGAGTCAAAAATGAGCCTTAAGCTTCACAAATTATTTCGACTTCTCAAAAATATATTAGTTTACTTTGATACGAAGCTAAGGACGTATAAAACGTAGAAAACGGATTTGAAACGACAAAGATATGCACTTTTTCATAAACTTGCCGTAACTAATTTTCTGCACACAATTAGCCAAAATCACCAACTTCACCCCTTAATATCTTTATGATCGAGACCTTTTGGACGAAAACTCCTGAACTGAAACTTCTAGATATCGATACAAACTTTCCAAAACCGTCGAGTTCGTTCTCTAACGATCGACGTACACCGTTTTACGACTAGTTTTCCGGAGCCATTTTTGTTAATTTCATGATATTTCCGACGACATTGTTTTACGACGAAAAGTGATAATTTCACCAAAAATCATTATAAAACCATTGTAGGATGACATTTTGACGTGAAAACATGTAAAGTCATTTTCGAAGGGTCAAGACGTCAAAAGAGTATTTTTCGAAGACGAGTAATGTTTTCAAAACCTGTAAATGGTATAAATAACATATTAAGTGCATGCATAACATTACATGGCAACTCATATCATATCATATCATTGGTACTAGGTACCGGATAACGCATCACATTACATATCGGTGTACTCACTTTTGCCGTCGCATCATTGTCCAAGTGAGTTTCGTAGCCCCTACTTTTACTTGTTTTCATAACTGTTTTGGGGGAGATACATGCTCAAACTGTTTTCATTTGCGTTCATAAGTACTTTAAATTTATCATGATTACCATTGTTTCTAAATCAAAGGTTATACTATATAAATTGTTCTTGGTTGCGTGCTACGGTACTCACGTCAGATAACATTCTAAATCAGTTGACTACTGATAAATTGAGTTAAGTGCTATGGATGATGTGCTATTGTTCTACGCCGAAGTTAAGTGCTATTGATTAAGTGCTATCGTTCTACGCCGAGTTAGGTACTATGGTGAATTCATTTGAAATCATATGTTTGGAACATAAACTATACATATTCTGGCAGTGGATTGTGAACACACAGGTTGCAAGTTTTGTATGGGCGGGACTTGGAACTAAGTGGATTTACAATGCCTTTGCTGCATAAACGATTTCGATACATTGAGTCATGCACTATTTTTGTGAATTCATTTGACATCATATGTTTGGAACATAAACTACACACATTCTGGCAGTGGGTTGTGAACACACAGGTTGCAAGTTTTGTATGGGCGGGACTTGGAACTGAGTGGATTTACAATGCCTTTGCTACATAAACGATTTTGAAAGTCTTTACATTTCAACGATTTACAATGCCTTTGCTACATAAACGATTTTGGAAGGCTCACATTTCAAAACAAACTCTATGAACTCACTCAACCTTTGTGTTGACACTTTTAGCATGTTTTTATCTCAGGTACCTAAGGCATTCACTTCATGGCATGCATTTGGACACCTCATGGAGTCGGTGACGACGCCGTCTTTCTTGGGATTTATATTCTTTAAAAACATCGCTTGAACTGTACTAAACTTATTTTCCGCACAAGTTGATTTACATTTGGGACCTACTTTGTAAACTCTGATTGTTTTATTAAATCAAACAATGTATTTTTCCAAACGACACTTTAGGTCGTTCAATATAACTGTGATTGTGATGCTATGACAGTCAATCCCCAGGAATTCCATTCCGCTGCAAAACAGGTAATTTGGGGGTGTGACAGTTTTTATATTACTTCTCTTGTTGGTTTGATCCGTGACAATCATAACCATCTACTTGTTACTTGTTACTTGCTTAAACAAACAAACGACGCTTGTAGTGCAACCAAGTCTCTTGGGACGACCTTGATTTACCAAAACCTATACTACAACTTGACTAGGGTATACTTGCCCGAATGTGTTCCTAGTTAACCGGTAATTCTTGCATACAAATTTAAAACCCTGATGGAACCCATCAGCTCCAAAATGAGAAGCATGCTTCATTTGAACGAATGATCATGGAAAAGTTCAATACCAATGCTGGAGATGCAAGTTCTTCAAATGATTCCACTGCATTCTACACAAATGTGGGAATTACTACCAAAGCATCACAAGTCATACCTACTGGGGATAGTAATCACAAACTCATTCTGGATCCAGGATATAAGCCTTCAGACTCATTCATGGAACAACTTGTCAATCAACTGGCTCTAATGGTTATGCAAAACCTGAACTTTACCCCACATACCAACAATCATCTCAGAGCCGCATATAACCTTCACAATCATGCCACGGTTAAAGATGGAAAGGTAGTGGTGCAAAATGTGCAAGGAAGATAGAATGCATACCTTCCACACAATTGAACAAGGGAATGTTGTAGCTGGTTATGGGAATGCTGGTATAGGTGGAGGATATGTGGGTAATCAGAATCGTGGAAGGCACATGGCCCAGGGTAGGCACATGGCCCAGGGTCAAGTAAAGCCAATCAAGTGCTACAACTGTGGTGGAGAAGGACACATCGCAAGAAACTGCACTCTTCTAAACGTCCACAAAATGCAGAGTACTTCAGGGACAAAATGCTATTGGTGCAAGCTTAATATAATGGAGCCATGTTGGATGAGAAGAATTGCTATTTCTTGCAGACGAAAATGCCAAACCTTATGATGCTGATGTGGATGAACAGCCAGTGCAGGGCATGGCTCAGAATAATCCCAATGCATTCCAAGTTGCAGACTGTGATGCATTTGACTCGGATGTTGATGATGAACCAACGGCCCAGACCATCTTCATGGCTAGTATCTCACCAATGGTCTCTCCAAAGGTTCCTTCCCCACAACAGGCCAATCCCTCCAAGGAATCGATCATATCAGAGGTACTAAAATTATACGATGAGGTTGATGAGCAAAAGATTCACGACAAAGTACAATCAACTGAAATTATTGAATCAGATATTTGAAAATATGGGTAATAGCAATGTTGTCCCATATGATCAATATGTGAAGCAAGATGAAAGTGAAATTGTACCAAGTAATGTATCTTCTGCAGTCAATGATGACTATATGTTTGATGAATACACTGCATGTGCTCCTGATGATTCCATAACTTCTGAACTAAATGCCTACAAGGAACAAGTAGCCATATATGAACAGTTTGCTAAGTTTGAATTGACTACCCGTGAGCAGGAGATGGATAACCAAATACGCACACTTATCAGAAAAAGTAATTTTAAGGAAGAAATATTAAAACAAGAGTTAAATTCCTTACAAGAAAAACTTAATAAAACTGTTAAGCAAAAGCAAGAGCTTCAAGAAAATGTAAAAGTGCTGAAACAGGAATTTAATGCTAAGGAATCGAAACTTTTAAATGATTTTTCCAACCTAAAAACTTTGAAAAACAAACTTGAAAACAAGTTGTACGTACAAGGGAACACCATTCAAACTGCTCACTTGATCGATAAGCATAGAGTATTAAGCGATAAGCACAGTACCAATCTTGTAGAGGAACCCAATCCTGAGGTTGGTAAGAAAGCAAATATCTGGATAAGCAAAAAGCTCATCGTATAATTTTAGTTGAAAAGAAAGATTTGGTAAGAAAGCAAATATCTGGATAACCCAATCTTGTTCTGGAAGAAAGATTTGGATAAGCAAAAAGCTGATGATCTCGTTGAAAAGAATCCCCTTTGTAGGAAATTGCCTCCAGCCACTGTATATCCTCCGAATACACCTTTGCATTTAGTGCCTAGAACTCTTCCCACACAAAGCAAAACCTTGGTTAGCTTATATGTAGTTTACCAACTGTTTGTTGATTTTGAGAAAACTTGTAAAAGAGAATCACTCCAACAGGAATTACTGAAGGGGAAAGGGGTTTTGAGCAAACTAAAGAATGTTACTTAACTGAGGTCATGCCTTTCTTTAAACAACTAAAAGAACAATTGGAGTGTCTCCAAAAGGCCATAGATACCGAGGTTAAAGGCATGAAAAGAATGTTTAATGAAATGGAAATTGAGTTCAAAGATTATGAATGTGAGCTTAAAAGTAATGAGATTGAGAAGAAACATCTTCATATCTTAAATGATAACTTGATTTCTAGATGTGTTGCTCAGGATGTGTTTTACACTGTTACAAATTATTCTATTACTGCTTCTCAATTTCATGAATTATCTGTTGCCTGGAAAGTTTCCCATGATCGTGTCATTGAGCTTGAGACCACAAATTCAAAATTGCATGAGAAAATAGAACGGGGTGATCATGATAACTTGGTCAAATTTTTTTCTAAATTGGAAGTTGAACATCTTGCTTTGCAATTAAAATATCACCATCTCAAAGAAAATGTTAAAACCTCAAATGCCAAGACATCCTCGGATGCTCCTGAGTTTGATGCAGTTTTCGAAATTAGCAAACATGATGAACATATTCGAGCTCATTGTAACACGATCAAAAGATTGAAAACCCAAATTTCACAATTAAAGAGTGAAAAGAATGATGTGACTGGCTCCCAAATACCTCCTCCTTTAGATTCTCAGAATTCTCAAATATTTCATCTTCAAAACATCATTAATGCGTTACAACAAGAAAATGAGTCTTTTCAAGCAGAAAATGAAAAAGTTAAACAACATTTCATAGAGTTATATGAATCAATTAAAGTCACTGGTGACAAAAACAACGAAAAGATAACCTCTTTGCAAAATGAAATTGAGAATCTGAAGAGTCAGGTAAAATGGAAAATGCCAATCACCAGTGATGAGGATATTGCACCAAAGGTGCCTGCTTATACTAAATATGCCATGTCTGTGAAGTATATTCCCCCTCATATTAGAAACAATGAACTAGCATGTCAAACATACTTTTCGTACCTTAAGGATAGTTTAGAATGTCTACGTGAGATTGTTGAAGAGGACAAGATAGAGAAACCACTTGATAATGCGATTGGGCATGCATGCTTATATGCCAAACGATCTCAGGAACTTTTAGAAGGCTTAATAGCAATGTTTCCTAATTCTTGTACTAGAAAAGATAGTGTTGTTGTGCCTTGTTTTATGCCTAAAGTCAAGCATGTGACCTTTGATTTACCTCCTACGATCTCAGATCCCAGTACTTCTAGACCAGTCATGCAGAAAGTAGTGAAACCAACTAATGTTCCCATCGTTACATGAGTAATCAGTGATACTATGGCAAGCAGGTCAAATCCTCTAGGCAATACAAAGCAAGATAGGACCTCGCGAGCCAAGAGTGATCAAGGGAAGAAAGTAAAAGACCACCCTAGGAACAATAAGTTTGTGTTGAATAAGACGAATCATGTTGATTCTAGTATTAGCTATAAGCGTACTGTAATTAATTCGAATTCTGCTACTATTTGCAATAGATGTAATGAATGTTTAATTTCTGGTATTTATCATGAATGTGCTGTGAATGAGTTGATTTATGTTGTTAAATCCCCAGTCAATAATGTAAGTAATGCTAAACAGATTAAGGATGCCAGAAAGCCATTCTGGAAAAAGGTCAGAAATTATCGGAAACCCACAGGAAGAAAGTTCAATAATGTGGGTTATCAATGGAAAGCCACTGGTCGCACATTCAAAGATAAGGAATTATGTCCTAATAAGAATAGATCTATGCCCACTAAGGAATGGAAACCAACTGGTAGGATCATCCCCTTAAGAAGTTGTCATACTAGACATTGGCCAAGTGATACTACTAGTCTTGCATCCACCCCTAATGATGTCATTGCTTCTATCTTTGATGTGGGTTCCAATCTCAATTACTAACCAAGTGGAACCCATTCTCGCATGGGGATCCAAATTATCCAGTCATCCATATTTGTCTGTGTTCAACTGCAGGTCGTACAAATCGTTCTGTGGTATTTGGACTCGGGTTGTTCAAAGCATATGACTGGAGATCGCCATGCTCATGAACTTCATGAGTAAATTTATCGGGATTGTTATATTCGGGAACGACCACTTTGGAGCAATTATGGGCTACGGAGATTATGTTGTTGGTGACAGTGTAATTTCCAGGGTTTATTATGTAGAAGGTCTTGGTCATAATTTTTTCTCTGTTGGCCAATTCCGTGACTCTGATCTAGAAGTGGCCTTTAGAAAACATACTTGCTTCGTTAGAGAACTAGATGGCGTTGAACTTTTAAAGGGAACACGCGAAACTAATCGTTACACCATCTCTATCGAAGACATGATGATGTCTTCTCCAATCTGCTTATTGTCAAAGGCTTCGAAAACAAAGTCATGGTTATGGAATCGTCATTTCAATCACTTGCACTTCGGCACCATAAATGATCTTTCTAGAAAGGACCTCATAAGAGGCTTGCCCATATTAAAATAGGAAAAAGATCATATTTGTTCAGCATGCCAATTGGGAAAAAGCAAGATATACACCCATAAACCCAAACCTGCAAACTCAATTATGAAAGTTCCTCATACTCTTCATATGGATTTGTGCGGACCCATGAGAGTGCAAACCATAAACGGAAAGAAATATTTGCTAGTAGTGGTTTATGATTATTCTCGGTTTACTTGGGTTAAGTTTTTTAGGTCAAAGGATGAAACACCAGATGTCATCATCAAACTTATTAAACATCTGCATGTTCGTCTCAATAAAACGGTCAGGATTATCCGAACAGACAATGGAACTGAGTTTGTAAACATAGAACCAAGCCAGTTCTATGAAAGCATTGGAATCAGTCATCAAAGAAGTGTCCCATGTACTCCTCAATAGAACGGTGTAGTTGAAAGACGAAATTGAACTCTTGTCGAAGCTGCAAGTACTATGCTGATCTACTCAAAGGTTCCAATGTTTCTCTGGGCAGAAGTCATTGCCACTGCATGCTACACCCATAATCGTTCCCTTATTCACACCACTCATGGAAAAACTCCGTACAAACTTCTCCACAACCGAAAGCCAGATCTCTCTTTCCTTCGTGTATTCGGTGCTTTATGCTACCCAACGAATGATGGTCAAGATTTAGGAAAGTTAAGAGCTAAAGCGGACATTGGAGTTTTTGTTGGTTATGCACCAAACCGGAAGGGTTACCGAATCTACAATAAAAGAACCTGAGATATCATGGAAACTATTCACGTCACGTTCGATGAGCTGGCTGAGCAAATGGCTCCTGGACAATCAAGTTCTGGACCCAAGATCTCAACATTTGTCATGGAGTCCCATTAGTTCTTATTTTGTACAGAATCCCTCACCTGCACTTCCATATGGACCTCCATCTAAAGAAGATGTGAAGAAATTGTTTGATCCAATGTTTAATGAATACTATGAACCTCTTGATAATGATCATTCTACTCCATCAACCCTGGCGGCTCCTGATCCAATCAACGCAGATAACCCATCGATTTTTGTGTCTCTATCTCAAGAAGCGCCTACTGCAGATCACTCATCATCATCCTCAACTCCTCAATCCTCGAGTGTACATCATGGAAATGTTACCGCCTAATTTGATGGAGATAACCCCTTTGCCACTCCAGAAGATGCACCGTTTGAAAATATATTTTCCCCTGAACCAACACCTGAACCATCTTCATCAGGGGATCCAAATTCTGCTACATCAGTTCCTCATAACCAACCACATGAACATCTCAGAAAATGGACACATGATCATCCATTGGACAACATTATTGGGAACAGTCTCGCCCGGTATCCACTCGTAAACAACTTGCCACAAATGCCTTATGGTGCTTCTTCAATTCGGTATTATCAAAGATCTAACCTAAAGATGTCAAAACAGCAATGTCTGAGGACAGCTGGTTTAGTGCTATGCAAGACGAAATCCATGAGTTTGATCGTCTTGATGTATGGGAATTAGTACCAGCTCTAGATTGTGCTATGATCATTGCTCTCAAGTGGATCTTTAAATTAAAACTTGATGAGCACGGTGATGTTCTGAAGAATAAGGCAAGACTAGTGGCTAAAGGATACCGACAAGAGGAGGGTATTGACTTTGAGGAATCATTTGCTCCAGTTGCACGAATTGAGGCTATCAGAATCTTCCTGGCTAATGCTGCTAGCAAGAACATGGTGGTTTTTCAGATGGATGTGAAGACTGCGTTTCGGAATGGAGATCTCAAAGAAATAGTCTACGTCAGCCAACCAGATGGTTTTGTGAATCCAGAGCATCCTACCCATGTCTACCACTTAAAGAAGGCTCTTTACGATTTATAGCAAGCTCCAAGGGCATGGTATGATACATCGTCAAAGTTTCTCTTAACAAATGGATACAATAAAGGAGCAGTTGATCCCACATTGTTCACCAGAAAGTCAGGCAAACACTTAATTTACGTTCAAATTTATGTTGATGATATTATTTTTGCCTCAACTGACCCTAATGAATGTGACTGATTTCCAAAGGAGATGGGCTCCAAATTTCAAATGTCTATGATGGGACAAATGTCATTTTTCTTGGGATTACAAATTTCACAAAGTCCCGGAGGCATCTTTATTAATCAATCTAAATATGCAAATGAAATTTTAAAGAAATTTGGATTTGATTCGTGTGACCCTGTTAACACTCCCATGGTGGAGCGTACTAAACTGGATGAGGACCACTCAGGGACCCCGATTGATCAAACAAAATATCAAAGCATGATTGGGTCCATGATGTACCTCACAGCCAGTAGACCATATCATCTGTTCGGTGTATGCATGTGTGCTAGATATCAGGAAAAGCCTACCAAAAAGCACCTTGAAGCGGTTAAACGGGTCTTTCGGTATCTCCAAGGAACCATTAACATGGGACTTTGGTATCCGAAGGACACCGATATGTCACTAACAGCGTATGCAGATGCAGACCATGCAGAGTGTCAAGATACACGTCGAAGTACGTCAGGTGGTGCTCAATTCTTGGGAGATAAGTTAGTAAGCTGGTCTTCAAAGAAACAAATGAGTACGTCTATAGCATCTACATAGGCGGAATACATACCCATGTCATCTTGTTGTGCTCAAATCCTATGGATGAGATCTCAATTATCAGACTATGGCTTTGTATTCAACAAAGTTCCTCTGTACTGTGATAACAAAAGTGCTATTGCTCTCTACTGCAACAATGTTCAACACTCAAGAGCAAAACACATCATCATTCGACATCACTTCATCAGGGAACAAGTGGAGAAATGTGTGGTTGAACTATACTTTGTAAGAACTGAATATCAGCTGGCAGACATCTTCACTAAAGCTCTTCCTGGAGAACGTTTTGAGTTCATCCTTCCACGACTTGGACTGAAGAGTCTACAACATGAGACACTCAAATGTCTTAAGGAGGAAGAAGAGGAGTAAAGGTGTTTCTTCATCTATTCTTTGTAAATACTTTTATCAAAAAGCAAAATACAAAATTATAAAACCAACAAAAAGAAAATAGAAAAATATAAAATTTCAAAACTCTTAAAAATCAGAAAATTTTGAAAAAGTCCAAAAATATTGTTTTTCTTATTTCATGTTATTTGGTTTCGATAACATCTAAGGACTTAGATTTGTCATTCAAAGAATAGCACGGGTCTTTAGCTGAAGTTCGATCAGCTGTAAGATATTTTATTTAAAAAAAATGAGATGGAGAAAAATGATGGTTTATTGTCATTTCAGGCAGTAACCCGTTTTTATAGAAAGAACAGAGCCAAACTTATCTTATTTTGAAACCTTATGCTCTGATTCTAAAACAAAAGTTTATAAGAAATGTTTGTCGCAAAAAAGACAAATGTTTCCAATCAAATATTTTTCCTTCTCAAGATTCTTCTGAAAAATATTTGTCACATAATGAAAACAAAATTGCTTTGAAAATGACTCGGACTCTCTTTTTTGAAAATCATCTGGACCTATCATTTGTCAAAATCTCTAACTCTCAATCAAGAACTTAAGTCATTGATTGAGGGGGAGAATGATTTCAATCAAATCAAAAGGTTATTTTTAAAACAATTGGCATGTAAACAAGAAAGGTCTAATTTTGGATAATCATAAAGAACAATGTTTTATACAATTGGATCAAGACCAATGTTGTGTTTTCATAAGATCATTAAGCATGTTTTACACAATGGAGTTTAAAGTCTCATACTCTGATTCTTATCAATTAAATGTTTCAAAAGAAGGTCACAATTCTCGTCAAAAAGCTTACAAAATCAATTTAAATCAATAGAGATCACAAATCTCAAAGGGTTTGAAAATTATGATCGGGGGAGAATTTTTGATTTAAATTGGATTTAAACTGATAATTCGATAAATGGTTTAGAAATATAATAACAAGATCTCCTCCCTACATATGCCAAACGATTTCAAATTTTCTATGCACTTGTTGAGGGGGAGCATCTATGTTAAACCAAAAGTAATTGAATCGTGATTGATTTGTCTCAAAGTGCAGGTTCCCTCTAACATGTGCAAAACTCTTTCGAACCTCGATGTACATATTGAGGGGGAGCAATCAAAATAAAACCTTATCCATCCCACAATATTTTATCCAAAGTACTTAAAATACTAGATTTGATCGGGAAGTGATGATGATGATTTTAGAAAATGTTAATAAAAAATTGGATCGTTCATTCTCAACCTAAGTTTTCATAAGTCCTCTTGCCTCCATGTGCTAAAATAATTTCAAATACTTGAAGCACATGTTGAGTGGGAGCATTTCTAAAACGTCAACAAACAATTAAGGTACAAACTGCTTTGATTTTACATCACAAGTGCCTTGATTGATTTTCAAATGGTTTTCAATTGGTTTCGAGGCGGAATGTACAATACCAAAAGACTGACCAATTTATTTTATGCATGGAGATATAAGGGTGGTTAGGTTAGGTATTCGTTCCCACAATCCTGCCATACCCGGAGGGATCTACCCAGGGACAATCCACTAGATAGTGTAGAAGTCCTTAGGTATGATAAAAAAAAGGAGAAAAGTAAGAATTGGGAAGAGTGCGGACTGAGACAGAGCTAGTACTGGAATAAACCCAACAAGGTTCTAGTTATGAAGTCTCGGTAAGCACTGAATGGGTTGAAGAATGAAAAAGAATTGAATGTGAAAAGGGTGAAAAGAAATAGCCCTCCATTAATTCAACCCTAGGGCAGAAACCGGGTTCAATTCATATACTACTGGCTGTTACCAAAGTAACACCGGTATTGAAGACAAGACGTCATGGACCCAGTGACGCACTGCATTAAAACTTCCCAAGCTACTCAATTTCCTATTAAAAGGACTTGTTTCATTCTCACGGGGAACCTACATAAGCTATCGACTTTCTCTTAGAGATTGTTGATATTGAAGAAGGAGACCCTCTCCCTAGTCTCTGGCATAGGAAACCAAAGTGCACTATTGAGTCTAGAGCCCAGAGATCATCAATAAATCTCATTAGGATACAATTAATGAAGACTCACAGTTTCACACAATGTGGAATGTGAGAATATATATTAAGATTCCTATGCATTATCCTTGTGATTTTGCTAGAACATCTGAGTGATATGTTATAAATTCACAATGAAGATGGAAATCCTTCTAGAGCCAACATCATAAAAGCTCTTGGTGGGTGGCATGTGAGATCTATTCAATAAATCAATCATGTGAGAACTAGACATAGAAGATGGGGCGATTCACTATTGAATCAATCCTGGTTCAGGAAATGGGTTGACGGATACCTTTGAAAAATCGGTCATTGTGCTCAAAGTCTTTTCTCTAGCACATCGACTGTGTATTAAGTTTTAAAAATTAAAACGGTATTTATGATTGAAAAGTGAATTTTCTTATAAAACCTTCGTCGTATTGCAAAAATTCTTTCTATTAAGCAATACACGATTGTTTTTCAAATCATTTTCTTCAATCAGCAAATCTCAATTTGCTGGTTCACTCACTCCGCGTTGTCTTCTTTGAGACGTTCCGGTTTGAGAAAGGCTAGAGCACCGAAACCCTGTCAAGGAAATTCTTCGGAATTATACCTGATCACAGGCAGTACTTGTACTGATCAATGGGGAACCGTGGTTCTTGCAACCTATTCGACGAAGGTGATCAAAGACAATTTTCTTGCGCTTTATTGCTAACTGTTGTTTGCAGGGACACCTGACGGTTGCAGCTGATCAGAATTGAGGAGTCAATCCATAGCCGCATGTACACACAATATGTTCATTTCCAAAGAAATCATGATAAGTGCAAATCTTCATCAAATGGCTCTAATATTTTAAATCCATGCTTCTGCTACGTTGCTGCAAATATCATGAATCAACAAAAGCTTCCGCAACTCTGATGAGAAGACATCATGATCCAAAATGTGAGCATGTCGGTCCTAAAGTCACAACATCACATGGTGGCAATTCTACAAAGGACGAGTCAGAGAATTACTATGGCTGATGATCTCAATCCTGGCTCAAAACTCACCATCACGTGGAGCAGTTAAAGACCTCCACATTATGATCAAAATGTGCAGAACATGAAGAATCAAAAACTACGGGCTACAGAGCAAAGAACTTAATCAAGAATCCAAGAACACCATAATGTAATATCTGATTGTAATTAATGTAATTGAGGTGACCTACATTAGGGGGAGATTGTTAGAATTTATAAAATCCTGTAGTTAAAGAGTCGGTCACCTCAAGTATATGTATTCGTTAGAAAGCTCGTAGTCGTAGTTATTTAGTGTTAGTAAGTAGTTTGTTAAGTAACACCGTGGAGGGCGGACGGGTCTTTACCCACTGTATGCCTGATCCACAGCCCGTAGGAGGCGTGTCTTGTATAAACCTATAAATACCCTTTGCCTAGCAAGGCAAAGGGTTGGAGCTTTGATACGCTTACGCAACGCGTTCGGGGTCAAAGGAACTTCCTTTTCGTCGAGCAAGTTATTCAACACCCTAGGCAGTGAACCTAATCGTTGTAGTGTAGTATTAGGGTAAGCCACGGGAATTGATATCGTTCTCTAGGGGAATAGGAATGCTAGTGAGAAGTTACTACGCTAAGGTTGGGGTTGAGGGAGATTATTTTTTATCTTTTTATATTTTTTTAGAAAAAGGAAAAGTACGAATCTCGAGGTTTGGATTTGGGGGGTTGGTATTTCTACCGATTACTCTACTATTATCTAATTATCTAAACTAAGGTGGTGGTAGTCTATGTCTAATTTTTGTGTGCTCGTATGATAGTTTAAAGATGTGTTTACTTAGGTTTTACTACTCCTTAATTATCTCCTATTGATGGTTGAATTGTCACGTCCTTATTCTTAATCGCGTTGTGTGTCTAAAGTCGTAGGGTATGCGTTTGTCCCTAACTCTTTGAACTTACCAAAGGGTCTTGTCTACAAAATCTCTAGGAATTATAGACTCTTACTCTAAGGCACTCTTCGGATAGTTTAGCCTACAACTACTCTAGGCGTTATAGTCTAAGGTTCACAAAGATCAATCAAGCATTAACTACACAACGAATGATCTATTGCACTACTAGATCATTAACAATTTAGAAAAGAGACAACCAATCAATATTCAATAATCAAGTTTCATATTCCCTAAGCAAACACACAAGTAAATTAGCCGGACATGGAGAACATGCAAGCATACACACAAATAATTGAAGACATAATTAAATTAATGAAGTAAACAACTTATCTTGGTGTAAGATAGGGTTTAAAACCCTAAAATACGACCTTGGTTCGGTTTAGGTTTTACTCCAAAAGTTTACCCAAAAGACTACCCTCTAAAACTGAAAAATTCAGATTCTATATATAAGATTACATATGCGACGGCGTCACCTTATGATTTGTGACGCCGTCGTGTCGCCGTCATTAGGGTTTCGTCTTGGCCACGTTAGACTTGCGACGGCGTCACCTTATGCTTGTGACGCCATCCTCTTCAGCTTCTGACGCCGTCTGGATCGAATCTAGGCCGTCTGAGTTGCGACGGCCTACTCTTTTAAAGCCCGACGCCGTCCTTTGATAATAAGAGATTTCACTTATGAGCCGTCACAAAATTCTCCGACGGCATCGAAGTTAAGCAGTGACGCCGTCCCTTTGTATTTCAGCAGCTTGAGTGTCTCGATTCTTGACTTTGGCCTTTTTCTTCGTATATCCGCGCCTTTTCGTCCAAATAAGTGCCATTCCAGCAATTTGCCTTCAAGAGACCTAAAAAGTGAAAAGGAACGATATTAAGTAATAACGGATACAAAAGTGATCAAATAAGGGCTTAAACGACCCTTCAAAAAGGTACATTTTAAAACCTTATCAAATATCCCTACACTTGGTATTTGCTTGTCCTCAAGCAAATGTGCTTTTAGCCAATTAATTTATAAGTTAGGGGTCATGAAGCATTGGTTTAAAACAGTCCACAACACATATAAGCCCCGCAAAAGTCATAACAAGCACGAAAATTACATACTAGCACCTCACATGGGGTGTTTAGATACTCACATCTCTCGGGTGTATATGAAATATAACAAATTGGAAATGGAAGATAAACACTCATTAACCGGTCCTAGTACATAGATTACCATAGGCTTGAGAATAGATCAAACCTCCATCGCTTTGGTGTAAGCACCTAGGAAAGACTATCAAAGAGGTCTTTAAAGGGTTGTAATGTTAGGCTTACGGTAGGGAAACAAAGGGTTTGGTGGGATAGGCTATTTAGTGGTGGCAAGTCAAAAATCTTTTATGTTACAAGCATACGAAGAATGGCGTTGCTAAGCCAAGACTCGACACTCTAAACTCTAGATAACTGAAATAAACAAACATAAATTTAAAGATAGATGTAGGATGGTAGCCCGTATGTTTTTTTTTTTTTTTTTTTTTCACTCTATTTTTTTCTTTTTCTCTTTTTTTTCGATTTTTTTTTTCATACACTTTTACTCTACCATCCTCTACGGTAACATCAAAATGATAGGGATTTATAGGAACATCCCTACACTTGAGTTTTTATTACTCTAACACTAATATGACCCGAATTGAAAAGATCAAAACACTTGGAGTACATTATTATGCAAATAAGGGAGTTTAACGTTCCCTTCCAGTGATTTCATAAACTTTAACTTTTCCCATGAGTCCCAATCGTCCCAAAACTGTATACAAAGGATATGACTCGGCTTAGCAACTCATGCAAGCAACTAGATAATTGAACTAAGGGTTTAGGGTGATAACAATAATGCACTAAAAGTGAGTGCATACAAGGTAGGTTAAGGCGATTTGGTTGTACATTTGGGGGTGGGTTGTAAACAATGCTCTTCATTGATATTCCGAAAAACTGAAACATCACGAGAACCGCGAAAAGGATAGGCTCTGAGGGTTTAACTAGGGGTATCGTGTACTAAAGATGAGTACAACGCAAAGGTGTGGGGGAATTACTCAACCGATGTGGAAGAAGTAATTATATTACGGGTATCAAACAAGGGTTATCCTAATGCCTCTTGTCATTTAGTTATTCCTAACTACACAAGTGTAGTCTTACTAGCGATCTCGGAATGCATCACAAAACAAGTTCTAGAATCTATAATACTACCGGTTCACACTCTAAGCATTAAAGATGAATGCTTTAATTCCTACTAATCTAAGGGCGATCCTCACATTTTGGGTGGAATTTAAGTGGTAAAGGGTTTTGTGCTAGTCATGCAACTTCCTATCCGTGAGACGCTTTTGTTAAAACTAATGGCCCACTCCTATATGTCATAAAAAATTAAAAATTTGGTGCCAAAATTACCCTAACCGACATTTTCTCATGGTTTATTACACAAATACAATTAGACAAAGCAAATAATCAAGGATAAGCATAGTTTCAAAGTTCCCGTTTTATTTTCCCTCCCTACACTTAAACTGAACATTGTCCCCAATGTTCCCCGAAAGTATCAAAGTTATGATAATAGAAGGTAATTTAAAACGAAAGAAACTAATACTCCCCTGATTAGCTCGGTAGGATCCGTGTGTGAAGCAGTGGTTAAATCCTTTTCAAGAAGAATGTGTGCGTGAAAAGCTCCTTCCAACTTTATGTATCTTCTTCTTGATAAACAAAACCTGCACACTTGAAGAAAACAAACGAAACCTTCGCGTAAAATCGGCGGTAATAATATATATAGGACTCTACTAAACTAGGATATAATGCTTGTGGAATGGATGTTTACAGAATTTCTAAGAAAAGTAAGATCTGGAAAATTCCAAAAATTTATTAGTAGCTCAGAAAACGAGAAAAAGTATCGATGTTTTACTCCTTCCCGACGCCGCCAGTTGCAATCTGACGCCGTCAGTTATCCCGACAAAAACCGGTGCGATTTTTCGAAAAAATTTTGGAAAATTTACATCTTTAGAATCTGGAAAAATTTCTTCAAAACATCCATTATGACTCGATACAAGCATTTGACTCGAACAAACATACAAATATATCTTTTAATTAATTGTTATTCTCATGTTCACGTTTCTTTTGAAAACGTGTGTAATCCTCCCTACACTTATCCTTTATGTAAAATACCTTTATATGCAATTAAGACGAGGTTAAATACAAAATAAAGCATTTTTACAAATTTGAACAATGAGAGTAAACAATCAATAAAAGATATATGACACAAACAAGCAAACAATTAAGCATGGGTTGCCTCCCACGAAGAGCTTTTCTTTATTTAAGAGTCTTGTAGCTAGACTCGTAGTCGTGCCCCTACGTGACTTCATTACCGTCACCTTCTTCCTCATGACGGTCTCTAGTGGGTGGTTCCATGTTGTAGAAGTGCCCTATGATACACCTCTCTAAAAGTTCGTCCTCTCCCCACTTATTTCTATATTCCGGTCCTAAGTTTAAGCAATCCTTATAGAAATCGAGAATCTTGGCCATAACATAATCCACTCCTTTCTTTTGATCCTCCTCATTCCTATAATAGACCGACAGTTTAAGTTCTTTTTCATCATTAGAGAGTGATGAAAACTTCTCAATCTTAAACGGCATTTGGTAAGCTATGTCATCAGTCTCATCTTTGAATCGCACCGTTCCTAACGAGGGATCATAGGTCATCCCGATGCTTTCTATGAAAGGTCTCCCTAGAATAACGTGGGACAAGCTAGGATCTATGGCGCCTAACGCTAAAGAATAGGAAAACCCGCCCCATAAGCAAGGGAGGATGGCACTGCAAAGACCGTCTGGCTAAAACGCCAAGTAGCGTGGTAGGCCTGCGCCGGGGGAGCATAGGGAGGAAAGGGAGCCCGGACGGTGGAAGAGCCAGGGGAGGCCGGGTCATTTGACGGAAATGGAAGGCTTTGGACTATGAACCTATTAAAGAAGGCCCTATGGAGTAAAGGTTGGGATAGGCTTCTTCATCACCCAATTGTAATAGGTGCTAGTCATTATGTTGATTGGGGACTTGCGATCAATGTAGGCCTTTGCCATGAAAAGGTGTCCTATGCAACATGGTATATTAAGATTCCAAGGAAACTTGGTCCTAGGGCTTTTCCTAACATACATGTGACGGAGGTCATGCACTAAGTGAGGGTGGCGAGATAGTTCTTCTTCCGTAGGAAACTTATGAAAATAGTCATTGTCTACTTCATTTATTCCCTCGGTGGTTTCATTCGTCGATGTTTTCTTAACCTCAATTATTGACACATGGTTAGCTTCGTCATCTATTCTATCTGGTTTCACTAAGGCGATGGGATTGACAAATTGAACGTGCTTAGCTAACTTACTTGGGTCCTTAATCTCTACACCGGAAGTTTCAGGAGTTGAGATAGAATTAACCTTCCTATCACTATTGGTCATGGCTTTCAAAAGGTTATCTATCTTCCTATCCATTTCGGCTTGTTGTTGGTGAGAGCTTGGTTATTTGGGCGTCTTGGGATGCAACTAGGTTTTGCAACATCCCTTCAAAGTTTTGTTGGTTAGAGCCTTGAGATGGGGGCCATGAGAAATCATTGGAAGTGAATTCCTTGGTTTGTCCCCAATAGAAGTCGGGCTTGCCCTTCCATGCTTCTCGGGTGTCATTAAAAGTCCTAGGTCCGGGTGTTGTAGGGAATCTTCCTCCCGTTCCATTAACACGCGAAGATGCGTAGTCAATGGAAGCATGTTCAGGGGATCGGGTGTAAGTGCGTGTGTTATGAGGATCACTATACGGCTCACACGAGGAAGAAACTTTGTTCACATGGCGTGAATACTTAGGATTTTCGTAGGAGCTCATGAGGAATTTTACTTGATCTTCAAGTTCAAGCATCCTACGGTCGGAAGGTTGTGAGTCAATGGGAGGCAAGGAGATTTCCTTAACGGTTTTGGGCAACTCACGGGGGTCATTCCAACTTTCGTTGTCATAGAGAGCAAGGTCCTCTATTATACCCCATGATTCTTCCCCGGTGAGATCACTAAGTTTTCCACCGGCCGCTTGGTCAATGGATCGCTTAGTGGAGAAGTTGACATGATCATAAAAGATTTGGACTTGGAGCCAAAGATCAATGCCATGATGAGGGACTTTATGGAGTAAGTCCTTGAATCGTGTCCATGCTTCGTTGAGAGATTCACCTTGACGTTGTTGGAACATCAAGATGTCATTCCTAAGTTTTGTGGTTCTCCCCGGTGGGAAAAATTGAGCAAGGAAGTGAGTGGTGAGATCATCCCAACTTGAGATGGAGCCGGCGGGAAGTCACTCAAGCCAATTACTAGCTTGGTCCCGTAGAGAGAATTGGAAGAGACGTAGACGCGTGGTCTCCCGAGTAGTAGCATCAAGGTCGATGGAATCGACAATTTTAAGGAAGTCCTTAAGATGCTGATTAGGATCTTCGGAACGAAGTCCATGGAATGCACATCCGTTTTGCACCAACCGGATGGTGTCGGATCGCAGGGCCGTAATTTGGGCTTGGTCGGGAAGCTCAATGGTGTTCCTATAGCCTTGGTGGTTGGGTCTCGAGTATTCACCAAGAGTACGGTCTCTTGGCGGGACAATGAT
Organism: Chrysanthemum makinoi; assembly: GCA_910596185.1. Lineage (NCBI taxonomy): Eukaryota > Viridiplantae > Streptophyta > Magnoliopsida > Asterales > Asteraceae > Chrysanthemum > Chrysanthemum makinoi. Next base: position 186,990,854 of record OU343217.1, read on the forward strand.
TTGAGGGGGGTTTTCACCTTCCATGATGAAAAGTGATGGGTTACGAACAAAGGTCACGAAGAAGGGGGATAGACTAAAAGGAAGCTAAAAATGAGAAAAAGTTTACTTGATAGGAATCAAGCAAAGAAACCTAAACGAGGTGGACTACTAACTAGCTATTCTATTCCCCTACAGCGGTGCCAAAAACTTGATACGCTTACAGCGCGCTCGAGGTCAAAGAACTTCCTTTTCGTCGAGCAAGTTTTTCAACACCCTAGGCAGTGAACCTAATCGTTGTAGTGTAGTATTAGGGTAAGCCACGGGAATTGATATCGTTCTCTAGGGGAATAGGAATGCTAGTGAGAAGTTACTACGCTAAGGTTGAGGTTGAGGGAGATTATTTTTTATCTTTTTATATTTTTTTAGAAAAGGAAAAGTACGAATCTCGGGGTTTGGATTTGGGGGGTTGGTATTTCTACCAATTACTCTACTATTATCTAATTATCTAAACTAAGGTGGTGGTAGTCTATGTCTAATTATTGTGTGCTCGTATGATAGTTTAAAGATGTGTTTACTTAGGTTTTACTACTCCTTAATTATCTCCTATTGATGGTTGAATTGTCACGTCCTTATTCTTAATCGCGTTGTGTGTCTAAAGTCGTAGGGTATGCGTTTGTCCCTAACTCTTTGAACTTACCAAAGGGTCTTGTCTACAAAATCTCTAGGAATTATAGACTCTTACTCTAAGGCACTCTTCGGATAGTTTAGCCTACAACTACTCTAGGCGTTATAGTCTAAGGTTCACAAAGATCAATCAAGCATTAACTACACAACGAATGATCTATTGCACTACTAGATCATTAACAATTTAGAAAAGAGACAACCAATCAATATTCAATAATCAAGTTTCATATTCCCTAAGCAAACACACAAGTAAATTAGCCGGACATGGAGAACATGCAAGCATACACACAAATAATTGAAGACATAATTAAATTAATGAAGTAGACAACTTATCTTGGTGTAAGATAGGGTTTAAAACCCTAAAATACGACCTTGGTTCGGTTTAGGTTTTACTCCAAAATTTTACCCAAAAGACTACCCTCTAAAATTGAAAAATTCGGATTCTATATATAAGATTACATATGTGACGGCGTCACCTTATGATTTGTGACGTCGTCGTGTCGCCGTCATTAGGTTTTTGTCTTGGCCACGTTAGACTTGCAACAGCGTCACCTTATGCTTGTGACGCCGTCCTCTTCAGCTTCTGACGCCGTCTGGATCGAATCTAGGCCGTCTGAGTTGCGACGGCCTACTCTTTTAAAGCCCGACGCCGTCCTTTGATAATAAGAGATTTCACTTCTGAGCCGTCACAAAATTCTCCGACGGCGTCGCAGTTAAGCAGTGACGCCGTCCCCTTGTATTTCAGCAGCTTGAGAGTCTCGATTCTTGACTTTGGCCTTTTTCTTCATATATCCGCGCCTTTTCGTCCAAATAAGTGCTATTCGAGCAATTTGCCTTCAAGAGACCTAAAAAGTGAAAAGGAACGATATTAAGTAATAACGGATACAAAAGTGATCAAATAAGGGCTTAAACGACCCCTCAAAAAGGTACATTTTAAAGCCTTATCAAGCTTTCATAATTCATTTTTATTTGTGTCACTAAAGTTCCCAACTCTCTTCAACTTTCTCTCTCTAAACTTTATTTCATACGCCCCATATTTGTGTTTGATTGTGTGTTTATGAAAACTAATATGTTACACAATGACTATATTCATGCAATAGAAAAATCCAAATCTTGGGAAACTTTTGTTAGGAATTGGAAATTCCATAGTAAAGTGTCGGTCACCCCAACTATTGTCTAGCATATGTTAGCTCGTACACATATCTTTATTTACCAGTTTATTAGTTAGTTATTAGCTTAGTTTTGCTTAGAGTAACACCGTGGAGGAAGGACGGGTCTTTACCCACTGTATGCCTGATCCACAGTCTGACAGGAGGACGTATTAGTTGTAACTATAAATACCCCTTCCATCCTTGGAAGGGGTGGTGCTTCTTAATATAACCTTTTCTTTTTTGTTTTACTTTCTCTCTCTAAAGATCACTCTCTCTACTCTTTCACTCTCTAACCATGGCTTTCTTGTTATTTCAAAATTCTAGACCACCTGAATCATCAAACAACATAATATGTATGATCCAACAATTGGTATCAGAGCCTAGGTTATGTTGTTTGTGTTGTTTCATGAGGTTTGATTCACGGTTCTTATGCGGTTTTTGTACTTGTTTCTGTTGTTGTTTGATACATGAGTTTGTACTAAGTTTGATGCGGTCTTAGAAGCGGTTTGATATGGTTATGTTGAAGTTTTATACTTTGGTTGATTCTGGTTTTAAGAGTATTGAATATGTTATCTGGTTTTTATAACTATTTTAACAGGTTTGGGATACTTGTTTTTAATGATTCCTGAATATAGTTTGGTGGTCAAGTAAGTTTTACGGTTAAACTGTTTTGATTAATCAGTTTTTGTGGTCAAATGATTCAAGTAACTTGCGGTCAATCAGTGGTCAGATGTAAAATTCGTATGTAGTTTTTCTTGGATTTCTTGCTATACTGGTCAGATTGCGATTTGGCAAATTTCTTGACTGCGGTTTTCAGGAATTCTTTGATGCGGTTTGAAGATCCGGTTTTTCTGGTACTTATGCGGTTTAACTCATGAGTCAACTGCGGTTTGCTGATGCGGTTTGAGTGTTGCAGGGCTCATGCGGTTTGAAAAGAGCGGTTTGATAAAAGGATAAAATGGTTGCGGTTTGTAAAGATAAAGTATGCGTTTTGATACAACACTGCTGCGGTTTGAAGATAACTTAAGAAAAAATACATTTTGACACTTAATGGACTGCACGTCGACCGGTCAATTGCGTTTTGACCGGTCAACTGCGCCTTGAACCATCCAGTGCATTTTGACAGAAATGAATGAAGAAGAAAGACAGATGTTCAAATGCATTTTGTTGACTTTGACCAAAACCAGATACCAACTCATTGACCTCAGTTTAGTTTTCATCATCAGTCAAATCTAACACCATTTAACACATAACCATTTGACCTCAGTGATTACAGAAACCACAAGGTTTGCATAACCAATATCAAATAATCATTTGACCTCAGATCTTAACAATCATAATTGGTCCAAGATTGAACAAAGAAACAAAAAGACTCAAACTAGAAGAAGGCTATAGATCAAAACCATCAACCTCTATCATCACTGATCCACTATTACTCTACGAAGTCTCGACACAAGACTCGACCCAATCATGATTCGGAATAAAAAAGAAATGAAATCAATTGATCTCAGAATGGTTCAACTCTTTCAAAGATGGTATCCTTTTTGTCGAACACTTCATCATAGATCCTTAAGTGACAAATATTCAAACTATTTAGAAAAGTTCAATAACACAAATGTTATAACTTTTCTTGGCTCGTTTACTGAAAATACTAGGTCGTGAACTACAATAAGCTAATGAATCTGAGAAGTATATTGTGGGATCATATATTTTATGTTGTTTAGATGATTCGGGTGGTCTAGGATTATGATTAAAAAAGAGAGACATGTTTAGAGAGATGAAGAGAGGAGAGGGTGATTCTAGAGAGATAAACAAAATAGAAAAGGTTAGATTATCAAAGAAGCACCACCCCTTCCAAGGATGGAAGGGGTATTTATAGTTACAGACTACTCGCCCTCCTGTCGGGCTGTGGATCAGACATACAGTGGGTAAAGACCCGTCCTTCCTCCACGGTGTTACACTAAGCTAAACTAAGCTAATAACTAACTAATAAACTAATAAATAACGATATGTCTACGAGCTGACTTATGCTAGATAATAGTTGGGGTGACAGACACTTCACTATGGAATTTCTAGTTCCTAACAATCCCCCCCTAAGGGAGGTCACCCCAAGATTTACATTTTGAATCCTAGCATTCTATTTTATCTTCAGTCTTGAGCTTGTAGACTTTAATTCTTCAACTTCTGCATCTTTGTGCTTTAGCAGTGATTCTTCATAGTCTGCATAGTTTTGTACTTTGAGTGGAGGTCTTTGAACTGATCCACATCTTGATGATCTTCGAGCTTTCTTTGAGATCATCAGCCATTGTAAATCTATGGATCACCCTTTGTAGTGTTTCCTTCATGTGATTTTGTGACTTTCGGACTGGCGTGCTCACACTTTCTGGATCATGAAATCATTTCAACAGAGTAGCGGAAGCTTTTACTGGTTCATGATATTTGCAGCAGCGTAGCAGAAGCATAGTATAAAAATATCAGAGCCAGATTATGTAGATAAGCACTTATCATGATTTCTTTAATAAAGTGTGGATGCTGTGAGCATGTGGCTATGAATTGACTTCTCAATATCGATCAGCTGCAACCTTCCAAATGTACCTGTAAACAACAGTTAGCAATAAAACACACGAAAGTGTCTTTGATCACTTTTGTCGAATTGAGGTACACGGCCCACGGTTCCCCGTTGATCAGTACAAGTACTGCCTGTGATCAGGTATAATTCCGAAGAATCTCCTTGACAGGGTTTCGTAGCTGCTCTAGCCGTTCTCAAACCGGAGCGTCTCAAAGAAGACAACACGAAGTGAGTGAACCAGCGAATTGAGATTCAATGTTTCATGAAAAATTGATTTAAAAAACAATCGCGTATTGCTTAGAAGAAATAGTTTTACAATACGATGAAGGTTTTATGAGAAAGATCAATTTTCAATTTTCAAATACTTTTTGTATTTGAACAGAGTACACATTCGATGTGCAAGAGAAAAGAAGAGATTCGCACATCGAACGGTTTTTCCAAACGTATTTTTTCAATCAGAGATACTTTTTGTGTTTAAAAACATGAATACACATTCGATGTGCTAGAGAAAAGAAGATTTGCACATCGAACGGTTTTTCCAAAAGTATTTGTCAATTCATTTCCTGGACCAAGGTTGATTCATGAGTGAATCGCCCCATCGTTTCTATCCAGTTGTCACAAGTTTGATCTTTAGAAAAGATCTCACATGTCACCCACCAAGAGCTTGTTTGATGTTGGCTCTAGAAGGATTTCTATCTTCATCGTGAATACTTTACATATCACTCGGATGTTCTGGAAAATATCACAAGGATAATGCGTAGGACTCTCAAAATATACTTACTTCCCACATTGTGTGAAACAGCAAGTCTTCATTAATTTTGTGTCCTAATGAGATTTTGTGGATGATCTCTTGGCTCTAGACTCAATTGTGCACTTTGGTTTCCTATTGATAAGGTTTTAAAATGTACCTTTTTGAGGGGTCGTTTAAGCCCTTATTTGATCACTTTTGTATCCGTTATTACTTAATATCGTTCCTTTTCACTTTTTAGGTCTCTTGAAGGCAAATTGCTGGAATGGCACTTATTTGGACGAAAAGGCGCGGATATACGAAGAAAAAGGCCAAAGTCAAGAATCGAGACTCTCAAGCTGCTGAAATACAAGGGGACGGCGTCACTGCTTAACTGCGACACCGTCGGAGAATTTTGTGACGGCTCAGAAGTGAAATCTCTTATTATCAAAGGACGACGTCGGGCTTTAAAAGAGTAGGTCGTCGCAACTCAGACGGCCTAGATACGTTCCAGACGGCGTCAGAAGCTGAAGAGGACGGCGTCACAAGCATAAGGTGATGTCGTTGCAAGTCTAACGTGGCCAAGACGAAACCCTAATGACGGCGACACGACGGCGTCACAAATCATAAGGTGACGCCGTCGCATATGTAATCTTATATATAGAATCCGAATTTTTCAATTTTAGAGAGTAGTCTTTTGGGTAAACTTTTGAGGTAAAACCTAAACCGAACCAAGGTCGTATTTTAGGGTTTTAAACCCTATCTTACACCAAGATAAGTTTTTTACTTCATTAATTTAATTATGTCTTCAATTATTTGTGTGTATGCTTGCATGTTCTCCATGTCCGGCTAATTTACTTGTGTGTTTGCTTAGGGAATATGAAACTTGATTATTGAATATTAATTGGTTGTCTCTTTTCTTAATTTTTAATGATCTAGTAGTGCAATAGATCATTTGTTGTGTAGTTAATGCTTGATTGATCTTTGTGAACCTTAGACTATAACGCCTAGAGTAGTTGTAGGCTAAACTATCCGAAGAGTGCCTTAGAGTAAGAGTCTATAATTCCTAGAGATTTTGTAGACAAGACCATTTGGTAAGTTCAAAGAGTTAGGGACAAATGCATACCCTACGACTTTAGACACACAACGCGATTAAGAATAAGGACGTGACAATTCAACCATCAACAGGAGATAATTAAGGAGTAGTAAAACCTAAGTAAACACATCTTTAAACTATCATACGAGCACACAATAATTAGACATAGACTACCACCACCTTAGTTTAGATAATTAGATAATAGTAGAGTAATCGGTAGAAATACCAACCCCCCAAATCCAAACCCCGAGATTCATACTTTTCCTTTTCTAAAAAAAAATATAAAAAGATAAAAAAATAATCTCCCTCAACCCCAACCTTAGCGTAGTAACTTCTCACTAGCATTCCTATTCCCCTAGAGAACGATATCAATTCCCGTGGCTTACCCTAATACTACACTACAACGATTAGGTTCACTGCCTAGGGTGTTGAAAAACTTGCTTGACGAAAAGGAAGTTCCTTTGACCCCGAATGCGCTGCGTAAGCATATCAAGTTTTTGGCGCCGCTGCCGGGGAATAGTTATTGTTTAGGCTTGGTTTATATCTCGTTTAGGTCTACTCACAAGATTCCTATCAAGTGAGATTTTTTTTCTTTTTATTAGCTTCCTTGTAGTCTATCCCCCTTCTTTGTGTTTATGTTCGTAAAACCCTTTTCATTTGTCGCTATGGCAAGTGAAGTTGCATTTGAATCATTAACAAATGAGGAACAATTGAATTTCGCAAGTCGGGTTCGTTTTCATTGTTCTGATGAATTTGTGAGTGATCTTAAAGATATCCAAAAGGAGAAGGGTGTAAGGTTGGATGGATTTGATATATTATGTACTTGTGTGGCTTCTATTCAACAATCGTTGTCAGTATCAACTCCTTTTAGTGACACCATCTGGAGAATTTTTCAGAAAAGCCTCCTATGCATAAACTTTCAGTTGTTACAACTTGAGGAAATGAATAAGGAGGATTTATCTAACCTTAGGCATCATGATCAAAAAGACCTAGTTTTTAGGAACATGGAACCTAAACCCGAACAAGATTGTGAGATGGTTGAAGCTAAAATACCTAGTTGCATGTGTGGGATAGATTTCAAAACATATGACACACGTGAGGAATCCTTTAGGAAAATAGAACATAGTGGTCAAATTTTTGAGAATGATTCTTATGAATCGGACCAAGAATTTGAAATGGCCAAAGAAGGATTTGAGATGCTTAAGAGTGTATTTGGGTTAGATCATACTAAAACACATGATGAACATTTAGGAGATCTAGATATAATGGAGAATGAGGTGGAAACTCCAAGCCCACAAGCCCTACCATCACTTGAGGAACACACATCGCCTATAACTTACCCGGGAGAAGTAGAAGAGACTATAGGAAACCCGATTGATATAGAACCTTTAGACCAAACGCCACTAGAGAATGTAGGTTTAGATGCTTGTTGTCATGACCTCTCTCTTAGTCCTAGGGAAGTTCCTAATTTTGATGAACCGGAGCCTCAACCAAAAACCTTACCCAATTTTCCGTCCTTAGATGTGAATCTTGGAATTGAATTAGGCCCCAATCCACCCATCCAAATAAATGATCCGGGTAGTTGCTTGATAAAGGTGGTAGACTCTAAGCCATGTATAGTGGAAGCTAATATAGGAGTAACCCATGACCTTACACACTTATATCACCCATTCATGGTTGATAACAAGAAACACTATGGGTTTAAACCGGGTTTATTAGGTCAAGATGAATCCTTAACTAAGAATCTTTTGAAGTTGATAGAAGATGATCCATTTTTAGGAGAGAGATTTGATTCACCCGCTACACCAATAGACTTAGGTAAGGTTATAATGAATGGAGTACACTCCTTTGAGCATATAAATCACCCATCACCCTCTCCTCACGTAGCAAATTTCCACCTAAGGGTGTGTATCGCTACTATCACCCGCACTTAAGCTTAAGTGTAGGGAAAACCTCCCCTTCACCGTTAAATAAGGGTAGAGTCCAGCTCGTGACTCGAACAAAAACAAGCGCTTCTTGGGAGGAAACCCATGTGTATTTGTTTTTCATTTTTATTTGTGTGTCGTATATCTTTTATTGATTGTTTATTCTCATGTTTGAATTTGTAAAAATGCTTTATTTTGTCTTTAACCTCGTCTTAATTACATATAAATGTATTTTACATAAAGGATAAGTGTAGGGAGGATTACACACGTTTTCAAAAGAAACGTGAACATGAGAATAACAATTAATTAAAAGATATATTTGTGTGTTTGTTCGAGTCAAATGCTTGTATCGAGTTATAATGGATGTTTTGCAGAAATTTTTCCAGATTCTAAAGATGTAAATTTTACATAATTTTTTCCAGAAAATCGAGACCAGCTTTTGTCAGGATAACCGACGGCGTCAGATTGCAACCTGACGTCGCCGAAGGAGTAAAAACATCAGATACTTTTTTCTCGTTTTCTGAGCTACTAATAAATTTTTGGAATTTTCCAGGTCTTACTTTTCTTAGAAATTCTGTAAACATCCATTCAACAAGTATTATATCCTAGTTTAGTAGAGTCCTATATATATTATTACCGCCGATTTTACGCGAAGGTTTCGTTTGTTTTCTTCAAGTGTGCAGGTTTTGTTTATCAAGAAGAAGATACATAAAGTTGGAAGGAGCTTTTCACGCACACATTCTTCTTGAAAAGGATTTAACCACTGCTTCACACACGGATCCTACCGAGCTAATCAGGGGAGTATTAGTTTATTTCGTTTTAAATTACCTTCTATTATCATAACTTTGATACTTTCGAGGAACATTGGTGACAATGTTCAGTTTAAGTGTAGGGAGGGAAAATAAAACGGGAACTTTGAAACTATGCTTATCCTTGATTATTTGCTTTGTCTAATTGTATTTGTGTAATAAACCATGAGAAAATGTCGGTTAGGGTAATTTTGGCACCAAATTTTTAATTTTTTATGACATATAGGAGTGGGCCATTAGTTTTAACAAAAGCGTCTCACGGATAGGAAGTTGCATGACTAGCACAAAACCCTTTACCACTTAAATTCCACCCAAAATGTGAGGATCGCCCTTAGATTAGTAGGAATTAAAGCATTCATCTTTAATGCTTAGAGTGTGAACCGGTAGTATTATAGATTCTAGAACTTGTTTTGTGATGCATTCCGAGATCGCTAGTAAGACTACACTTGTGTAGTTAGGAATAACTAAATGATAAGAGGCATTAGGATAACCCTTGTTTGATACCCGTAATATAATTACTTCTTCCACATCGGTTGAGTAATTCCCCCACACCTTTGCGTTGTACTCATCTTTAGTACACGATACCCCTAGTTAAACCCTCAGAGCCTATCCTTTTCGCGGTTCTCGTGATGTTTCGGTTTTCCGGAATATCAATGAAGAGCATTGTTTACACCCCACCCCAAATGTACAACCAAATCGCCTTAGCCTACCTTGTATGCACTCACTTTTAGTGCATTATTGTTATCACCCTAAACCCTTAGTTCAATTATCTAGTTGCTTGCATGAGTTGCTAAGTCGAGTCATATCCTTTGTATACAGTTTTGGGACGATTGGGACTCATGGGAAAAGTTAAAGTTTATGAAATCACTGGAAGGGAACGTTAAACTCCCTTATTTGCATAATAATGTATTCCAAGTGTTTTGATCTTTTCAATTCGGGTCATATTAGTGTTAGAGTAATAAAAACTCAAGTGTAGGGATGTTCCTATAAATCCCTATCATTTTGATGTTACCGTAGAGGATGGTAGAGTAAAAGTGTATGAAAAAAAAATCGAAAAAAAAATAGAAAAAAAAGGAGAAAAAGAAAAAAATAGAGTGAAAAAAAAAAAAAACATACGGGCTACCATCCTACATCTATCTTTAAATTTATGTTTGTTTATTTCAGTTATCTAGAGTTTAGAGTGTCGAGTCTTGGCTTAGCAACGCCATTCTTCGTATGCTTGTAACATAAAAGGTTTTTGACTTGCCACCACTAAATAGCCTATCCCACCAAACCCTTTGTTTTCCTACCGTAAGCCTAACATTACAACCCTTTAAAGACCTCTTTGATAGTCTTTCCTAGGTGCTTACGCCAAAGCGATGGAGGTTTGATCTATTCTCAAGCCTATGGTAATCTATGTACTAGGACCGGTTAATGAGTGTTTATCTTCCATTTCCAATTTGTTATATTTCATATACACCCGAGAGATGTGAGTATCCAAACACCCCATGTGAGGTGCTAGTATGTAATTTCCGTGCTTGTTATGACTTTTGCGGGGCTTATATGTGTTGTGGACTGTTTTAAACCAATGCTTCATGACCCCTAACTTATAAATTAATTGGCTAAAAGCACATTTGCTTGAGGACAAGCAAATACAAAGTGTAGGGATATTTGATAAGGTTTTAAAATGTACCTTTTGAGGGGTCGTTTAAGCCCTTATTTGATCACTTTTGTATCCGTTATCACTTAATATTTGATAAGATTTAAATCATTTAGAAAAGTTTGGGGAAAGACGTTGCCTGATTTACTTTTGAAAAATGACAGATAAGGAACAGTTTTCCGACATTAAAGATTGTTAGTGTCAGGTATGATAGTTTTTAAGAGATCTTTAAGTAAAATAAAACAATTTCACAATCAAACAACAACAGAAAAAATTTAATTTTTAAAGATCTTTGAGTTTTAAAGAAAATCATACCATGACAAAACATTAAATCTTTAGATCACCCCTTATTTGTACAAACGGATTTGATAGATGAAATATTGTTTGAAAATATTTTAATTTGAAATAACTCTCCCCCTCAATCAATGACCGTAGTCGTTGATTGAGTGACTTAAGATTTGACATTAAGTTCGGTTGATTTCCAAAATTTTAAGTTTGTTTTATTTTCAAAACTATATTTTTCCATTTTCAAAACAATTTTATCAAATTTGTTGAAATATGGTATTATTCACTACTTGTCCTGCACAAAGATGCATTAGGTGGTTGAGTTGCTTTTGTTTTTGTTGCTGAGGGTTGGAAGAAAACCATCTGCAGATGCAGTGAGACCTCTGAAGTTGCATCTAACATGCCAACTATCGATGGAGAGATCTAATTAAGGTCTTTTTCTTCATTTGTCGACCTAAGAAATAGTTACCCTATTCTTTCGAAATCCAATCTTCTTCATTAGTGGGATCCAGATCGGGAACATTCTTATGAACCATGATATCTGCATACGTTAGTGGACACACAAATAGATATATGGTGGTCGACATCACCCAAATAGTAATCGACTAATAAAAGTCAATTCAAAATATCAATCAGATCATGTAAAGCATGGGAATAATGTGTTTTTCAAACTCTAATCATCTAATCCTGTAAGATATAGGATTTCACAAACACACTAAACCATAATCATGTGAGGCGTTAATAACGTTTAGAGAGAGAAAGTTCTAGAGAGAGAAAGAGAAGAGAGTTGGGAACTATGTGAAACAAAGAAAAATGGTATTGAAGCTCCAACCCTCTACCTTGGATGGTAGAGGGTATGTCTTACAAATAAACGCCACCTACGGGCTGTGGATCAGGCATACAGTGGGTAAAGACCCGTCCGTCCTCCACGGTGTTACTTAACAAACTACTTACAAACATAACATGACTACGAAGCATTCTAACGAATACAAATACTTGAGGTGACCAACTCTTTAACGACTGAATTTTCTAATTCCTAACAATCTCCCCCTAAGGGAGGTCACCTCAATTTACAATGAATACAACCAGATAATTAATTAAGATTGTTCTTGCATTCTTGTTCTTGTTCTTTGCACAGAAGCCTGTAGTCATTGATTCTTCATTATAGCATGTTTGGATAAACCAAGTGGAGGTCTTTAACTGATTCACGTGATAATGAGTTTTGAGCCAGCTTTGAGATCATCAGCTATCATAAATCTCTGATTCTTCCATTGTGGTGTTGGCATTATGGGATGTTGTTACATTTGGACCGATATGCTCACATTCTTGGATCATGATTTCTTTTCATCAGAATAGTGGAAGCTTTTGTAGATTCATGATATTGGCAGCAGCGTAGCAGAAGCATGGAGTGAACATATCAGAGTCATTGATGCACTAATCATGATTTCTTTAGAAGTGAATGTGTTGAGTGAGCATGTGGCTATGGATTGACCGCTTCATTCTGAACAGCTGCAAACGTTGGGCATACCTGCATACAACAGTTAGCAATAAAACACACGAAAGTGGCTTTGATCACTTTCATTGAATTGAGGTACACGGCCCACGGTTCCCCGTTGATTAGTACAAGTACTACATGTGATCAGGTATAATTCCGAAGAATCTCCTTGGACAGGGTTTGTACTGTTCTAGCCGTTCTCAAACCGAACGTCTCAAAGAAGACAACACGAGTGAGTGAACCCGAATTGAGATTCACTGATTGATGAAAAGAGATTTGAAAAACAATCGTGTACCGCTCAATAGAAATTGTTTTTGCAATACAACGAAGGTTTTAATGAAAATCAATTATCAATCATAAACACCTTTTATTTTGAAATATTAGTACACAGTCGATGTGCTAAAGAAAATAAATTTTAAGCACAATGACCTGGCTTTTCAAAGGTATCCGTCAATCCATAACCTGAAGCAAGATTGATCCAAAAGATTGAATCGCCCCATTGTTTTCGTTCAGTTGTCACATGGTTGATCTATTGGATAGATCTCACATGCCACCTACCAGAGCTTGTTTGATGTTGGCTCCAGAAGGCTTTCCATCTTCATTGTGAATATGTTTGCATATCACTCTGATGTTCTGGCAATACCACAAGGATAATGCGTAGGACTCATAAGATATAATCTCTCTTTCCACATTGTGTGAAACAGAGAGTCTTCATTGACAGTTTCCTAAGGAGATTTATTTGATGATCTTGTGGCTCTAGACTCAATAGTGCATATTTGGTTCCTATGCCGGAGACTAGGGAGAGGGTCTCCTTCTTCAATATCAACAAACTCTAAGAGAAAGTCGATAGATAATGTTGGTTCCCCGTGAGAATGAAACAAGTCCTTTTAAGAGGAACTTGAGTGGTTTGGGAAGATGAAGTGCAGTGCGTCACTGGGTCCATGACGTCTTGTCTTCAATACCGATGTTACCTTGGTAACCACCAGTAGCATATGCATTGAACCCGGTTTCTGCCCTAAGGTTGAATAGATGGAGGGCTATTTGTTTTCACCCTTTTCACATTCAATTCTTTTTCATTCTTCTACCCCTTCAGTGCTTACCAAGACTTCATAACTAGAACCTTGTTGGGTTTGTTCCAGTACTAGCTCAGTCTCAGTCTGCACTCTTCCCATATCTCACTTTTCTCCTTTTTATATCAAACCTAAGGACTTCTACACTATCTAGTGGATTGTCCCTGGGTAGATCCCTCCAGTTCTGGCGGATCATGGGAATAAATACCTAACCTAACCATCCTTATATCACCATACATAAAGTAAATTTGGTCGGTATATTTGGTATTGTTCATCTGCCATTGGAACCAATTGAAAACCATTTGAAAAACAATCCAGATACTTGTGATATATTATCAAAGCATTTTGTACCTGAATCGTTTTTGATATATTAGAAACAGCCCCCCCTCAACATGTGCATCATAATTTTAAATGGTTTTAGCACATGGAGGCAAGAGGAAGAATTAACTTCTTTGATTACCATTTTCTAAAAGATATCAACATCACTTCCCTGATTAAATCAAGTAGATAAAGCATATTGTGGAAGGATGAGGTTTTCAAAAGTTTGCTCCCCCTCAATATGTGCCTCGAGATTTGTAAATGTTTTGCACATATTAGAAGGAGCCTGCACTTAGATACAAATCAATCACGATTCAATACATTTTGGTTTAAGATATATGCTCCCCCTCAACATGTGCATGGAAAATTTTGAAATCATTTGGCACATGTGGGAAGGAGAACATGTACATCCTTATAAAACCATTTATCGAATTATCACTTTAAATCTAATTTAAATCACAAATTCTCCCCTGATCACAATTATCAAATCATTTGAGAATTGTGATCTCTATTGATTTAAATTAAATTTTGAGAGCTTTTTGAGGAGAATAGTGACTTGCTTTTGAAAAGAACATTTTAACTGATAAGGATCAGATTTTCAGACTTTAAACTCCATTGTTTAAACATGCAAGAGTATCTTTTGAAAACATAATATTAGCAAAGGTTTTGAATCAACTATATAAAACATTGTTCTTTTTTATTTTTCCCACAATAAACCTTGCTCATTAACGTGCCAATTGTTTGAAAAATGTACTTTCAAAATAAACTTTTTAATTCGAATAAAATCATTCTCCCCCTCAATCAATGACACACATTGTTGATTAAAAGATAGAGATTTTGACAGATGATAAGCACAAATGATTTACACGAATAATAGAGTACGAGGTATTTTCAAAACAATTTAGTTTTCATAAGAATCATTAGAATCATTCGTTTTAAGAATCAGAGCATGAGATTTGAAAGATAAGATAAAGCATGGCTCTATCCTTTACATTTTAATACGGGTTACTGCCTGAAATGACAAGAATTTCTCCATCTCGTTTTTTTTTTTTTTTTTTTCGAACTTCATCTAAAGACCCGTGTCATTCTTTGAGTGACAACTCAAAGTCCGTAGATGTTATCGAACCATGGAAAACATGATAAAAATGACAATATTTTTTTTTGGAATTTTTCAAGATTTTATAAATTTTTATGGATTTTTGAAAATTTTATATTTTTCTATTTGCTTTTTGTTGGTTTTATATTTTTGTATTTTGTTTTTGAAAAACTATTTACAAGAGATAGATGAAGGAACACCTTTTACTCCTCTTCTTCCTCTTGAAGATGTTTGAGTGTTTATGGTTGTAGGCTTTTTAGACCAAGTCGTGGAAGGATAAACTCAAAACGTTCTCTAGGAAGAGCTTTGGTGAAGATGTCTGCTAACTGATATTCAGTCCTCACAAAGTACAGTCCTCACAAAGATGTCTGCTAACTAATATTCAGTCCTCACAAACTACACTTGCTCCCTGATAAAATGATGTCGAATGTCGATATGCTTTGCTCTTGAGTGTTGAACATTGTTGCATGACAGAGCAATAGCACTTTTATTATCACAGTACAGAGGAATTTTGTTGAATGCATAGCCATAGTCAGATAATTGGGATCTCATCCAAAGGATTTGAGCACAACAAGATGGCATGGCTATGTATTCAGCCTCTGTCAAGGAAATAGAAGTACTCATTTGCTTCTTTGAAGACCAGCTTACAAGCTTATCACCCAAAAACTGAGCACCTCCAGACGTACTTCGACGAGTATCTTGACACCCTGCATGATCTACATCTGCATATGCTGTTAGTGACATACCGGTGTCCTTCGGGTACCAAAGACCCATATTGATGGTTCCTTGGAGATACCGAAAGACCCGTTTAACCGCTTCAAGGTGCTTTTTTAGTAGGCTTAGCCTGATATCTAGCACACATGCAAACATCGAACAGAATGTCTGGTTCACTGGTTGTGAGGTACATCGTGGATCCAATCATACTTCGATATTTCGTTTGATCTACCATGATCCCTGAGGTGGTCCTCATCCAGACGCCAATCATTGGAGTGTCAACAGGGTCGCAAGAATCAAATCCAAATTTATTTAAAATTTCATTTGCATATTTAGATTGATTAATAAAAATGCCTCCGGGACTTTGTGAAATTTGTAATCCCAAGAAAAATGACATTTGTCCCATCATTGACATTTGAAATTTAGAACCCATTTCATTTGAAAACCGATCACATTCATTGGGGTCAGTCGAGGCAAAAATAATATCATCAACATATATTTGAACGTGAATTAAATGTTTTCCTGACTTTCTGGTGAACAATATCAGATCAACTACTCCTTTGCTGAATCCAGTAGATATAAGAAATTTTGATAGCGTATCATACCATGCCCTTGGAGCTTGCTTTAAACCGTAAAGAGCTTTCCTCAAACGATAGACGTGAGTAGGATGCTCTAGATTCACAAACCCTTCAGGTTGGCTGACGTATACGACTTCTTTAAGATATCCATTAAGAAAAGACGTCTTTACATCCATCTGATAAACTACCATGTTCTTACTTGCAGCATTAGCCAAGAAGATTTTGATTGCCTCGATATGAGCAACAGGAGCAAATGATTCTTCAAAGTCAATACCCTCCTCTTGACGGTATCCTTTAGCAACCAATCGTGCCTTGTTCTTTAAAACATCACCATGCTCATCAAGTTTCACTTTGAAGATCCACTTTAGAGCAATAATCATAGCACAATCTGGAGCGGGTACTAATTCCCATACATCTAGACGATCAAACTCATGAATTTCTTCTTGCATGGCATTGAACCAGCTGTCTTCATTCATGGCAGTTTTGACATCTTTTGGTTCGATCTTAAAGAATATGGAGTTGAAAAAGCACCATAAGGCATCAGTTGCAAGTTGTTTCCAAGTTGATACCAGACGAGAGAGGTTTCCAATGATGTTGTCCAATGGATGATCATGAGTCCATTTTATGAGGTGTTCATGTGGTGGTGGTTGAGGAACATAAGTAGCAGAGTCGATATCTCCTGATGATGATGGTTCTGATGATGATTCAGGAGCAAATATATTTTCAAATGGAGCATCTTCAGGTGTAGCAAAGGGATTCTCTCCATCAAGGGTGCCAAAAACATTTCCATGATGCACACTCGATGATTGATGATTTGTTGATGAGACAGAATGATCAGCAGCAGGCGCTTCTTGACTTAGTGTCATAGAAACTGAAGGATTAACTTCATTAACAGGGATAGTAGCAGCCTCTGATGATGGATTTGATGATGCGACTACTTGATGATGCGGGTCCAGAACTGGGTTGTCCTGGAGCCATTGGACCGGTCAGCTCATCAAACGTAACGTGAATTGTTTCCATGATATTTCGGGTTCTTTTGTTGTAGATTCGGTATCCCTTTTTGTTTGGTGCATATCCTACAAATACTCCAATGTCCGCTTTAGCTTTAAGTTTGCCTAATTCTTGGCCCTCATTAGTTGGATAACACAATGCACCAAACACACGAAGGAATGAGAGATTAGGTTTTCTATTGTGGACAAGTTCATATGGAGTTTTTCCATGAACAGTGTGAATTAGGGATCGATTTTGTGTGTAGCATGCAGTGGCAATGGCTTCACCCTAGAGAAACATTGGAACCTTTGAGTAAATCAGCATTGTTCTTGTGGCTTCCACAAGAGTTCGAATTCGTCTTTCAACTACACCGTTCTGTTGAGGAGTTCATGGAACACTTCTTTGATGACTGATTCCAACACTTTCATAAAACTCACTAAGTTGATTATTAACAAACTCAGCCCATTGTCCTGTTCGGATGATTCGACAGTTTTGTTAAGTCGAACCTGCAGCTGTTTGATAAGTTTGATGATGATATCCGGAGTTTCATCCTTTGTCCTTAAGAACTTGACCCGGTGAATCGAGAGTAATCATCAACCACAACTAACACATATTTCTTCCCAAAGATATTCTGCACTCTCATTGGTCCACATAGATCCATGTGAATTGTATGAAGAACTTCTGTAACTGAGTTTGTAGGTTTGGGTTTGTGGGCATATTTCTTGCTTTTTCCCAATTGGCATGCTGAACAAAGATGATCCTTTTCATACTTTAGTGTAGGTAAACCTACAACTAAGTCCTTTCTGGAGAGATCATTGATGGTGCCGAAGTTCAAGTGATTGAGACGACGATGCCATAACCATGACTTTGTTTTTGAAGCCTTTGACAACAAGCAGATTGGAGAAGACTTCATCATATCTTCGATAGAGATGGTGTATAGATTAGAACCACGAGTTCCTCTTAAAAGTTCTTTACCATCAAGTTCTCTAACGAATCAAGTATGTTTTCTGAAGGCCACTTCTAGATCGTAATCACGAATTGACCGACAGAGAATAAGTTATGACCAAGACCTTCTACGTAATATACCCCGGAGATAACACTATCACCGACAACATAATCTCCATAACCCATAATTGCACCAAAATGATCGTTCCCGAATCTAACAGTCCCGATGAATTTGCTCACAAAGTTCATGAGCCGACCGGTCTCCAGTCATATGCTTGGAACAGCCTGAGTCCAGGTACCACAGAACGATTTGAACGATCTGCAGTTAAACACAGACAAGAATGGATAACTGGATAAGTGGGAACCCCATGCATTAATGGGTTCCACTTGGTTAGTAACAGTAATTGGAACACCCCCATCAGAAATAGAAACAATGGAGTCATCAGAAATAGATGCAGTACTAATGTCCGTATTTGACCTATTCAAAGTATGTTCACTTCTTAAGGTAATAGTTCTACCAATAGGCATCCATTTTCTAGTAGGCATTGTTTTAGCAGTTTTAGGGCAAAACTCATTAACCTTATGGCCAGTAGGTATCCATTGAAAACCTGTATTACTGAATTTTCTCCCTGTGGGTTTCCACTATTTTCTAACTTTCTTACGTCTTTGCCTTTTTGCCTTCTTAGCTTGATTTATAACATTAATAGTTTTAACAGGGCATTTAACAGCATTATACAAATCATTCACACCACATTCATGATTAGAAATAGATTTTAAGCAATCATCAGTACATGGTTTGCAGATAGTAGCAGAATTCGGATTAATTACAGTACGCTTATCGCTAATACTATAATCAACACGATTCGTTTTATTCAACTCAATCTTAAAGTTCCTAGGATAGTCTCCTACTTTCTTCCAATGCACATTCTTAGCTTGCGAGGTCCTATTTTGCTTGGTATTGCTTGGAGGCTTTGACCCGCTTGCTTTAATGTCACTGATTACTCCTGTAGACGGAATTATGGGAACATTAGTTGGTTAATCTACTTTTTGCATTCCTGAACTAGATGTGCAAGGATCTGAACTACTTGAAGTCACATTAAAGTTCACTTTCTTATTACTGGGCATTGAATGGTTTGTATGCTTGGCACTAGGCATAGAACAAGGCATAATAATTTTATCATTCTTAAAAAATGATCTTGGGAATGTTGCTCTTAAGCATTCTAAAATCTCTTGAGATCGTTTGGCATATAGGCAAGCATACCTGACTTCACGATCAAGTGGTTTATTTAGGTAATCTTCTTCTACAATCTCACGAAGACATTCTAGATTATCCTTAAGATGATAAAAGTAATCATGAAACACACGTTCATTGTTTCTGAGATGAGGAGGAATGTATTTAACAGTCATAGTATATTTGCAGTCTATAGATGACTTTGAAGCAAGATTTTCATTAAAGACAAATGGCAGTTTCCCTTTTTCCAATCTCCTCAGATTCTCAATTTCTTTTTGTAAAGACGTTATTTTATCGTTGTTCTTGTCACGAGTGACTTTCATTGAATCATATAACTCTTTAAAGTGTCGTTTAACCTTTTCATTTTCTTCTAGAAAATTCTCATTTTCTTTTCGTAAAACATTAACCAAGTTTTGAAGATGAAAAGTTTGAGAACTCTGAGAATCTAAAGGAGGAGGCATTTGGGACCCAGTCATATTGTTCTTTTCACCCTTTAATTGTGCAATTCGGGCTTTTAACTTTCTGATCGTGTTACAATGAGCTTGAATCAGTTCGTCACATTTGTTTATTTGAAAAACTGCATCAAGCTCAGGAACATTTGAGGATGTCTTGATGTTTGAGGTTTTGACATTTTCTTTAAGATGTTGATATTTTAATTGCAAATCAAAATGTTCAACTTCTAGTTTAGAAAGATGTTTTATTAATTTATCATGATCATCCTGTTCAATTTTCTCATTCAGTTCTGAGTTTTTGTTTTCAAGCTCAATGACACGATCATGGGAAACTTTCAATGCAACAGATAATTCATGAAATCGAGAAGCAGTAATTGAATGCTTAGTAACATTATAAAACACATCTTGAGCAACACAACTTGAAATCAAGTTCTCATTTAATATATGCAAGTTTTTTATTTCAACTTCATTATATTTGAGTTCCTGTTCATAATCATTGACCTCAACAATCATAGCATCAAATTCCTTTTCCATTTCTTTAATATCAGAATTTATTCCCTTTTGAAGACTTTCAAATTGACATTTTAATTGTTTAAAGAAAGGCATGACCTCAGTTAAATAACATTCTTTTGTTTGCTCAAAACCCCTTTCCCCCTCAGTTATCCTTGTAGGTGTGATTCTCTTCTTACACGTTTTCTCAAAATCAACAAACAGCTGATAAACAACATACAGGCTGATTAAGGTCTTTGATGGATCTAGGACACTCTCCTTGTGTCAATGATATTTTGTATAATATTATCAGGCAAGCGGAATTTACTTAAGTAATACTTAGAAGACGAATTATATGATGTATGAGAATAAACACAAGTTAACACAAAACTCAAGCTCCAATATTATTAATGAATAATACGAGTGATCTTAACTTATCACTAGGGTTACACCTTGAAGCTTTTGTAGGTAATATTGCAATATGATATGTACCTAAGACAATGAACTAGGATCTCCTTTTATACAACAAGAAGTCCTTTACAAGATAAGTATAAAGCTAACATAATAGAATATACACAAGATCTATTCTATACTTATCAAGACGCGTTTAACCTTATCATAAACTGATAGCAGTGGTAATGAAGAACTTGCGGTGGGAATACGTTTCCACTGCTAGTGTTAAACCAAGAAGTGTAAACCACTACTATCCGTGGTAACGGATTATTCCCAACAATCCTCCCCTAAACTTATGATTTCTCTGCAAATCAATAAGTTTCTTCAATATGCATTAACTTCAAGGATTTGGGAATTCAATCAAACACTTCACTTCTTTTCTCTTAACTTTTGTATAGCTCTTGAACACTGATCTTGAAGCCTTTGTAACAATGCTCTGACCTTGTTATTGTCTTCATTGACTCTTATGTGTAGGCTTAACATTACTGTAAGAGCTCCAGCTCTAAATGGATATTCTTTCTCGCAAGCATGAAAAGTATTCTCCATTAGCTGTAGAGACATGATGAACTTCACATGAATCATAATAAAACCATTTAGTACCAATACATGTGAATAAGGTTTTCCAATAGTCATCATCAGCATTTGGTTCAAAAAGCCTTCTAAGATTTACCCATAACCGCATCTCCTTTGCATCTTTGAGATCTTGAGCATTAAACCTTTCTTGAACTAATTTCCATAGTGTATTAAGATCATCTCTGTCAAAAGCTTTAATAAGATTTTCAAATGTCATGAATGATGAAGTTTCACCTCCCAGCCTTGTAATCTTCCATGTTGAAGCAAAATTGCTAGCAGTGTAAACTTCCCAATCAATGATAGGATGTCGAATTTGCAGTGGTTCTGGATAAAAATCTCTGTCTTCAATCACAATCATTTCGGTCATTTGATCTTTAGTGAACTTCTCAGTAGAAATCTCCTTCTCAGTAGACTTTGTATAATCTTCATCAACCTTAGTATTCTTAATAGTTTGAGAATCACTTACTTTAGCCTTTCTCTTCAATCTAGGAATCTCTCTTTCTTCTTCTTTAGAACCCATTGGAATAAAAGATTTATCTTGTTTCACAGTTCTGTAGTAAGCCTTTTCAACTTGATCATCAGACATTCCTTTAAATTGATGCTTTTTCCAGTTACCAACATGACAACAATAATACTTCATGTATGCAAGTATTTGAGCCTTGGTTGGTTGCTTGGTTTCATCTGACCCTTTTTGACTGAATTAATCACATTTTTAAGTGCTTGATTGTTCTTCATTATAATAAAATCCTTTAACTGAGCGTTCTTTGTTCCTCGTTAAGGATGTATCGCAACAAGGTCAATTGCCTTTTTCTTGATTTGGATTATTAGCCACCGAAACCTGAATATCTTCTTCAGTAGGAACATAACTAAACTCTGGAGCTTTCTCTTTCATAATTGTAGGTTGAACAGTGGAAATTGAATCTTCAGTATCTTCCATTCTATTCAATCTTTTAGCTTCCAAAAAGCTTACAACTTCCAGTTCTTTCAATCTTTTCTTCTCAAAGAACTTTCTCAGCAATTTGATCTTCTGCTATCTTCTTAGCAAGTTCTCTATCAAGATCAATCTGAACTTTTCTTTTCTTTGAAATCTTACTTTCAAGTTTCTGTACATCTTCCATAACTGCTTTTCCTTTGTCTGTCCTCAATTTATCAAATTCTTCACTTGCAGTGGCAATATTTGGCTCTGCAGTGGAAATAAAATCAGTGGTAAAATCAGTTGCAGTTTGGAAAATGTCTTGATCTTCAAGTTGCTCTCCATGAGTTTCAGCTTCCTTTGCTCCTTTACTTGTGTCTCCTTCATCTTCAAAATCAATTTTCCTCCCCTCAGTGTCAGAACCTGTTTTCCTCCCCTGTTTGGAAGAATTTCCCAAATCTTGATCAGCTAAATCACCATCAGAAGGTGAGGATGAAGATTAAATCACCATCTTTGCAGTCTGCCAGTGCTTTTTCAACCTCTTCATCTCTTCCTTTAAAGTCTGAATGTCTGTCTGTAAGTGTTGAACATCCTGGACATGCTGCTTCTTAACAATAACCAAGTCCTTTTGTAGAGACTCAATTTGCTTTGCTAATTTGGTACACAGAACCATCAATTCCAATTGGTTTCCACTGCCCTCAGCACTTCCAACTGTGTGACCTGTTGGGAGAGGTGAATCATGGGACATTGGTCCAGATTCCTCCATAGTAGGACTAGGTGGAAGTCTAGAACCACCAATGCTTGTTCCTAGACCAAAAGGTGCAGAAACTTGTTGTGTTGTCATGAAAGGAGTTGACTGTTTAGACCTTCTCTCATAGGTTCTTGAAACTGGTGGTGTATAATCAATGTTGGGAACATCAATTATAGGTGTATTTTGTTCAGATGAAATTTTAGCAAGCATTTGGGGTAGGAGAGATGTAAAAATCATATTGCCATCTTTATTCAAATTTTGAAAAACTTTAGGCTTTAGGCAACTGATTTGATAAACAGTAGTATGAGGTTGCAGTTGAAATTCATTAAGCACAGCTTGCACAAACCTGGGATACATTAAAAATTTGGTTTTACTTTGTACATTGCCTTTCATACTTGTAAAAATATAGTTGGACCAATTGAAAATCTTATCAATGACTAGACAAACCAAAGGATAAGCCATGGTTGAACTAAATTGCTCATAAGATGTTTTCTTAGGACTAAGGCAATGTAACAAAGTATGAATCAAAAATCTCCAGTGGGGACAAAAACCACTCTTTTGAAAGTAGCCTTTTTGTCAGTGGTATCATACCCCATGGATGATAAAGTATCATGAATGTTAGACATAGGTAATGTGATGAGACCATTGAGATCATCCAAGTGAAGTACTCTCCTCAAGGAAGCCTCAAGAACATCAATAGTTACTCCATCTACAGTGGCTCTGAGAGCATCCATTGTTTCATGTGTATCTCTATTCTCAAGTGTGATGGACTGAGCAGAAGTCCAAAACTGATTGATTTGAGAGATATAAATTGTGGGTTTTAAAAGTAAAGCATACCTTATATGAGTGGTATGAAGAAAGTCCACAATTTGATGAAAAACAGGCCACTCTTCTCGTTAGTCTTTTGTAAGTAGGCCACTAGGTTGTGCTCATCTGCAAATTTCAAAGAAGCCATAGAAACTTTTGATGAAAAATATCATTATGTCAGTAAGAATTGAAGTAATGACTAGCCAATTGAGAGAAAAAGATATATAGGGTTAGGGTTTAGAATTGATGCGCAAGTAAAATTATCTTTAGAAAGTAGTTATAATATAGAAAAAAGATAATTTACTTAAAATATTAATCCTATATATATGACTATCAGTGGTTACTTTCAACGGCTAGTGAAAAATAAATTATTGACATAATCAGTTTTAACGGCTAGAACAACAGTGGTAAAATAACACTGTCAGTGGAAACTGTGAACTAGCAGTGGTAATTTTTCACAAAAATTTCAAAGAGCAGTGGAAAATAAAATCATTAGAAATCAATATTGCTCCCAATATAGTTTTTAGCAAACTATCAGCTATCAACGGATTTGATATGTCTTTACCATGAGCCGTTTGCTATGGACTAGCCAACTCTTAATCATAAAGAATATGGTGAGTTGATAACCATATAGTTTTTGGTAAGCTATCAACCATAAACGGATTTGTCAAGTCTTTACCAGTAGCCGTTTGCTCTGGACTAGTTGATTCTTATGTGTATTAGACATGGTGAATCAATAACCATTTGATGTGTATCTTAGTTATACACCTTTTAACTCCATCTCCTCATCAAAATTTGATATACAAACTCATACAACAATTGCATTACCCTACAGCCTCCCCTCAACACAAGAGAACATTTATGGATTAAGCATTCCAAGACTTGTTACCAAGTACTGAAATCTTCCCACATCAAGACCTTTTGTCAATAAATCAGCATAGTTGTCATCAGTAGAAATTTTGACAACTTGAATTAGTCCCTTTTCATAGCAATCTCGAATGAAATGGTGTCTAATTTCAATATGTTTGGTCTTTGTGTGTTGAACAGGATTCTTGATTATGCAAATGGTACTGCTATTATCAATATGTATGATGGTATTCTTGAAATTGTACCCATAGTCCAAAAGTTGATTTTGAAGCCATAGTACTTGAGCACGAAACTTGCAGCAGAATATACTCGCTTCAGTTGAAGAATTAGCCACCATTGTTTGTTTCTTGCATTGCCATGACACTAACCTGTTGCCAAGAAATTGACATCCACCAGTTGTAGATTTTCAATCCAAGCTAGCTCCAAAGATAGTCACTATTTGAGTAAGTAACCGGATCTAAAGGAGAATCTCTCGAGTACCACAATCCCGAGTAGGAAATGCTTTAAGATATCTGAAAATTTTCTTCACAGCAGTCAAGTGAGAGAACTTGGGAGGAACTTGAAACCTTGCACAGCACACACAAAGAAACATAATATCGGTCTAGATGATGTAAGATACATCAAAGAGCCAATCATAGACCTATACATGTGCACATCAACAGCTTCACCACTATTTTCCTTAAGAAGTAGATGTGTAGTCTTGTCTGCAGGAGTGCTGGATGACTTTGCATCAATAAACTTGAACTTCCTTAGTATCTAAGCCACATATTTATCTTGATTAATGAAAATACCATCTGGCTTTTGTAGTACTTGAAGTCCCTAAAAGAATGTGAGTTCTCCCATAGAACTCATCTGAAATTCTTCTTTCATCAGTTTCTTGAAATCTTTGCACATCTCTGTCTTTGTAGACCCAAAAATGATATCATCAACATACACTTGAACAAGCAAGATATCATTCTTGTCTTTCTTGATGAACAAAGTTTGATCCACTCTGCCTCTATGAAACCCATTTGCAAGAAGATAAGTAGTTAAGGTTTCATACCATTTCCTTGGTGCTTGATGCAAGCCATACAAAAGCTTTAACAACCCTCAGAGACTTTGTTAGGATATTCAGGTCTTCAAAGCCCTGGAGGTTGTGAGACATAAACCTCTTCATCTATCTGCCCATATAGAAAAGCACTTTTTACATCCATTTGATAGACTTTAAAGCCCATAAAAGATGCATAGGCTAAGAACAGCCTAATTGCTTCAATCCTTGCAACATGGGCAAACACTTCTTCATAATCAATACCCTCCTCTTGAGTATATCCTTGAGCCACAAGCCTAGCTTTGTTTCTGATAACAATTCCCCTTTCATCTTTCTTGTTTCCGAACACCCATTTAGTACCTATTACCTTCTTGCCAGAAGGAAAATCACAAAGCACCCATACCTTTTGAAGCTTAAATTGGAGCAGCTCTTCTTGCATTGCTTCTACCCAACTTTCATCTTCAAGTGCCTTGTAAACATTCTTAGGCTCCATTTGTGACAGAAAACACATAAATAGACATTCATTCTTGCCTTCATGTATTTTAGATGCATATATTTTACTTATGAATCCATGAACATCAGGCAACTTTGTTTGTCTTCTAGTCTTTACAGGTGAATAGACATCCCCAATCACATTTTCAAGTGGATGTGATTTATGAATAGTAGTGTGGGGAGTCTGAGGAACTGCAATCTCTCTTACCATATTAGAAATTTCAACATCATTCGCTTGAGCTTCCATAGTAACTGGAGTGGTGATTCCCACATTTGGTGTTGCGGTGGAAACACTTTGCCGAACAGTAGAATCTGAATTTCCACTGCTTTCAAAATTATCAGCATTCAAATTACTATTTCCTTCTTTTTCCAAATCACTAGAAGGATGAACAACTCCAGTTTTTAGAAAATCATTATTATCTGCATAGTCCCAAAGAGGTAGACTGAATTCATCTTGATCATCTCAGATCCTCTTTGCTTGGTTCATCATCATCAAGAAACTCTTCGAACCTCGCAAAATCAAAAGAAGATGTTCCTGTAGCAATAGGCACATAATTCATAGTATATGTTAGAGTATCAAGATCAAACAGTCTTTCGGACCGTTCCTTTGGCATTGACTTTGTTTTCCAAGAACTCTACATGCAGATTCTCTTCAATCTTTTGGGTTCTTAAGTTGAATACTCTGAAAGCTTTACTAACCATGGAATACCCAACAAAATACCCTTCATAAGACTTTTCATCAAACTTGCCCAGATAATCTATGGTATTGAGAATAGATACATGACACCCAAATGGTCTCATGAAGTCAAGGGTAGGTGGTCTTCCCCTAAACAATTCATAAGGTGTCTTGTTCTTTGTCATTACCACTAAAACCCTGTTTTGCACATCACATGCAGTGTTAACTGCACCAAAAAGTAATTGGTAATTTGGAATCGGCCAACATGGTTCTAGCAGCTTCTATCAGTGTCCTGTTTCTCCTCTCAGGAACACCATTTTGTTGAGGAGTTCTAGCCACACTAAATTCTCTTTAATACCTTTATCTCTGCAAAACTCATCCATAACTCTATTCTTGAATTCGGTTCCATTGTCACACCTAATGATTTTAACTTTCATATCATATTGGTTTTCTATTTCTGTAATAAATATCTTGAGGATACCAGTTGTTTCATCCTTAGTTCCACGAAAGAAAACCCATGTAAATCTGCTAAAATCATCAGTCACCACAAGACAATATTTCTTAAGATTCAAGCTGCTCACGGATGTAGGACCAAATAAGTCCATATGTAACATTTGAAGTGGGTGAGCAATAGAGTTAACCAACTTTGACATGCAAGAAGCTCTGTGTTGTTTGCCTTTAAGACAAGCCACACAAGTTTGATCATTTTCAAATCTTTTCTGAGGTAGACCTCTCACTAAACCATCTTTGACAATATTGTTAATGGTTTTGAAGTTAACATGACCAAGTCTTCTATGCCATAACATGGATTCATCCATTGTGGCCTTTGCAAGCAAGCAAGCATAATCATCTTTAGCTACAATGTTGTTCATATCAAAGCTATAGAGATTGCCTTTTCTAGTAACTTTAAGAAGAATCGACTTTCATCGTGCATCCTAAAATCCTTAGAGAGAACAAAGCACATATCTTTGGTAAAAAGAACATTGTTCATCTTGTCACACATTTTTGACACACTAAAAATATTGTACTTAAGCTCTTTTACATAATACACAGGTTCAAAGTCCAAGTTACCAGTTTTAATAACACCTTTACCAAAGAACTTTTCCATTTACTCTACCTCCAAAGTCGACATATCTGTCCATCATAATGCTCAAAATCGAAAGATAGGACTTGTTGCCACCATGTGCCTTGAACACCCACTATCGTATATCCTTGATCCGACCTTTTTGTCCTTGGATGTTCCTGCACATATGAGTAAAGAGTTAGTTTCTTTTGGGGACCCAAGCCATGATTGACTTGGATCTGCCTCGTGTATCAATATAGTTAAATCTATCAAAGGTCATTGATACACCATTTGGATTGGTTGTAGAGGTACTTCCTTTAGGTTTCCATTCCCAACGTGCTGAGGCCTTCACAGCATTGCCCATGTCCCCCCTTTTCTTATTAAAAACCCTTGCAGTGGTAACCTTTGAATGAGCAGTGGTAATTGCTGGTTGATTTTTAGATACCCACTGTTGGTTATTATTAACCTTTTTAGCTTGAAAGGTTCTTTTTCCTGTTTGTGCAAATTTTGTAAAACTTGTTTTGGTGTTTGCACTTTTAACAGGTGACTTAGGGTGAGCAGTGTTAACAGTTTTTGCAGTGGCAAGTGTTTTGAGGCCACTTCTAAGTTGAACTGCTCTTGGGACCATTTTGCAATGGGAATTAGGGTGTACATTTTTATGATACATGTTAGTCTCCACCCTTTTATACCCATAGACTTCCCTTCTCCCAACATGATAGTCACAATAAGCAAGTAAATGATCAAAACTACCACAGATATAGCATGCCTTATTGTTCATAACAAAATCACTACCTAGTTGTTGAGATTTAACATGATTCCAACTCCTCTGGTTACCCCTAGGAGCTGTAGGCTTGTTCCTATACATCTCAGCATACCTTACAGTTGGTCTAGGTTTATTAACTGGTTTCCTAGGTTCCTCTGTAACAGTATTAACAACTTTTGGTATAGAAGTCTCTACATTCTTTTTAACATTCTCATCAACAATTGATGAGTCACTAGCACTCTCAAAAACATCATTATCAAGCTTACTCTCTTCCTCACTCTTCACCACTGTGTCCTTTAAAGGACCATATTCTCTTTCAAGTTCCTTAAAGTCCTCTAAACCTGTATGAGCTAAATCTACACCTGGAGGTGATGGAACACCCCTTAGTGGTGGAGGCGCAGTATTATAACCCATACCAGACTTAGCTTTATTATATATTTGAGCATTCCAAATTTTATCAATTGACTTAGACTGATGATAACATGTGTCTACAGTTAAATTGACATTTTCAATTTTCTTTTGGAGTTTTTCAAGCTCCTTTTGGTATGCTTCATTCATAGCAGTTGTATGTTCTACCTCTCTCCTAAGAAGAATCATATCATCATTATATTTTGACTCATTTGCCCGATAGTGCTCTATTTGCTTTTCTAATACTGCCATAGCTCTCCTAAGATTAGCCACAGTATAATTAGCAGTATATAATTCTTGCCTTTCATTAGAGTACAAATCATTAAGTCTTTCAACTTCTTTAGCAGCCCTACATGTTTTAGAACAACTATTAAAGTTTTGTACCTCGAATCGAGAAAGCCATGAGAGCAAATTCAGTAGCAACAAGAGCAGATCTGAATGTTCTTCTTCTTGTTCATCAGCCATGAAACTCCAATCATAGCTTACACCATCAATAGCCAACATTGCCTTTGGTTCTTCCACAGTTGGTCCCTTCTTTTGCTTGTACCAAGTAGACCTGTTGTCCTTGGTCTTTGGTCTTCTACATTCTCTAGCAAAATGTCTAAACTCGTGGCAGTTAAAGCACTCCACTTTCTTCTTATCAAAGTCTGCAGTATCATCGCCATTAATGTGGATAGGCTTGCCAGTCTTCTTGTAGAATTTCTTAGCCCTCATGCTAAGAAGAGCTATCTGCCATTTTATATCCATCTCCTCCAATTCATCTTCATCAATTTGCTCTGTGTCTTCATGAGTTAAGACAGAGCCATCAACTTGTGTGGAGATAAAAGCATAAAAGGTAGGATCTCCAATACTAGAAACCTTCTTCTTTGAACCTGCAGTGGTAACATTAACATTACCAGTGCAAAATTTAGAACCTACAGTGGCAATATCATCATCACTTTCATCTTCGAATCATCACTGCCAACGAATTTGACAACAATGCCAAGCTACTAGAGCTTGTACCAAGTTTCCCTGCCTTCTTCAACCTTTGATCAATAAGTTTGAAGTTGTTGTAAAGATCATTGAGCTTCATTGTTTCTATGTCTATTTTGTTTTCCCAGACAGTAACATTGGTTTGAAACTCTGAAGGCAAACTTCTTAGAAACTTCAAATTGAGGTCTTCCTTTTCTACCTCAATGCCAAACATAGTTATCTGTGTAACAATCTTCTGAAGTTTGGTAAAATGCTATCAAGTGAGTCATTGCTTGAAGCAGAGAAGTTTTCATAACTTTGTTTTAACAATGTCTTCTGAGTCTTCTTTGTAGCATCATTACCACCAAACACCGAGCAAATCTCTTCAAACAGTTCTTTAGCAGTCTTGAATTTCTTTGAATGCAATAACTGGTCTCTAGGAAGAGTCATCAACAACAGACTTCTAGCTTTAAGATCATTCTTCTTTTGAGCTTTTTCAAAGATTAGATTCAGGCACAGAAACTTTCACGACATCTATGTCACCTACTTTGGAAGTAGTGGTCACAGACTTGAAAGAATCACCAAGTTGAATAATCTCCCATAGAGCATAGTCCTGTATGAGGAAGTATTGCTCAATCAGTATCCTCCACATCTCAAACTCATTAAGCTTAAGCTTAGGGAGTCTGGGTGTAGAAGAAGAGTTTGATTGGTTGTTTTCCATCTCCATTGTCTTGAGTGAGTGAGTCAAGCTAATTCTTTGGATCTTCTAAAACAAAATATTAGAACCTGGCTCTGATACCACTTGATGGAACTAGGACACTCTCCTTGTGTCAATGATATTTTGTATAATATTATCAAGCAAGCGGAATTTACTTAAGTAATACTTAGAAGACGAATTATATGATGTATGAAAATAAACACAAGTTAACACAAAACTCAAGCTCCAATATTATTAATGAATAATACGAGTGATCTTAACTTATCACTAGGGTTACACCTTGAAGCTTTCGTAGGTAATATTGCAATATGATATGTACCTAAGACAATGACCTAGGATCTCCTTTTATACAACAAGATGTCCTTTACAAGATAAGTATAAAGCTAACATAATAGAATATACACAAGATCTATTCTATACTTATCAAGACGCGTTTAACCTTATCATAAACTGATAGCAGTGGTAATGAAGAACTTGCAGTGGGAATACGTTTCCACTGCTAGTGTTAAACCAAGCAGTGTAAACCACTACTATCCGTGGTAACGGATTATTCCCAACAGTCTTGCTATTAGTGGCAATAGATCTAGGAACTAAGTGCATTGGTGTACTAGGAGGATACACAGTTGCTTTAGGTAATTTCCTACAAGAGGGGTTCTTTTCAAAAAGATTTTCAACTTTTTGCATTTCCATATCTTTTTTCCAAAAAATCTGTTCTGGGGTTAATTGAGTTTGAGGCTTGAAATTGTTTAAGGAGATCCAGTTTTCCTTAGTGTAATCATGATGTTTGATCATTATGTTTTTCTCTTTACATGCAGGATCTTCTAGCTTCTTATTCATTTTCTCCCTAGTGACTTCATCTAATTTCATATCTTCCTCAGTGCACTCAACGCAACTAGGTTTCTGCCTAGGCTTAAGAATTTCATTACCATCATAATGTACCTTATTAGCAGCTCTAGCCCTTTTAATGACCTGTGGATTTGGTTCCTCAACAATGGGAATGCTATTCTTATCGCTTAAGACTCTATGCTTAGTGATCAAGTGAGCAGTGTGAATGGTATTCCCTTGTACGTACAACTTATTTTCGAGCTTGTTTTTCAAAGTTTTTAGATTGGAAAAATCATTCAAAAGTTTTGATTCCTTAGCGTTGAATTCTTGCTTAAGCATTTTAACATTTTCTTGAAGTTCTTGTTTTTGCTTAGCAGTTTTAGAAAGCTTTTCTTGTAAGGAGTTTAACTCTTGTTTTAACACTTCTTCTCTAAAATTACTTTTTCTAATAATTGTACGCATTTGGTCATCCATTTCCTGCTCACGGGTGGTTAACTCAAACTTAGCACGTTGTTCATAAATAGCAACTTGTTCTTTATAGGCATTCAGTTCAGAGATAACAGAATCATCAGGGGCACATGCAGTGTATTCATCAAAAGCATAGTCATTATTGACTGCGGAAGATGCATTACTTGGTACAATCTCATTTTCACTTTGCTTCACATATTGATCATATGGGACAATATTGCTATTACCCTCTTCATCAATATCTGATTCATAAGTTTCAAGAGATTGTGCTTTATTATGCATCTTTTGCTCATCAACTTCATCATATAGTTTTAATACCTCTAAGATGATTGATTCTTTGGATGGAGCCACTTGCTTGGTTGATGAGATCTTAGGAGAGACCATTGGAGAAATGCTAGCCATGAAGATTGTTTGTGCAGTAGGTCCATCATCGACGTCAGAGTCATATGCATCACAGTCAGCGACTTGAAAGGCATTCTGATGATTGTGACCTATCTCTTGAATTGGCTGTTCATCAACATCAGCATCATATGTCTTGGCATTGCCCTCAGTAAGAAACAGCAGCTCCTCTTCATCCAAAACAGCACCAGTATCCTGAGCTTGCACAAGTAACATCTTGTCTCTGAAGTACTCTGCATTTTGAGGACGCTTTGGAGATGTGCAGTTCCTTGCTATATGTCCATCACCACCACAGTTGTAGCACTTAATTGACTTAGCTTGACCTTGATTACCATTCCTACCCCGATTCTGATTTGCAACATAACCTCTACCAACTCTACCTCTTCCCTGTTCATACTGCCTTTCTTGAACTTGTTGCACCACAACCCTCCCATCTCTGACAGTAGATTGATTGTGTGGATTGGATGCAGTTATGAGGTTATTGTTGGTGTCTGGGAGAGTATTCATGTTTTGACTAACCATAAGAGACAGTTGATTGATGAAGTTTTCCATGAATGTGTTTGAATCTGGAGGCTTATATGCAGGATCAGGAATGAGCTTGTAATTACTATTACCTGTGGGTATGACTTGTGAAGCATTGGTGGTAATTCCAACATTGGTGTAAAAGGCTGTTGAATCATTTGATGAGCTTGATTCACCCGGGTTGGTTTTGAATTGTTCAAGAATCCTCTTTTCAAACAAAGCATGTCTCTCATTCTGAAGAAGGAAGGCATACAGTTTCTCATAGTTTGTATTCTTCAATCCTTTAGTTAGCTTCACAGAGGTGACAAACTCGTGCCATTCGGGATTCATGTTGTTCACAAACTTTGAGTTAAGCTGAATATTTGGCATGGTCATCTTGATATTCCTCATGTCATTGACAAGCTTGTGAAACCTCACATAGTATTCATAGACACTCTCATCAGGTTTCATCTTGAAGTGCTCAAATTCATCATACAGTTGTGATTCTCTGTCTTCCTTAGTTAACTCAGAACCTGAGAGAAGCATCTTGACATTATCCCAAACTGCCTTGGCTTCAGTGTTGTGATTGATCAGCTTGTAGATATCTTTTCGAAGACCTTGAAGTATAATGTTTGAAGCCCTGATATCAGCATCGAATCTCTTTTTCTCCTTATCGCTGAGCTCATTATACATCTTTGGTCTGTCCATTCCATAGATCATTGTCCCATCAGCACCGGTGTCAATTATGTCTCTTGTAGTCTCTATTTGATAAGGTCCTTCATCAATAGACTTGAGAATGTTGACTCCATTTTCCTTTCCCAAACAGTACAGTCGGATACGTTGAGCCCATGAGTCATAATCAGTTCTGTCAAGCATAGGTGGACGAGTATCTGATCCAGCTTCTTGAACGTCCTCAGCTACAGAAGAAACAGTGTTTGACATGATTACAAGTTCTACGGGATTTTACTATTCTTTGATTAAACCGAGAAATTGATTCTTTCACGGGATTTTACTAAACCAAAAGAACAACCATACAGATGTAACACGAAGAAGTGACAAGTCTAAATAGACAAGTAGTAAAATAGTCAACTCGCTTAGATGTCAACTCGCTAAACAGGCAACTCGCTTATAGAGGCAAGTCGCTTAAAAACTCAAGTCACTTATAAAAACAACTCGCTTAATAGCCAACTCGCATACAGAGACAACTCGCTTAATAGCCAAGTCGCATACAGAAATAACTCGCTTAACCAAGTCGCTTAAGCTAACTCGCTAGCTGTTCAACTCGCTAAATAGCCAAGTCGCTTTAGAACTCAAGTCGCTTAAAGGAACAACTCGCTTAGAACCCAAGTCGCATAAATACTCAACTCGCTAAATAGCTAAGTCGCCAACTCGCTTCCAGTAACAAGGCAACTCGCTTCGAAGAAACACAAGTCCGAGACTCAACTCGCTTTGTACAAAGTTCACAAATAACCACTTTAACAATCAAAAACAACCAAACCACAATGATTTAAGACTTCCAATTCAAAACATAAACATATATGATGATCCTAAACACAAAAGTACAAGTAAAATTGAAACTTTAACACTAAAATTTGTCCAAATGATTCAAAATCTCCTAAACAATTAATACCCCAAAAACCTTACGAAATCCACCAAAACAAAGAGCATGAAAGATGAGTGATCAAACCATGGATCTTGATACCAATTGTATGATATAGGATTTCACAAACACACTAAACCATAATCATATGAGGCGTTAATAAGGTTTAGAGAGAGAAAGTTCTAGAGAGAGAAAGAGAAGAGAGTTGGGAACTATGTGAAACAAAGAAAAATGGTATTGAAGCTCCAACCCTCAACCTTGGATGGTAGAGGGTATTTATAGAGTCTTACAAATAAACGCCACCTACGGGCTGTGGATCAGGCATACAGTGGGTAAAGACCCGTCCGTCCTCCACGGTGTTACTTAACAAACTACTTACAAACATAACATGACTACGACTACGAGCATTCTAACGAATACAAATACTTGAGGTGACTGACTCTTTAAGGACTGAATTTTCTAATTCCTAACAAATCCTAAAAATCATATCCTAGGCACCTAGTCCTTCAACGTAGGTTAACATGTTTTACAATTAAGTATATAGGATAATAAGATAAGCCCGTTAGATGATATAAATTTGAAAACATTCTCCCCCTCAATCAATGACTCATTTTCTGAAAAATTTAAAAAGCGCTGAAGTCATTGATTGAGTTTTAAAATTTTACAAAAACTCTGAATCTGATAGATTTTCAAGCAACTCATTTTCCACCATTTTTTAAACAAAAAATATTTTTCTGAAGAATTTTATACGGAGAAACATTTGTGTGGGAACAGCAGTCATTCGACATACTTTCCTTATTTTTGATTTAGGATAAGTGCACGAATTTTGTGAAAATCGTTTAAGTGTAGCACTTTCCTTTCTTGAAGAACGGGTTGCTATCTGAAATAATAGCAAGCCATGGTTTAAGCACGGGTTATAGTTTGAAGTAACTGTAAGCCATAGTTTGAGACATGTATTGAAAAGAATATTTACACCTCCTGCTCAAACTTCATCTATGGTCCTGTGCCATTATTGAATGACATTTCTAAGACCGTAGATGTTATCGATACCAGAAGACATGTCTTTAGAAAAACAATTTTTTTATTATTTTTTTCAAAATTGTTAGGATCGAATATTTATGTTGTTTGATGATTCGGGTGGTCTAGGATTATGATGATACAAGAAAGCCATTTTAGATAGATGAAGAGAGTAGAGAGGATGTTCTTGAAAGAGAGTTGTAAAACAACAAATGCAAGGTTAGATTCCAAGAAGCACCACCCCTTCCAATGATGGAAGGGGTATTTATAGTTACAAACAATACGCCCTCCTTTCGGGCTGTGGATCAGGCATACAGTGGGTAAAGACTCGTCCTTCCTCCACGGTGTTACTCTAAACTAATCTACGCTACTAACTAACTAATTAACTACTAAACAACATAAATAACTACAAGTCTACGAGCTAACATATGCTAGACCATAATTGGGGTGACCGACACTTTCACATGGAATTTCCAATTCCTAACAATCTCCCCCTAAGGGAGGTCACCCCATGAAATACATTTTGCATCCTAGCATTCTATCTTTGTCTTTAGTTCTGAGCTCGTAGACTTCAATTCTTCAAGTTCCGCAATCTTTGTGCTTTAGTAGCGATTCTTCAAAAGTCCGCATAGTTTTGTACTTTTAGTGGAGGCCTTTAGCTGATCCACATCTTGATGATCTTCGAGCTTTCATTGAGATCATCAGCCACAGTAAATCTGTGGATCACCCTATGTAGTGTTGGCATCATGTGAAGTTGTGACTTTTGGACCGACATGTTGACACTTTTGAATCATGACATCTTTCCATCAGAGTAGCGGAAGCTTTACAGGTTCATGATATTTGCAGCAGCGTAGCAGAAGCATAGTATAAATGTTGGAATCACTCCTAAACTATATTTCAAGTGTTAGTAATTAATATGTAATAGTTAGCATAATATGGCTTTTATGTTAGTAATCATGCCAAGGCTTATGTAGAAAGCCCATGAGCCTTGGCCCAAGCCCATATAGGAAAGGAAGGGAACTTTTGTAACCACCCGCATTTTCAGGTTATTTTTCATTTTCGAGAACTTACTATTCACTTTTACTATTCACATTTACTATTCATTTTCACTATTCATATCGTAATTTTTTTTTTATTTTACTATCATGACAAGATAAATAAACTCGACAAGTCGTCCTGACGGCGCACGTTGAAACCATTCAGAACCGTTTTCACGAAACCGTGTCCGAGAACTACTTTAGGGTTAAAACGTCATTCGGAAATCCCGATATGTCCAAGAAACCATATAAACATTAGAAATATTTATTTCTACCATTTTATGACAATTCCACAAGTTTTGGAATTTTACGTTTTCAGTTCTGCGTTTTACGCGAATTACGCGTTTTTGACCCGTATTTCCAGCTTTAAGCAGCGTTTTTGCACCCAATGAGACTTATCACTCATTTTATATTTTTAGATGGAGTATAATGATGAGTCTCATCATTCCTGTAAGTTTCGTATTTTTACGATACCCGGTTTTACGGTTTATGGCTTAACGACTTACGGTTGGCATTTAACGGAACCAAAACTTACTCTAACCACAAGATAAGACCAAGGCTTATCATCTAAGCCTTGTCATGCATGGAAACCGACCTAAGGGTGGGGAGTCACCATTTATGTGGCTTGATCCTAAGCATGCATCATTTTGATCATTACAAGTGTCCTAACTTAACCATGGTTAATAATTAACCCAATATATGGTTAACCAAACTTACCCTCCTATAAATAGGAAGTGAAATACATCATAAACTCACTCACAAACTGATTTTGGTCGTTCATACCCTAAACCACTCACATCTTCCATCATTTGATCTATAAACTCCAAGTTTATGCAAGGAAGTTCCAAAGATCAAGCTACTTCATCAAATCTCTAGCAAGTTTAAGTGATCCTCTTGAGTTTAAATCCACTCAATTCACTTAGTACTTCATCACCAACTCTTCAAGTTTGCAAGGGTTGCAAGGTGTGGAAAGCTAGCTCAATCCGAAATCTTTCGCGATCAATCAAAGTCCTATCCTTACTAAGTTACTCCTTTCTATTTTGAAAGCCAAAAGTTGTAAGCAACTTATCACCACTATCATCTCATCTTTATTATTCATCATCTTAACTATTTCATGATATATATATAGTTACTATGTTGATTCATGACGTACATATACTCAATCACTTGTTTTAATTCACATATTGTCATAAAAGTAACAAACTAGAAAACTAGTCATATCCTATACATGTGAGACCATTAAAATCAGTAACATATGGACTATGTAACTTACATAATATGGTAGACAAGATAAAAAGGTAAACATAGCAACTTGAATCACCCGAAACGGACAAACGAGTCAAAAGTTATAGGCAAAAGAAGTTAGCGAAACCTAAACGCCAAAACTGCCATATGGGGACTGTTTGGTTCTGCCATTTTGAAAGTCATACTTATGGTCCGAATCATAAAAAAGTTAAAACACGAAAGTTGTCCGGAACGACGTTTTCCTTCAATAGTAAAGAAGCTCGGACCTTGAAAACGCTTAAATAGGCCAAAAATCTTTCAAAATCAGAAACTGCCGTAAAAATAGTCTCACAACTATACTTTTGTCACAACTAAAAGCAAACCAAGAGGCCTAATGGCCATAAGCCAAGACCACGGCTATGGCTAAGGTCAAGGATGAGTCTCAAGACCATGGTAGTCAAGACCAAAGTCACGGCAAGACCATGGCTAAAGCCTCGAGGCTTGTTTGAAACGACGAGAACTTGTAAAAACTAGATAGTTATTAAATCATGATAAACTTTATGTTATAACAATCTTCACTCAAAACATATGTTGTATTTACTAAGTGCTACAATAGTAGGGAGCTTCATGTGAGGGGTTTCATTTGAGTAAAACGTATCGACGAGTTGCTGGATTTACAAATTAAAGTTTCCTAGCTCCTCGAACGTTTACTGCATGACCTCTGAATTATGATGGCCCGAACGGTAGTACGATATCTATAAACTAAATACGTTTTCACATATTAAAGATCTTTCTATAAACATCAAATGAAAATTGACTACATCATGATCAACATAGGGATATATATAGGATGGTTTATGTTTTCCTAAAACATTTTTCCAAACTTAAGTCGCAACATTTCATTTTTAGGTTGCACGTAGAAGTCTTCCGACTTATCCATCACATCCGTTAGTACTTAACGTCATCAACTCTTGGTGAGTTCATAGCCCCACTTTCTATTACTTAATTGTTTGACAAACCCTTGGGGGAGATACATGCTTTATTTCAAACCGAACACATTACTTTCAAACTGTATGCTTATCTGAATGTATTATTTGCATTAAGTACCACTATTGCCAATCTTAAGTCCCTACTATCATGAACCATTAATCACTTGCGAGTGAACGCGAATATTGTGGATAGGCCTATTGGGATTGACGAATCCCATTTGTGTTGACCGGATAGGCAAACAAACGCACTATATTTGAACATCTATAGGTTTATTGGCAAATTACCTATTAGGGCATCGGTTACTATTTTATGACAGTTGTTAACGTTTTCGGTATCATGAGCTTAATGCAATAATAATTGTTTTGTTTTCAAAACCTAGGTGTGAGTCAAATTAACTCACACTACCAACATAATGTGTTCAACCATCAAACAAACTCTATGAATTTCACTCAACCTTTGTGTTGACAGTTTTAAGCATGTATTTCAGGTCCATAAAGTCGGAAGCTGGCACGGAAGGGCAAGATCAAGAAGGCTATACATAAATAATTTATCATTCACAAAGCATCGAAAACTTATTATTGATGTCTTTTGTAATCAATGGAACCAACTGGGACCTATTTTGTAAACTCTGATATATTTGAATGATAAAGCCTTTTTAAAACGACTCTTTTAGAGATCGTTTTCTATTATTATGACTGTTGTGCCATCAAGTAATACCCAGTTTGAATTCCGCTGCATATCACGAAATTGGGGGTGTTACAGATTGGTACCAGAGCCATAGTTATAGAGAAACGAGTCTAAATAATTAAGACTTAAACTATAACTGCTTTTACAAACAAAAACATTTTATAGCCTTCCGTTCTCCGTGCCTTCCATCCTCCAGACGATTATGGACTTTCAAGACATGTTATAATTATATTGATATATACACTTGAATTATTTAAAGCATTCCCCATAAACATTATAATTGTTTTAACATCATAATACTTATTGTAGATATCATGTCTTCTTCCGCCTACCCCATTATTATCACGTCAGACTCAGATATTGAGGACACTTTTTCATCTACCAATGCGCATGTATCACTAATCCTACCGACCTATACCCTGACATCTTCAAACTACTCTTCATCATCAGACGATAATTTCTATCTTATTGAAGCATTAACCTCGTCTCAAGAAACTACTACTTTTCCATCACCACCACCACTATTTCCCTTTTCCATCCCTACATGTGATGATTTGGATCAATCATTATGGATAGTACCACGACCACCATTGATTCAACAAAAATGTCAGCATGGGTACTATAGCATCTCAGATTTAATCAACGCATTCCTTCACGACACACTAAATCAAGAAGTTGTCAATCAACCAGAGTTACTAGGATATTCTAAACCTGTAATAGACTGGTGTGATAATATTAGTTATCTTTTGTACTTCTAAACTGATTAGACTCAGTTAGAAAAATCTATGTAATCCATGTAATAGCTAACAGTAGTAAAACGTTGTAATTACTAAACTGAAAGTTTCAGTTAGTAAATTTTGAAGAAGCTTGTAATAGGCTTCGATTTTGTAAATCAATCAACGTTATATGAATAAAACTATTGTTTTATGCTATTGTGTGTTATGGTTTAAACCTCCAACGTTATTATTCTATCATTCCAGTCGAAAATCATGCTTATTTTACCAACCCTCTACTTACGAAATATCTTTTATATGATAGAATCATGCCGCCAAAGAAAGCTAAAGCACCTCAACCAATGACTCCAGCTGCTATTGAGAGAATGATTACTGAACGAGTGAATGCGGCAATTAACGCTGAACGAGCAGCCGCAGCCGCTGAAGCCGCCACTGCTGCTGAAGCCGCCGCTGCCGCTGAAGCCGCCGCTGCCGCTGAAGCCGCCACAGCCGCTGAAGCCGCCACTGCTGCTGGAGCCGCCGCAGCCACTGAAGCCGCTAGGCTTGCCGCTGCCGCTGAAACTACCGCAGCCGCTGAAGCTGCTAGGCTTGCTGCAGCTAATGCAACTAGAGGTTGCTCATACAAAGAATTTATGAGTTGCAAACCCACAAATTTCAAGGGTTCAGAAGGAGCCGTGGGTTTAACTCGTTGGTTTGAAAGAATGGAGTCTGTATTCTCAATCAGCAAATGCGCTGAAAGTGACAAAGTTCAATATGCCACTTGTACACTACTAGATCAGGCATTATCATGGTGGAATGCAGTTGCTCAACCAATAGGCATCACGAATGCTTATAAAATCTCTTGGGTTGCTCTAAAGGATTTAATGATCAAGGAGTATTTCCCTCGTAGTGAAATACAGAAATTGGAAGTGGAGTTCTGGAACCATGTTCTCAAGGGTGTTGACATTGCCACTTACAACCGCCGATTTCAAGAATTGGCGATACTATGTCCATCAATGGTTCCAACAACTAAAAAGCTGTTAGAGAGATATATCTGGGGACTTACGCCTGTCATCCAGGGAAATGTGACATCGTTTGATCCAAAAGTCACTTGATGATGCTATGCGAATGTCTCGAAATCTCATGGATCAAGCGGTTCGAGCAGGGACAGAATCTCAATAGCAACACTACCACCAACAACACCAACTACCATAACAACAACAACCATGCCAACAACAATAACCACCGAAACAACAACAACAAACGACAATGGGACAACAACCAAAGAAACACTCCCAACAATCAAGACCGCAACACCACCCATCACAATCAACAGAATCAAAGGCAAGAAAATGCCAGAACCTATGCCGCTACTACCCCAGCAGTAGGCATAGGATATAATGGACCCCATCCATATTGTAGTCAGTGCAAAATCCATCACTTGGGTCCTTGCAAATGCAATAAATGCCAAAAAGTGGGACATCTTGCTAGAGATTGTAGGGGCAAGGCTATAGATACCGGAAGCAATACACAGCCTACATGCTTCGGGTGTGGAGAAAAAGGGCACTACAAAACAATTGCCCTCAAAACCGTGGCCAACAAGGCGGAGGTGCTCGTGGTAGAGCCTATGTTATGGGCAACGGTGAACCTCACCAAGACCCGAACGTAGTCACTGGTACGTTTTCACTCAATAACCATTCTGTTAAAGTCTTATTCAATTCCGGTGCTGATATGAGCATTATATCTTCCAAAATTGCACCTTTACTTGATATTGCACCAACCACTAAGGATACTCACTATAGTATTGAATTAGCCAATAGAAACTTAGTGAACACCAATACTGTACTCCAAAACTGTACCCTCAATCTTTTAGATCACCCATTCAGCATCAATCTCATGCCAATCGAACTTGGAAGTTTCAAGGTTGTTATTGGCATGGATTGGTTGTCAAAACGTCAAGCTAACATCAACTGTGGCGAAAAAGTTGTTCACATTCCTTGTAACAATGAAACTTTGGTCATCCGTGGTGATCGAAGTGGAACTCGCGTAAACATCATCTCATGTATGAAAACCATGAAGTACATTGAAACAAGGATGTTATGCATTTCTAGCTTATGTTACCGAGAAGGAATCCAAAGAAAAACGACTTGAAGACGTTCCTATCGCTCGTGAATTTCCTAAAGTTTTCCCTGAATATTTACCCGGACTTCCACCATCCCGCCATGTCGAGTTTCAAATTGATTTAGTGCCAGGAGCGGCGCCAGTGGCCCGCGCACCCTACAGACTAGCACCATCCGAGATGCAAGAACTGGCAAATCAAATACAAGAACCTTCGGACAAGGGGTTAATCCGACCTAGTCCCTCACCTTTTTGAAGGAGCATCACCATCAAGAAACAATTAAATCACGAGGACGTGATTTCTCCAACGGGGGGAGACTGTAACCACCCGCATTTTCAGGTTATTTTTCATTTTCAAGAACTTACTATTCACTTTTACTATTCACATTTACTATTCATTTTCACTATTCATATTGTAAATATATTTTTTTATTTTACTATCATGACAAGATAAATAAACACGACAAGTCGTCCTGACGGCGCGACGTTGAATCCATTCGAACCGTTTTCACGAAACCGTGTCCGAGAACTACTTTAGGGTTAAAACGTCATTCGGACATCCCGATATGTCCAGTAAACCATATAAACATTAGAAATATGTATTTCTACCATTTTATGACAATTCCACAAGTTTTGGAATTTTACGTTTTTCAGTTCTGCGTTTTACGCGAATTACGCGTTTTTGACCCGTATTTCCAGCTTTAAGCAGCGTTTTTGCACCCAATGAGACTTATCACTCATTTTATATTTTTAGATGGAGTATAATGATGAGTCTCATCATTCCTGTAAGTTTCGTATTTTTACGATACCCGGTTGTACGTTTTATGGCTTAACGACTTACGGTTGGCATTTAACGGAACCAAAACTTACTCTAACCACAAGATAAGACCAAGGCTTATCATCTAAGCCTTGTCATGCATGGAAACTGACCTAAGGGTGGGGAGTCACCATTTATGTGGCTTGATCCTAAGCATGCATCATTTTGATCATTACAAGTGTCCTAACTTAACCATGGTTAATAATTAACCCAATATATGGTTAACCAAACTTACCCTCCTATAAATAGGAAGTGAAATACATCATAAACTCACTCACAAACTGATTTTGGTCGTTCATACCCTAAACCACTCACATCTTCCATCATTTGATCTATAAACTCCAAGTTTATGCAAGGAAGTTCCAAAGATCAAGCTACTTCATCAAATCTCTAGCAAGTTTAAGTGATCCTCTTGAGTTTAAATCCACTCAATTCACTTAGTACTTCATCACCAACTCTTCAAGTTTGCAAGGGTTGCAAGGTGTGGAAAGCTAGCTCAATCCGAAATCTTTCGCGATCAATCAAAGTCCTATCCTTACTAAGT
The DNA here is from genome assembly GCA_910596185.1 of Chrysanthemum makinoi. Taxonomy (NCBI): domain Eukaryota; kingdom Viridiplantae; phylum Streptophyta; class Magnoliopsida; order Asterales; family Asteraceae; genus Chrysanthemum; species Chrysanthemum makinoi. Next base: position 187,034,498 of record OU343217.1, read on the forward strand.
TACTCCTTTCTATTTTGAAAGCCAAAAGTTGTAAGCAACTTATCACCACTATCATCTCATCTTTATTATTCATCATCTTAACTATTTCATGCTATATATATAGTTACTATGTTGATTCATGACGTACATATACTCAATCACTTGTTTTAATTCACATATTGTCATAAAAGTAACAAACTAGAAAACTAGTCATATCCTATACATGTGAGACCATTAAAATCAGTAACATATGGACTATGTAACTTACATAATATGGTAGACAAGATAAAAGGTAAACATAGCAACTTGAATCACCCGAAACGGACAAACGAGTCAAAAGTTATAGGCAAAAGAAGTTAGCGAAACCTAAACGCCAAAACTGCCATATGGGGACTGTTTGGTTCTGCCATTTTGAAAGTCATACTTATGATCCGAATCATAAAAAAGTTAAAACACGAAAGTTGTCCGGAACGACGTTTTCCTTCAATAATAAAGAAGCTCGGACCTTGAAAACGCTTAAATAGGCCAAAAATCTTTCAAAATCAGAAACTGCCGTAAAAATAGTCTCATAACTATACTTTTGTCACAACTAAAAGCAAACCAAGAGGCCTAATGGCCATAAGCCAAGACCACGGCTACGGCTAAGGTCAAGGATGAGTCTCAAGACCATGGTAGTCAAGACCAAAGTCACGGCAAGACCATGGCTAAAGCCTCGAGGCTTGTTTGAAACGACGAGAACTTGTAAAAACTAGATAGTTATTAAATCATGATAAAGTTTATGTTATAACAATCTTCACTCAAAACATATGTTGTATTTACTAAGTGCTACAATAGTAGGGAGCTTCATGTGAGGGGTTTCATTTGAGTAAAACGTATCGACGAGTTGCTGGATTTACGAATTAAAGTGTCCTAGCTCCTCGAACGTTTACTGCATGACCTCTGAATTATGATGGCCCGAACGGTAGTACGATATCTATAAACTAAATACGTTTTCACATATTAAAGATCTTTCTATAAACATCAAATGAAAATTGACTACATCATGATCAACATAGGGATATATATAGGATGGTTTATGTTTTCCTAAAACATTATTCCAAACTTAATTCGCAACATTTCATTTTTAGGTTGCACGTAGAAGTCTTCCGACTTATCCATCACATCCGTTAGTACTTAACGTCATCAACTCTTGGTGAGTTCATAGCCCCACTTTCTATTACTTAATTGTTTGACAAACCCTTGGGGGAGATACATGCTTTATTTCAAACCGAACACATTACTTTCAAACTGTATGCTTATCTGAATGTATTATTTGCATTAAGTACCACTATTGCCAATCTTAAGTCCCTACTATCATGAACCATTAATCACTTGCGAGTGAACGCGAATATTGTGGATAGACCTATTGGGATTGACGAATCCCGTTTGTGTTGACCGGATAGGCAAACAAACGCACTATATTTGAACATCTATAGGTTTATTGGCAAATTACCTATTAGGGCATCGGTTACTATTTTATGACAGATGTTAACGTTTTCGGTATCATGAGCTTAATGCAATAATAATTGTTTTGTTTTCAAAACCTAGGTGTGAGTCAAATTAACTCACACTACCAACATAATGTGTTCAACCATCAAACAAACTCTATGAATTTCACTCAACCTTTGTGTTGACAGTTTTAAGCATGTATTTCAGGTCCATAAAGTCGGAAGCTGGCACGGAAGGGCAAGATCAAGAAGGCTATACATAAATAATTTATCATTCACAAAGCATCGAAAACTTATTATTGATGTCTTTTGTAATCAATGGAACCAACTGGGACCTATTTTGTAAACTCTGATATATTTGAATGATAAAGCCTTTTTAAAACGACTCTTTTAGAGATCGTTTTCTATTATTATGACTGTTGTGCCATCAAGTAATACCCAGTTTGAATTCCGCTGCATATCACGAAATTGGGGGTGTTACAACTTTCATGTTGCCCTAGTTCCTTCCTATAAATACTCTTGTAAACCCTCACTTGAGGGTTGGTTGTTTACTTTCATTATTCACCTACGCATAACATTTCTTTCATTCTTATTCGTGTGTTTGTGATTGTGTTCATCCGATCTCTCCTTCTCTATTTCTTCTATTGATGCTTGTGTTACATATATGGTGACCTAACAGTGGTATCAATCGCCAAATAGTTGGGTGAAAAGCTTTTGTTTTTTAAGTTATTTGGCTTTACGCGTAACACGAGTTACAAACTTTTCACGCTTAAAAAATTCGATTTTTACACTTTACAATCCAAGATTCTTGTACTTTAAAAGTTTTTAGGTGTTAAAATTTCAGTTTTAAGCAAAAAGTTTCAAACTTTACGTGTAATTCTTCGTTTTTAAGCTTGGTTTGATACGTTGGTTTATTTCTACGCATAAGGTGTTTAGAAGTTTTGGATCATCAAGTTTCACACTTTTGTGTTATTTTGGTGATATTGAAGCTGTTTCATCACAAAAATCTGGCTTAGAAACATCTTTGGGCAGAAATCAATTTTTGGTTAATTTCTACGCGTAAGAAAACCCTAATCTTACGCGTAAGTCATCCGTGGTTTGATCTTCAGTTTCTTGGCTTACTCAGTGTTTTTCTTGCTTGGATAAGCCTGAAAACACTTCGACTTTGGATATCTTTTACACTGTGATAGTGTAAAGGATTTTTTGGGCAAAACCCTAATTTTAAGCATAAGCTTAAACTTACGCGTAGAAAACTTTACGCTTAAGTATTTTTCTTACGCCTAAGCCTTGTCTTACGCATAAGCTAAATCTTACGCATAAGTTTTTCTACGCCTAACTTTCAGTTTACGCATAACTTTAGTGTTTCTCAATTCTTACGCGTAAGCTAATCCTATGCGTAACTATTGCTTTTACGCGTAAGTTTGGTGTTTTTTACGTCTAAGTTTTACTTTGCCTACATTTGGTTTCTACGCCTAAGGATACTTCATCAACAACGTTTCATTCGACTACAAAGATCCATTTTACAACACAAGTTTTCAACATGTCTCAACCTCCATACTCTAACTACTTTCCTTACACTTATAATCAACAACAACAACAACTAAGTCCACAACATCAACAGTTCAATCAACAACAACAAATTTATCAACAACACTATCCAGGAGCAATTCAACCTCAAATGGTTCAACCACCACCTAGTATTCAAGTACAACCTTACACAAACGTTTACAATCAACATCCATCCAGGAATACTATGAAGGAACTGTCTTGGTTTGCAAAGATGTGTGAAGCTTTAAGTAGCCAGCAATCCATTCATGAGGCAGGATCACTTGATAAACCTCCAATGCTCACTCCCAGAAACAACGATCAATGGGTGATTAGGTTCTTTAGGTTTTGTGATCTAAAGAAGCCACATGGAAAGTTCTTAAAGAAGGTTATCTTGGAAGGTCCATTTCAGATGCCTATTGTCGTTACACCCGGAGATCCAAATGCTGTTCCACCAAGAGATGATCTCACAAACATTGCAACTGTTGCTGACCTTTCTGGTGATGAACTTCTACACCACGAAGCTGATGAGCTAGCAATGCAATATATCCTTTTAGGATTACCCAATCCAATCTTCGAAGTGTTGATGCTCAAAAGACTGCAAAAGCAATGTGGGAACATATTCATCTTCTCATGGAAGGCACTGAACTCAATCAAGAAGACATGGAATCCAAAATCTACTTGGCTTATGAACACTTCATGATTGAACCCGGAGAGACATTAGAGTCATATCACCATCGATTCTCAGACATCATCAATGACTTGGACAAACATAACATCATTATGCCAAGAATTGCAGTCAACACTAAGTTCCTAAGTAGTCTTGGTCCGGATTGGGAAAAGTATGTCATTTTCATCCGACAAGCGAAGAATCTTCATCATGCTACATACGGATTGTTGTACGACTATTTGAAGCGTCATAAAAAAGAAGTTGACAAAGAAAGGATTATCCGTGGTCAAACTCTTTCACCTTCACATCCGGACAATCAACAACTTGCTTTATGGGCTCAAACTAGTTATCCTCCTCAACCAGCTCCTCAACCAACTGCAACCATTAAACCATATGATCCGTCACAGCAATAATCTCAACAAACTTAATTGGTTCCATACAACAACAACAATGATCAAGCACTCTACCGTGAAGCTAATGAGGACTCCGATGCCTTCGATGCATTGCAAAATGGATTTGTTATGATTGCTAAAGCTTTTGGTCGTTATACAAAAAAATCCAACAATCGCATTCGTTCCTCTTCAAACACAAGGAATCAGGCTGTTGTGAACAATGGACGAGTTGAAGTTCAGAATCATGGTTATGGTCGTCAGATGAGAGGTGGTCAAGGGTATAATGCTATGGGTAGGAATAACATGGGTGCTCCACAACAACAGAGAGCTCAAGTGGTTGAACAGGGTAATGCTCAGAATGGGATGAATGGTCTTCGGTGCTACAACTGTAATGAGAAGGGTCACCTGGCTAATGCATGCCCCAAGCCTAGGACTAGAGGTAGTGCTTATCACAAGGAGGCTTTACTTTTGGCTCTTAAGGATGAAGCTGGTGGAACCCTCACAAACAAAGAACAGAGCTTTATGGCAGATGTAGACTCAGATGATGCTATGGAGGACTTGCAGGCTAATGCAGCAGTTATGTTGATGGCTAATATGCATGAACTCCACATGAGTGACACAGGCCTAGTGTATGACATTGATGGCTTGTCTCAGGTACCCGAACAAACCATATTCATATCTGATCTAACATCTCAGCCAACATCTGAATCTGACAAGGCTCAGAATGTTCAACATGAGCCATCCACATCTCATTATGACGATTCTCAACTAGACCCCGTAGTTACATTTGACGATCAGGATGATCTTATGGTTACCTTTGATACTCAAATTCACTCTGTGGTTATACTTGAGGATCTGAATAGTGACCATGTTGTGACTCACGTTGAACACGTTGAACCTTTGCCTAATCCAGATATTGACCTCTTACTTAAAGATTATCAATCCCGAATGGATGAATGTCGTTCATTAAATCAGAAATTACACAGTAAAAATGCACTGTTAACCGGGGATATTTAATGCTTAAAACGACAACTCAATTTTTTCAAAACTCAAGAAAAACGTGAAAAAGGTTTTGAAGTCGCTTTTGCTAAATCACACCAAAACGAAAAATCTTTAGAACGACATATTTGTGATCTAGCCGCATCGAAGAATGCTTTATTGTCTCAGATAGAAAAACTGAAACATGAACATAAAAAACAACTTAACGCTCTTACTTTGGAAACTCAAAAAGCCAAGGCTGAGTTGTTAACTTGTCAAAAACAGTTCTCTGCATACAAAAAGCATTCAACGAAACGAATAGATGACCATCTTGAAGAAATTGTCGGCTTACAAAACAAACTCAAAGAGTTTCAAAATGTTGTTTATAAACATGGTGAGTCAATCACAACTATTCAAAAGTTTACTTTAAAACCCAATCCAAATGCATATGGACCGAATCTTACTGATTACAAACCAAAGCTTTCAACCAAAACATTCAAACCAAATCCTGAAGTTTCCAGTGCAGAATATAAAATTGATGATTCTGTTATGAGTGTTGTTGAATATCATCGTCAAGAGGAATTAGATGCAGAAGACGAGAGTCGATCAAAATTAGAAAATGTTGTTTATAACAAACCATTTAACTATTCAAAAGCTGTCACTTTCGTCGAACCAAAGGATACTTCTAACACACCTCGGATTATCACACCTAAGTCTGAGTCTTCTAATGTTTCTCCCAAACCAAATTATGCACAAATTTATGGTCCTTTACCTTCACTCAGTGAAGTAAATTCAAAACCTGAAAATCGTCAAATTCTTAGATATTTTGACATTTTCACTTCTGACCTCAAACTTTTAGAACGTGAGATTGAATTTCATTCTGAAATAAAAGTTGAACATTTTCAATCGCCTCAGGCGCGAGAAAAAAGAGATATTTTTCAGAAAAGAATTTTACCCCATGTTAAAATTTTGAAAAATTGTGCATTGTATTGGGAAAGGGAATTTCATAAGGAACTTGGATTGATGAAAATCGTTTTCGAGAAAACAGAAACATCTATTTCAAATACAAAACGTAAAAAGAAAATGTTACAAAAAGATGTTGATCGACTCTTGGAAGATGTTATTTGTGCTAATATCCATAATGTTGTGTTATTGCATTCTTTGTCATATGCATCTGATTATATCTCTGCTGCATCTGTTGATTCTGTTGAAATTGTTGAGAATACTGATAATGTGCCTCACATCGAGTCTTTAAAAGTTGAAAATGAACGATTGTTAAACGAACTTTGAAATTCAAAACGTCGTCTTCAATGGTGTCAAAAACATTGTCAAAATCGTGAACTTGCTTTGCAAAACAAAATCAACCAGTTGCATTCCAAAACCTTTAATCCAAAATTTGAGCAACTGGATGATCAAAACGCGTCTTTGAAACGTCAAATCTCAAAATATGAACAAGAACTTTCAAAAGTTAAAAAGGAATATGGTGTCATATTTGATTTACTCAATCAGACTCGTGATGAAGCATCAAACGAACTTGATCATTATCTTGCACACACTAAAGAAGTCATGAATTTTGCTGGAAATCTTCGTTCCAAAAATCAAGATTTGTAGCACACTATCATTGAGTTGAAAGAGAAGTTAGGAATGTATGCACAAGCTAAGCTTAGCAGCCTTAAGAAAATTGCACCTGTAACTCTTAGAAAAAGTGACAATAGAATGCCTACTGACAAAACACAAGAAACTAATGTGCTTCCTTCTACTGAAACAGGAATAGTTGCCTCTTTTCCAAACGTCCGCACTTCACAGCCTAGGAGCAATACAAGGAAGACTAGGAAGTTGCGACCTAAGAAAAGAACAATAACGAATGCTGAATAGAAGAACACCCTAGTACTTTGAATAAGACCCAAGTTGCACCCACTTTAGATATTGCGTCTGACAAATGTAATAGAAAAAGTGATGTAACGGATGCTGAACCTTTAAGTACTTTTGATATTCAGTCTGACGTTCCATGTGTTATATGTCGTAAAAGTATGCTTTCTGATTGTCATGATAAATGTGTTGCTAAACTTATCTTGTCTAATCTACGGAATCCTAAGAAACGGAATACCTCTACGCCTACTAATACTTCTAAGTCTATACTTGGTAAACCGCCTTCTTTAGATTCTAAGAAACGCATTGATGTCCCTGTAGCTCCAGTATCACCTCCAAGGAATGTAGTACCACCTAGTGCATTCACTAAGACTAAAGCAAAGACTAGTTGGAGATGGCAGAAATGGATACATAATACACTAGGATTTAAATGGATACCTAAAATCATTAATGTGTGTATTTCTACTATAACTACTTCGGAACCCTCTAACTCTTCGGGTTCCACATCTACTTCTATTCCATCTGTGTCGTCTGTGTGTAATGCAGGTGATACAGATCATCCTTTAGATTGTTGATAGCGGATGTTCCCGACACATGACAGGCAATCTTAAACTGTTATCAAACTTTATTGCAAAGTTCATTGGCACTGTCAGATTCGGGAATGATCACTTCGCAGCTATCATGGGCTACGGAGATTACATCAATGGCAACATCAAAATTAGCAGGGTTTATTATGTCGAAGGCCTCGGTCACAATCTCTTCTCAGTTGGTCAATTCTGTGATGGAGATTTGGAAGTTGCTTTTCGGGAGAAAACTTGTTTCATTCGTGATCTAAAAGGAAATGATCTTATGTCTGGCTCTCGCAATTCAAGTCGCTACACTATCTCCATGCAAGACATGATTGCTTCATCTCCCATCTGTCTACTTTCAAAGGCAACATCATCAAAATCTTGGCTATGGCAACGTCGTCTCTCACATCTAAACTTTCAAACTATAACCAACCTTGCTCGATACAAACTTGGTGAAGGTCTCCCGAGATTACGGTATTCTAAAGATCACCTATGTTCAGCTTGTGAACAAGGGAAAAGCACTCGTGCTCATTTTCCTTCAAAGGTGGAACACAGCTCACAGCATGTGCTTCATCTTCTTCACATGGATTTGTGTGGTCCGATGCACGTGCAAACGATAAATGGCAAACGCTACATCTTGGTAATCGTAGATGACTACTCCAGATGGACTTGGGGTTATTTCCTTAGCAGTAAAGATCAAGCTCCACATATGATCATCACCTTTCTCATGAAAATTCAAGTTCAGCTCCGGAACACTGTCAGACAAATTCGAACAGACAAAGGAACTGAATTTGTGAATCAAACTCTTCATGCACATTATGAGAAAGTAGGAATTGAGCATCAAACATCAATTGCACGTACCCCAGAACAAAACGGAGTTGTTGAAAGACGAAACCGTACGTTAGTGGAAGCTGCCAGGACGATGTTAATCAATGCTAAACTTCCAGATTACTTGTGGGCAGAAGCCGTCTCAACTGCATGCTACACTCAGAATCGCTCAATGATTACAAAACGCCACAACAAAACACCTTTTGAGCTTATCCACAATCGAAAACCGAATCTCAAACACTTTCATGTATTTGGATCCCTTTGCTACCCAAATAATGATCGTGATGACTTTGGAAAGCTAAAAGCCAAAGCTGACATTGGAGTCTTTATTGGATACTGTGAGAATTCAGAAGGTTACCGGATCTGGAATCGTCGTACAAAGCAGGTTATGGAAACAATTAATGCACATTTTGATGAGCTTACAGAAATGGCTTATGAGCATAACAACTTTGAACCCGGTCATAACCGTTTAAACTTCCTCAAACCCCATCATCAGCTGAACCAAGCCCCCAGCTTACTCGTCAACAAATGGAAAAGCTATTTGCTCCGCTGTTTAGTGATGACATTGATGAACGTGCTCAAGGTGTATCTGATGTTTCCGCTGCTCAACCTGATCATATTCCAATACCTGATACACCTGCTACAACAACTACTGTTGAAGAAGCACCACCAGTTGACTCTACAATAACAGTTGAACAAACTGCTTCCAACGACGCTGAACCAGCTGATGATGTTCTGAACAATGAAGTACCCCCACCCTCAGATTTTGATCCAAATGCATTCTTTAACTCATTTGCCAATGAAACTGCTGCAGCTGATGTCGTGGAATCATCAACAAGCCATTTGAATCCTCAAAATCTGCACAATGTATACCAACATCAACCCTTTACACATCGTTGGACAAAAGACCATCCTCTTGAGAATATTATTGGTAACCCGAATCAACCAGTCGTAACGAGACAACGTCTTCACACAGATGGTGAACATTGCATTTATGCACTCACTGTCTGCCAATCTGAACCTAAAAACATTAAAGATGCAATGAAAAAAGACAACTGGATTGAATCCATGCAAGAAGAACTCAATCAATTCAAACGTCTTAAACTATGGGAACTGGTTGAAAGACCAACAGGGGTCTATGTCATTGGACTCAAATGGATTTGGAAGAACAAATTGGATGCTGAAGGGAACGTAATTAGAAACAAGCCACGTCTGGTGGCTAAGGGTTATAGACCGGAAGAGGGTATTGACTTTGAAGAATCATTCACTCCGGTTGCTCGTCTTGAGGCTGTTCGGATATTTCTAGCGTTCGCGGCCCATATGAATATAACGGTCTTTCAGATGGATGTCAAAACTGCAATTCTGAATGGGAAACTGAAAGAAACGGTTTATGTCAGCCAGCCTGAAGGATTCGTTGATCCCGAGTTCCCGAACCATGTCTATAAACTGAACAAAGCTCTGTACGGACTCAAACAAGCTCCTCGGGCGTGGTACGATAAGTTATCATCCTTCCTCATTGCCAATAATTTCACCAAAGGTTCAGTCGACCCAACTCTTTTCATACAATATCACGGGGCACACATTTTAATTGTTCAAATTTACGTGGATGACATCATTTTTGGGTCAACACATAAAAAGTACTCAATCGCTTTTGCAAAACTAATGAAAAAACATTTTGAAATGTCCATGATGGGTGAACTTACGTTCTTTCTAGGACTGGAAGTTCATCAATCTCCCCGTGTTATTTTCTTGAGTCAGTCCAAGTATACCCTTGAGTTGTTAAACAAATTTGGAATGCAAAACTGTGACACCTATGCCACACAATGGCACATACCAAGAAACTAGAGGCTGATTTACATGGGAAATTGGTGGACCCTACCAAATACCGTAGTATCATTGGGTCTCTCATGTATCTAACAGCCAGCAGACCTGATATTGTTTTTGCCGTATATCTTTGCTCCCGTTATCAGTCGAGACCAACTAAAACCCACCTCTCTGAGGCTAAAAGAATCCTCCGATACATCAAGGGAACCATTAACTTGGGGATCTGGTATCCGAAGGATTCTGGTTTTAAACTAATAGCTTTTTCAGACGCTGATCACGCAAGATGCTTAGATTCACGAAATAGTACTTCAGGAGCATTACAATTTCTTGGTGATAAACTAGTGTCATGGCAATCGAAGAAGCAGGATTGTACATCGCTGTCCTCAACTGAAGCAGAATATGTAGCCATGTCAGCGTGTTGTGCTCAAGTCATTTGGATGAGAACACAACTCAAAGACTATGGTTACATATTTGTCAAAATCCCGATGTACTGCGACAATCGGAGTGCTATTGCGATCTCGTGCAACTCTGTTCAAAATTCAAAATCAAAGCACATCGATATTCGATATCATTTCATCAAGGACCATGTGGAATAGGGTACCGTTGAATTATACTTCGTGGGTACTGAATACCAACTGGCAGATCTCCTCACCAAAGCCTTAGCTCCTGCTAGGTTTAATGAGTTGGTCCACCGGATTGGCATGTGGTGTTTGACTCCAGAGGAACTGGATGAACTCTTAAAACATTCTTAAAACCAGTCAAAAACCAAAACCTCTTTTGTAAATATTTTTCAAAAAAAAAACAAAATACAAAATTATAAAATCTGATAAAACAACAAAAATATTCTTCTATCTATATTTCTTTTCACAAGGCAAGTACAAATCTTCCGTCAACACTTTTATCTTTCAAAATTCAGTATTTTCTCGATCAAGTGTTGAGGGGGAGAAAGCAAATATTTTACGGTTTCATAAAAACCTTGTACTTGCATGTTACCTTATCCCGGTTTTTTCTTTATTAATGGTGGTCACATTTCTGGTTTACTGACACTCCTCGGACTCAAATTTATAAAACTTCATTATTTCTTAAGTCGACGGGGGAGTGTCGTCAAGTTTTTCTTTCCAAATATCATACTTTTAGTAACCAAAATGGAAGTTTTGGGCGATGAATGTAAATGGTTAAGGTGGAGGGACTGAGAGTGTCAAATGCTCAAAGTATTTTTGAGTAAAACATTTCAAAATTCATTTACTTCACCTCATTTAATTCTCAACCACCTAAATCCTACGCCTAATAATCAACTTTCAAATCCGAGTTCTTGATCTTCAATTTGTAAGTGGTTTCATAATCTTAACGTGTTTACAAACAATGGTTTTGATTCTTTCGTAAATCCAACGGTTAAAACTTGAGTTTGAGTGATTGTTGTGTTCTACGCATAAGCTATGAACACATAATCAAGTTTGAGTGTTTATGGTTAAAATGGTTGTGTCAAAACGTTTGTTTAATCATATTAATACCATTTTTATCACTAATACTCACCCAGAAACACGAATTGATTGACTTTGAAAATTAGGGTTCATGCGTAATTTTTAGGTGTTTTCATATGTGGGAGTTTCTGGATAAAAGGATGGATGTGTATTGTTGTTTTCATGATTAATTGATAGTATCTAGGCTTAGATCATTCCCAGAAACATCAATTGTGATTTAGGGTTTATGTTCTTGAGAATTAGGTACTTTTGATTCACAAGTTCTTTTGTGTTAAAACTTAGATAAAACAATTCAATAGGCCTCCTAGACATCCCAGAAAAATCTTGGTGCATTTCCCATGGTTAAATCGCTTACTCGTAATTTTTGAATATTTAGGGTTTAAGTTTTACGCATAAGTTGTTCTACGCGTAACTGTGTTGATTGAATATGTCATGTTTAAACTGAAAGAGGTTGGATGTCATGTTAATGTATGAGTTATGATTCATTTATTTCAGGTTTTCTACGCGTGAAAATTCAGAATCAAGGTTACTTGAACATCTACGCATAAGGATCACCTTACGCGTAGAATTTTATGTGTAAGAGAAATCTTACGCGTAAGGTTGTACAGTGGGGACTACGCGTATCATGTGAAGGATATGCGTAAACAGTAACCTCTACGCATAAGGTTCACTCTTACGAGTAAGCCTTACGCGTAAGGTTCCATATACGCTTACGCGTAAGTTTTACGCATAAGGCCCTCTTTTCCTACGCGTAATATTTCTTACGCGTAAGTCAAGAACCTACGCATAAGCTTACGTTTACGCGTATAATCACTCCTGTTTACGCATAAGCTTGCAAAATCTACGCCTAAGCCTAGTTTTAACCAAAATTATGAATTGTTACGCGTGCAAACTTGTAGATAAATAAATCATAACGCCACGAAACCAAAACGTCACTAATAAGCTTAAACGTTTAATAAGTTGTGAAAAATAAGTGAAAACTTGGACTTTAAAACTCAAGGGTAATCAAATCACGAAACTTATCACGACGTATTTGGACTATTATGGCATTTCAATTAACAGCCTTAATTGAATAACAAATTAATTGTGGTATTTTGGGTAAATGGTAAGTTATTGACAAACATTAGATTCGATGCCCGTTAATCGGTTGTGTTTGGGAAATTGGAAGTGTTTTATGGTGTTGGGTATGTTTGATTTTCAGTTTAGATGGCGAGATTGGTATGAGATTGTTTGGAGGATTTATTAGGATTGTGAAAATTGTTTATTTTGGGTTTAATGATATATATGTCAACTTTGCGCTACGTCAGGTGTTATCTTGACTTTCTAGTCTCGACTACCCTGACAGCGCCGTAACATGGTCTTTAGTATTTATTTGGGCAATATGATTGTGTAAAAACTGGGAGTAATGACTCGAACTTGGGAACTCGAAACGAATAATGACTCGAAATTTATATCGAAATTTATATCGGAATTCTATATTGCCATTATATATCGAAATTTATATTGAAGCTTTTATCGAAATTTATATTAAATTTTTATTAAAATTTAAATTGAAATTTTTATTGAAATTTATAAGTGAGATGAATGAATTTATATTTATATCGAATTTATATATATATATATATATATATATATATATATATATATATATATATATATATATATATATATATATATATATATATATATATATATATCTACTAGTAAATCGTACTAGATTATATGAATGATAAATGGTTTTGTACTAAGCATTCGATAACAAAGCTCGCCTTGTTATCCAACATTTTAAAAAGTGAACCAACGTTTAAAAGTAGAAATGTTTTGTAATAACGGAGTCATCAAATGTTTCGAGGGTACGTTTATCGAAGGGTGTCATTTTTAAATATTTAATGTCATTTATGTGTTGTGCATGGGTTACGGATGACCTAACATTAATAGGGTCGATCCACGTGGATAACGGACTTATTAGGTTAACGAACCTAATAAGCGCCCGCTATGTACGTAGGATAACGATATTAATGGGTGAATTATCTTTATAACTCGTTAGGATGTGTTTGGTTTTGGGGTAATAAGCGACATGAACAAATGGTTGAGTTTATCGAGTTGACGAATTCGATAAGGTCTAACTATTTATTCCAAAACTTATTAAACTATAAAGTTTATCATATAGACGTCTCATTGTGTCATTATGAGTCGCATTGTGGTTATTTGAGTGCATTCATGGTGATTGTCGAGTCGATACCACACACACACACACACGATGATACCTAACGCTAATAACTAAATGGAACAACGAGATATTTTGAGATAAGGAAATGAATACATTTTGGGCATATAACATTGAAGTTGGGAATATATACTAAGATTTGGTTATAAACTGGTTGTGCCTTGCTTAATAAGAATTTATCGAACCTCTATTGAATATAGACTGATCACCTATATTCAGCAAGAGACAGCAGGACATGGACTGAGCACCTATGTCCGTCTCAGAGGTGAATTTTACAAATACTGGGAATTGTTATAACAAAATTGTGTTCGGATTTGAGATTGGTTTTAAGAACGATAAACTTAAGGTAGACTCGCACACTCACACTCGCTAAACATCACGAAACCCCGCACTCACACACGACACACTGGCATCGTAACACCTCTAGAATTGTAACACTCCTGGCATCACTATACGTCTCCGTTTATGTGAAATTCTTGGTTGTAGCACTTGAGCGTAGTTCGCCATAAATTGGGAGAGACCCGATTGGCACTGTTTTCGTCCGAATTGTTTTTCGACATAAGCCTCGTTGATCTTAATCAAGCATTTGAAATTATTTTGGGCTATTTTTGGATTTGGTCTTGACTATTTTGGATTCGGTATTGGATTTTGGTCCTTGGGATTTTGAATTTGAGATTTTGATCTCGTTCTGAGTTTTAACTCGTCAATTGACTTCGAGTCATTGTTTGGCCTCGAATTATTATTCGGCTCCGTTTCGTTGATAATTTTGTTAAAATCATCTTTCGACCTTTAATCGGTATTCGATTTCGAAACGTCATCCGGTCACATGGTGATAGTAACCGTATTGGAATTATCATTCCACCATATTTCGATAGTAATCTTGTTGAGAATTATCATTCCACATCGTTTCAGTAGTAACACCGTGGATTTGGCATATAGCCTTGTTTCGTTGGTAACCCTGTTATCGACACTTATACCTCAAGCCTAGTCTTGAAACGATTTTTGAGAAAACTTCTGAAACCTTACCATTTCACTCGATGTTAATTTTTAGCAACGTCATCTGGTCGACATTGCTTCGCTAACAGCTTTCAGTAAGGTAGTATCTTACGTGTTGTTGATGTCGTACCTTATCCTCTATTAGGGTACCCCTATTGATAACGATCTAACGACTTGTTTTAGTAAAGATGTTCATCGAGTATTATCCTTAGATATTGTTCTGTCAATGTTGACTCTAGCAACATTGAACCCTCAACATTGTTTGTCAACAATAGACTACTACGTTACACCACCGGTAATGGTAATACCTACCCTATTCTATCAATATGGTACCTTACACACCATAGATGAGAAATTATCTAGCATACCTACTTAGAGCCGTTGATGTTTACTCGTATGAAGGAAATGATTTGGATATCAATTGGTAGTTGAACTTCTTTTGGAGATTATAATTTTGGAGTTGAACCTTGAAACCTTTTGCGTTAAGTGTTAAGTGCACCAATGAGTCAATCGAATGACTGTGGTTAGTAACCAATACTCTTTTTTAGGAGTCGTACTTTCGTCTCTAACCTAGAGGTCATGCTAAGTCAATCGACCAATTACTGGTAGTAATCAACACTTTCTAATAGAGACATACTCTGAACTTTCTAGAATTCCCATCTAGTGGAGATTCCATGCTCAGCAGAAATCTTGAAATCCTAAGGAGAAACCTGAACCAAGTTCTCTAGGACAATCACATAATCCTTCTCTCATCATTCAAGAAGCACCTGCTAACCCTTCGGACCTCTCACCAAACGATAAGCTACACCATAGACGAAACCTTGGAAGTAGATTCCCGCCTTTAACTAAGTGGTTGTTAATAGCCTTACCAAGCTATTCACCTCCCACGAATTTGTAAAAAGGAAAAAGTATGGACGACAATGCTCGTCTCTCCTCATATAGTTATAGCAACACTAGAGAACCCAACTATCTCTTTAAGGAGGTGAGGTAGTACCCAATCCTCTCCCTCCGGTAAAGTGACTTGCTCCAATAAGCTAGACCTCACCTTTGAACTCTAGCTCCTTACCTTCTTTCCACTATGGCACTTCTATTGGAAAGAGGGAAATTCCCTTGATCCGTTTTCCCTATCTGAGATTTAATTGGTTAGTACACACCTGATCCTCCTTCCTCAACTTTCAACTCATTTCGATATTCTTTAAGGAAGGAGTACGATCGAAAAACCTAAGTTATACAAATGGACTTCTCCACACTTAAAGGAAACCGTGTGCCTTAGGAGATGCTGATTTCCATCCCTTCCGGATTATGGCAATCGTCACACACCCATGTTTCATCTATCACTTCCTAGGGCCGAGAGAACCGATCTGGATATGTTGCAGTGTATCATCTCCAGACAAATGGCAGAAGTAGAGAAACCATTCGAACCCTAGTAGAACACGTAGCGTGCCTGTTAAGTTTGACAATGGTCGGGATAGACACCTTCCCTTGCCCAACTTCTACTATAACCATACCTATCATTTTAGTACCTCAAAGGCACCGTAAGAGATCCTCTATGGATGTAAGAGTAAATGCAGATTGTTGGGTTGAAATGGAAATACCCAACCTACCAACTCTGAACCTATTGAAGAAGATACCAAGGAAACCGTTCTAAGTAGAGATGGATATGTAAGTTACTCATAAATCATTTGGAGACATAGACAACAAAAGTCTCTTGAACCATTCGAGATAACCTAAAATTTAGCTTTTGGAGCCACCATGAAATTATGAGAAACGAGTAGTAAACGTGGAAACTTAATCCCCGCTATGTCAATCCTTTGGGAAAATCCTGGCTAGATTGAGACCAGTAGCTTAGAGCCTTAAGCTACCATCGAGACTCAGTAGAGAGTTCCCAACGTTTCGTGTGTAATAGGAAGAAATGACTTGTCGATGAGGCAATTGTTATCTTTTTGGGAAGTCCTAATCTTTGGACGTTTAAACTTCGATGGCCTATCAAAATCATAGATGATGAAACCTAACAACTTAGTAAAAGTTGCCTCTCTGTCTTCGAAGTTCATAGAAACTTGCAGTAAGATTCTTGATTCACGTAGAGAACGTGAAGATAAGCCCTCGTGCTTTTGCACTCACCCCTTCTAGACTGTAAAGGATGACTTGAATTGAATCGCGAGGACGCGATTCCTTTTAAGGAGGTGAGGCTGTGACAACTCGTAAATTCCTCGATGCGTCGTAATTGGAGAAACGTCGATTTGAGCGATCGTTTGATTTAATTTGAGGCACAAGTCGTATTTTATACCGTTTTTATTGGAATTAATATTTTAGAAACAATGACGTAACTCTCGGGTCACGAATCCTTCGTTCTCTAGTCAAAACGAGCCTCGAATCAAAGATATTGAAAGTTTTACAAAGTTACATTTAGGTCCTTGTGATAGTTTTACTGCAGCCCCTATACTTTCAACTTTACAAGAATAGTCCCTCATGGTAGTATAAATACCCAACTCACACACACCTCCCTCATTTTACTTCACCACTTTCTCTCTCTATAAAACACACACACAATTATCACCCTCTCTCTCTCTAAAATCCGGCCATCCCATCTAGGGTTCCGGCGCCACCACTTTTTCCGGCCAACTTCCGGCGACCTCCAATAATTACACCACCCATCTCAAATGATAGATCGGGTGATTGTGGTCACGTTTATGCAACTTGCATACCACGAAGCAATCACACGCGCTCCACATCTAAATTTTAAACTTCGGATTCTTAGGGTTTTGAAATAAAACAAGTATTAAGGATCGTGCTTAGATGGATACGAGTTGTACTCGTAAAGGACGCCATCAACACCCTCTTTTCTACTCCTTTCTCTCAGTAACACCACTACCCATCTCATATCTCTTTTGTTATTCCATTTTAACGAGTCAATATGTTGTTGTTTTCGTGGTTAAAAGTAAATAATACATGTTATGAAAAATGGTTTTTATAGTAAACTCGAGTGGGAACGAAATATAAACGAAATGATAATTTATCTTGTTCTTGGTTTGAATATTGAAACGTTTGATTTACATACGTGTGGTGTTATAACCGAGTCATGGTGTTTGGATTCTAAAGTGGATAAAGGCAGTTTTTATAAAATTCGTGTGGTACCCCCTGTTTACAAAACGTATGGTATTAACTCTTGTGCATGTGGTAAGTTTAGATTTATTATGTTGCTTCTTGGTCATCAGTTTGGGTCTTGGTAAGGTGAGGATATATTCTTTTATTTCCTGTTCGAGAATACAAAAAGAGGATGTCATGAATTTGGTGTTTAGAACTCTTGTCGTGGTAACAGTTGGGGTACGAATGACTCACTGAGTCGAGTTGACTCAGTGGGTCGGGTCAACTCTTGGGATTGGTGATTATTTTGGGTTCTCGGATCAGTTACGGGTCGGGTCAACCGTGAGTCGGGTCGGGTTAAACCATGGGGATTCTCAGATTTGGTAATATTGATTTAAGTTGTGATAATCCGTGTTGTTAACAAGTATCAACTTAGTTGGTAAATTGGATATAACAAAGAGTTGAACTAGTTATGGATACAAATTGATAAGGCGCGTTAATAGTTATAAGTTATAAGTAGTAAGTGCGGTTAATATGGAATGTGGAAACAAATACTATCGGACATATTTGGTCACTAATTCTTAGACTTAGACGGATATAATATATGTTAGACTCGAACGAATAATGAATGAGCTACTTATAAAACGGGACGATATACGTTAATAACTAATTATGTAATTAATAAATGGACATAGTATAATTAGTATTTCGTTATAAATTATAAGGTTCAACACGGTTTATGAATTAAAGATGACATTAGATACCCAAGATATATTGGTTATGAGTTATACTATATTAAATGTTTTGGCTTGAACGAGTATAAGGTATTAGACTTGGAAATAGGTTTACTACATTTGTTTTGTGATATGCTTGAATGTTCTATTTTCTCATAACAACTAATGACGAGATGTTTTGATATATAAATTGTCAACAAGCACGGCTTTATTCAGTTAAAAATCCTTATTGTCTACGATAATAATTGGAGTTTTATAAATACAAAACATATTTCATAAACTTTTTGATAAAAATTATATGGATTAGTGTGTTGTACTTTAATAAGCATTTTGGTTTAAAGGAGCTAAATATATTTGTTTTGCGATAAAACTGAATATTTCGTGTTCACATTTAAGTTGATGTTGAGTTATATAACTATAAATATTAATAACGGATATGGTTTAATGTATTATAAACTCTTATTAAATTCAACGGTAACTCATGTTTTATAACACATGCTAGCTTTTATAAACTTGTTTGGAGATATTATTTTGATGATATAACTTATTGAAGTCCTATTGATTTGGAAACGTTGGAATAAACGAACGTGTCATTTATAGTACACTATTTACTAGACCTTATATGAAGTAATTTCGGGTAAACTCGTATGATTATGAATAACGATTGAGATACCTTTATTAATTGAGCGATAAATGGAAACTTATCTTTTATTATTGAACATGTACGTTTGAGAATTGTTGGGTAAATTGTCGAAGCTTATCAATTAACCTATTTATGATACATAAATAGTTGTCGTCGCTTCCTAGTCTTTGACTAGCTTGAGTATTGTCGGTATTTCTCAATTTGGTCGATGTCTTTTCCTGTTTGGCGTGAGTTATGGTCTGTATGTCTCGATTATGTCGATGTCTTCTTTTCCTTCGCGTGAGTTGTACATCGCGTCTATGTTTCTTACCACCACACGAAACGTTAAAACTGAACTTTTGAGATAATGGTTATGAACTTTTGGGAATGATAATGGACTTTTGAAAGTAACGACATGAATGATCCATGAAAACGACAACACATTACTTTCTATTGATTTCTTTATCGTATGAGCTGTATTCTAAGAATATCGTATACGCATTAGGTTGCGTCACAACTATTCTATTGTACTCGTCGTACAATATTTTGGATGCCTTGGAGATTAGCTTTAGATGTCAGTCGTGTCAATAGTGAATAGTACGTTGTTGTGCCGTGATTACCTGTTATCTTCTGCTAGTATTTATTCGTACATTGTTGTGGCTAAGGTGAGTTTCATAGCCCCACTTTTATCTACGTTTTTAACTAATTTGGGGTGAGAATCATGCTACTGTTTTCGGACCGTGAAAACTATTTGGATTTGATTATATGCTTGACTGTTTAGATAGATGTGCGGTAGTTGTTTCCTTAGTCTAGGTTGAACCGTACCTAGCTAAGAATAGACTTCTACATCGACCTAGTCCGGGGTTGGCAATTGTTCTAGATTTTTCCACGACAGTGCTGGACTAGAGTCGCGGGGCCCGAGTAATCCCTGGATGTGGGATATGATTATGGTTGGAGATCCGGGTAGGATCGGTGTGCAAACGGTATTTATCTATCTTAGATCTTGCATAGCAAATCAACTCTTACTGGTCCACTATGATTTTGTTGAACTTAAACCTATGAACTCACCAGCGTAAGCTGACCTTTTAGCATGATTTCTCAGGAATTTGAGAGATGTATGGAATACGTGATCGGTAGAAGCTTGGCAAGAAGGCGGGTTCAAGGATCATTTCTGACTCTGATAAACTTTGGGGACCTAATTTATGAAATCATGTTTTGGGCCTAATATTTATACTTTTAGATTAAACGTTTCGAATACTAAAATTTGGGATTGGTTTTGAATGTTAGATGACCATCTTTTTACTATATTTGTGTGAGATACCAATCCAATAGTAACGCCCCGAAAACTTGATTAAGTCTTCCGCTGTATCGAGATTTGGGGGTGTTACACCAAATGCATTCCCGTTAACTTAGATGTGGCTGTTGGAATCACCCCTAAACCTTAATTCAAGTGTTAGTGATTCATATGTAATAGTTAGCTTAATATGGCCTTTATGTTAGTAATTAGCCTTAGGCTTATGTAGAAGGCCCATATGCCTAGGCCTAAGTCCAATAAGGAAAGGAAGGGACTAGGAGTGTTGCCCTAGCTCCCTCTTCTATAAATACCTTGTAATAACCCTCACTTGAGGGTTGGTTGTTCAATTTATTCACTCTCACATTTCCTACGCATAACCGGTCAAGTCATACGAGTGTGTGTGTGTGTTTATTGTTCATCCGATCTCTTTCACTGCTCTCTTTCTTCTCTTGTTGCTTCTGTTGTAAAACTAGTGACCTAACAGTGGTATCAATCGCCAAATAGTTGGGTGAATCGTTTTGTTGCTTAAGTGAGTTTTGGTCTTACGCGTAGCAACGGTTCCAACTTTGGTTCGCTTAAAAACACAATTTTTACACTTTTTAATCCAAGATTCTTGTACTTTCAACGTTTTAAGGTGTTAAAATAACTGTTTTTGGCAAAAAGTTTCAACCTTTACGTGTGGATCATAGTTTTTAAGCTAGCTTTTTTACGAGGGTATCTTTCTACGCATAACTGTTTTATAAGCTTTGGATCATCAAGTTTCACACTCTTGTGTTATTTTGGTTATATTGAAGATACTTCATCACAAAAATCTGGTTTAGAAACATCTTTGGGCAAAAATCATTTTAGGAGGAGTTCTACGCGTATCAAAACCCTAAAACTACGCGTAAGTATTCCTTGGTTTGATATTCAGTTTTCGTGGTTTACTCCGTGTTTTCTTGCTTGGATAAGCCTGAAAACACGTCGACTTTGGATATCTTTTGCACTGTGATAGTGTAAAAGATCACTTGAGTTAAACCCTAATCTTACGCATAAGCTTAAGCTTACGCGTAGATTTCTTTACGCATAAGATTCATCTTACGCCTAAGCTTTGTTTTACGCATAAGGTAATCCTATTACTGTTTACGCATAACTTTAGTGTTTTTCTCCTTACTTACGCGTAAGCTAAACCTACGCGTAACTTTTGCTGTTACGCGTAACTTTGGTGTTTTTACGCATAAGTGTTATCTTGCCTACACGTGATTTCTACGCCTAAGGATACTTCATCAACAAAGGTTCATTCAACTACAAATATCCATTTTAACAACACAAGTTTTCAACATGTCTCAACTTCCATACTCTAATTACTTTCCTTACACTTATACTCAATGACAACAACAATTAAGTCCAGAACATCAACAATTTAATCAACTACAACAAGTATATCAACAACAATTTAATCAACAACATACTCCACTCCTTGTAGCAATTCCACAACCTCAAATGGTTCAACCACCACCTTGTGTTCAAGTACAACCTTACACAAACGTTTACAATCAAAATCCATCCAGGAATACTATGAAGGAACCCACTTGGTTTGCTAAGATGTGTGAAGCTTTAAGTAGCCAACAATCCATTCATGAGGCTGGATCATTTGATAGACCTCCAATCCTCACTCCCGGGAATTATGATCAATGGGTGATTAGGTTCTTTAGGTTTTGTGATCTAAAGAAGCCACATGGAAAGTTCCTAAAGAAGGTTATCTTAGAAGGTCCATTTTAGATGCCAATTATCACTACACCCGGAGATCCAACTGCTCTTCCACCAAGAGATGATCTCACTCACATTGCAACTCTTGCTGAACTTTCTGGAGATGATCTTCTACACTACGAGGCTGATGAGCTTGCAATGCAATACATCCTTTTAGGACTACCAAATACAATCCTTCGCAGTGTTGATGCTCAAAAGACTCAAAAGCTATGTGGGAACACATTCATCTTCTCATGGAAGGAACTGCACTCAATCAAGAGGATATCGAATCCAAAATCTACTTGGATTATGAACACTTCATGATTGAACCTGGAGAGACACTAGAGTCTTATCATCATCGATTCTCAGACATCATCAATGATTTGGATAAACACAACATCATCATGCCAAGAATTGCTGTCAATACAAAGTTCCTAAGTAGTCTTGGTCCTGAATGGGAGAAGTATGTCATTTTCCTTCGACAAGCGAAGAACATGCATCATGCTACTTACGGTTTGTTGTACGACTATTTGAAGCCTCATCAGAAAGAAGTTGATAAGGAAAGGATTATCCGTGGTCAAACAGTTTCACCTTCACTACCAGATAATCAACAACTTGCTTTGTGGGCTCAAACTAGTTATCCTCCTCAACCAACAGCCATACTTACACCATATGATCCTTCACAGC
This sequence comes from Chrysanthemum makinoi, assembly GCA_910596185.1. Taxonomy (NCBI): domain Eukaryota; kingdom Viridiplantae; phylum Streptophyta; class Magnoliopsida; order Asterales; family Asteraceae; genus Chrysanthemum; species Chrysanthemum makinoi. The sequence goes on from OU343217.1 coordinate 187,057,492, forward strand.
AACAAACTCAATTGGTTCCATACACAACAACAATGATCAAGCATTCTACAGTGAAGCTAATGAGGACTCCGATGCTTTCGATGCACTGAAAGATGGATTTGCTATGATTGCTAAAGCTTTTGGCCATTACACTAACAAATCCAACAATCGCATTCGTTCCTCTTCTAACACAAGGAATTAGGCTGTTGTGAACAATGGACGAGTTGAGGTTCAGAATCATGGTTATGGTCGTCAGATGGGAGGTGGTCAAGGGTTTATTGCTAGGAATAACATGGGTGCTCCACAACAACAGAGAGCTCAAGTGGTTGAACATGGGAATGCTCAGAATGGGATGAATGGTCTTAGATGCTACAACTACAATGATAAGGGACACCTGGCTAATGCATGCCCTAAGCCGAGGACTAGAGGCAGTGCTTATCACAAGGAGGCTTTACTATTGGCTCTTAAGGATGAAGCTGGTGGAACTCTCACAAACAAAGAACAGAGCTTTATGGGTAATGCTGACTCAGATGATGACATGGAAGACTTGCAGGCTAATGCAGCAGTGATGTTGATGGCTAATATGCAAGAGCTACACATGAGTGACACAGGCCCAGTGTATGACACTGATGGCTTGTCTCAGGTACATGAGCAAACCATTATCATCTCTGAACTTATATCTCAGCCAACATCTGAATCCGACGAGGCTCAGACTGTTCAACATGAGCCGTCCACATCTCAGTATGATGATTCTCAACTAGACCCCGTCGTTACATTTGATGATCAAGATGACCCTATGGTTACCTTTGATACTCAAATTGACTCCGTGGTCATACTTGAGGATCTGAATAATGATCATGTTGTGACTCACGTTGAACACGCTGAACCTTTGCGTAATCCAGATATTATTCTTTTACTTAAAGACCAACAATCCCGAATGGAAGAATGTTGTGAACGGAATAACCAATTACACAGTAAAAATGCACTGTTAACTAAGGATATTGAATACTTACAAAAGCAACTCAACTTTTTCAAAACTCAAGAAAAACGTGAACAAGGGTTTGAAGCCGCTTTTGCTAAATCACATCAAAACGAAAAATATTTAGAACGATAGATGCATGATCTAGCCGCTTCGAAGAATGCTTTGTTGTCCGATATAGAACAACTAAAAAATGAACATAAAAAACAAATTAACGCTCTTACTTTGGAAAATCAAAAAGCCAAGGCTGAGTTGTTAAATTGTCAAAAACAGTTCTCTGCATACAAAAAGCATTCGACGAAATAAATAGATGACCAACTGGAAGAAATTTTCGGCTTACAAAACAAACTCAAAGAGTTTAAAAATGTTGTTTATAAACATGGTGAGTCAATCACAACTATTCAAAAGTTTACTTTAAAACCCAATCCAAATGGATATGGACTGAATCTTGCTGATTACAAACATAAGCTTTCTACAAAAGTATTCAAACCAAATCCTGAAGTTTCCAGTGCAGAATATAAAATTGATGATTCTGTTATGAGTGTTGTTGAATATCATCTTCAAGAGGAATTAGATGCAGAAGACGAGATTCGATCAAAATTAGAAACTGTTGTTTACAACAAACCTTATAACTATTCAAAAGCTGTCACTTTCGTTGAACCAAAGGATTCTTCTAACACACCAAGGATTATCACAAAAACGTCTGAGTCTTCTAATGTTACTCCCAAACTAAACTATGCACAAATTTATGGTTCTTTACCTTCAATCAGTAAAGTAAAACCCGAAGATCGTCAAATTCTTAGATATTTTGACATTTTCACTTCAGACCTCAAACTTTTAGAACGTGAGATTGAATTTCATTCTGAAATAAAAGTTGAACATTTTCAATTGCCTCAGGCATGAGAAAAACGAGACATTTTTCAGAAAAGACTTTTACCCCATGTTAAAAATTTGAAAAGTTGTGCATTGTGTTGGGAAAAGGATTTTCATAAAGAACTTGGATTGATGAAAGTCATTTTTGAGAAAACAGAAACATCTATTTCTAATACTAAACGCAAAAAGAAAATGTTAAGAAAAGATGTTGATCGACTCTTGGAAGATGTCATCTGTGCTGATGTCCATAATGTTGTGTTCTTGAATTATTTGCCATATACATCTGATTATATCTCTGCTGATTCAGTTGATTCTGTTGTTACTGTTGAGAATACTGATAATGTGCTTCAGATCGAGTCTTTAAAAGTTGAAAATGAACGACTCTTAAATGAGCTTTCAAATGCAAAACGTCGTCTTCAATGGTGTCAAAAAGATTGTCAAAATCGTGAACTTGCTTTGCAAAACAAAATCAACCGGTTGCAATCAAACTCTTTTAATCCTAAATTTGAGCAACTGGATGATCAAAACGCGTCTTTGAAAAGTCAAATCTCAAAATATGAACATGAACTTGTAAAAGTTAAAAAGGAATATGGTGTCATATTTGATTTACTCAATAAGACTCATGACGAAGCATCAAACGAACTTGATCATTATCTAGCACACACTAAAGAAGTCCTAAATTTTGTTGGAAATCTTCGTTCTGAAAATCAAGATTTGATTCACACTATCTCTAAGTTAAGAGAAATGTTAGGAAAGTATGAACAGCTTCCCCCTACCATCATTAAGAGAATTGCACCAGTAACACTTAGTAAACGTGACCCCAGAATGCCTACTGACAAAACACAAGATACTAATGTGCTTCCCTCTACTGAAACAGGATTAGTTGCCTCTTTTCCAACCGTCCGCACTTCACAGCCTAGGAGAAATACAAGGAATGATAGGAAGTTGCGACCTAAGAAAAGATCAATAAAGAATGATGCAGTAGAAGAACACCGTAGGATTTTGAATAAGACTCCCGTTGCACCTACTTTAGATATTGCGTCTGACAAATGTAATAGAAAAACTGTTGTAACGAATGCTAAACCTTTAAGTACTTTTGATATTCAGTGATGCATCTTGTGTTATTTGTCGTAAAAGTATGAATTCTGATTGTCATGACAAATGTGTTGCTAATGCTATCATCTCTCATTTACGGAATCCTAAGAATCGGAATACCTCTAGGCCCTCTAAACCGTCTAAGTCTATACTTGGTAAACCGCCTTCTTTAGATTCTAAGAAACGCATTGTTGTCCCTGTAGCTCCAGTCTCACCTCCAAGGAATGTAGTACCACCTAGTGCATTCACTAAGACTAAAGCAAATACTAGTTGGAGATGGCAGAAATGGATTTATAACACACTAGGATTTAAATGGATGCCTAAAATAATTGATGTATGTATTTCCCCTATAACTGCTTCGGAACCCTCTAACATTTCGGGTTCCACATCTACTTCTATTCCATCAGTGTCGTCTGTGTGTATTGCGTGATACGATCATTCTCTGGATTGTTGATAGTGGATGTTCCCGACACATGACAGGCAACCTTAAACTGTTATCAAACTTTATTGCAAAGTTCATTGGCACTGTCAGATTCGGGAATGATCACTTCGCAGCTATCATGGGCTACGGAGATTATATCAATGGCAACATCGAAATAAGCAGGGTTTATTATGTGGAAGGCCTCGGTCAGAATCTCTTTTCAGTCGGTTAATTTTGTGATGGCGATTTAGAAGTTGCTTTTCGGGAGAAAACTTGTTTCATTTGTGATCTACAAGGAAATGATCTTATGTCTGGCTCTCGCAGTTCAAGTCTCTACACTATCTCGATGAAAGAAATGGTTGCTTCATCTCCTATCTGTCTACTTTCTAAGGCAACATCAACAAAATCCTGGCTATGGCACCGTCGTCTCTCACATTTAAACTTTCAAACCATCACCAACCTTGCTCGATTCAAACTAGTTTAAGGTCTCCCACGATTCCGATATTCTAAAGATCACCTATGCTCAGCTTGTGAACAAGGGAAAAGCACTCGTGCTCATTTTCCTTCAAAGGTGGAACACAGCTCTCAGCATGTGCTTCATCTACTTCACATGGATTTGTGTGGCCCGATGCGCGTGCAAACGATTAATGGAAAACGCTACATCTTGGTAATCGTCGATGACTACTCATGATGGACTTGGGTTTATTTCCTTCGAAGTAAAGATCAAGCTCCACAGATGATCATCACCTTTCTCACTAAAATTCAAGTTCAGCTCCGGAACACAGTCCGACAAATTCGAACAGACAAAGGAACTAAATTTGTAAACAAAACTCTTCGTGACTTTTATGAGAAAGTGGGAATTGAGCATCAAACATCTATGCTCGCACGCCAGAACAAAACGAAGTTGTTGAAAGACGAAACCGTACGTTAGTGGAAGCTGCAAGAACAATGTTAATCAATGCTAAACTTCCAGATTACTTGTGGGCAGAAGCTGTATCAACTGCATGCTATACTCAAAACCGATCAATGATTACAAAACGCCACAACAAAACACCATTTGAGCTTATCCACAACAGAAAACTGAATCTCAAACACTTTCATGTCTTTGGATCTCTTTGCTATCTGAATAATGATCGTGATGACTTTGGTAAGCTCAAAGCCAAAGCTGACATTGGAGTATTTATTGGATATTGTGATAATTCTAAAGGTTACCGGATCTGGAATCGTCGGACAAAGGAAGTGATGGAAACGATTCATGCTCATTTTGATGAACTTACGGAAATGGCTTCTGAGCATAACAGCTTGGAACCCAGTCACAACCGTTTAAACTTCCCTCAAACCCCCTCATCAGCTGAACAAAGCCCCCATTTTACTCGTCAGCAAATGGAAAAGCTCTTTGCTCCTCTGTTCAGTGACGATATTGATGAACGTGCTCCAGGTGTATCCGATGTTTTCGCTGCTCAACCTGATCATACTCTTATACCTGATACACCTGCTACAACAACTACTGTTGAAGAAGCACCAACACTAGTTGACTCTACAACAACAGTTGAACAAACTGCTTCCAACAATGATGAACCAGCTGTTGATATTCTTAACAATGATGTACCCCCACCTGCAGATTTTGATCCAAATGCGTTCTTTAACCCGTTTGCTAATGTGACTCCTGCCCCAGATGTCGTGGAATCATCAACAAGCCATTTGAATCCTCAAAATCTGCACAATGTATACCAACATCAACCCTTGACTCATCGTTGGACAAAAGACCATCCTCTCGAGAATATAATTGGCAACCCTAATCAACTAGTCGTTACAAGACAACGTCTTCACACAGATGGTGAACATTGCATTTATGCACTCACTGTCTGCAAATCTGAGCCTAAAAACATTAAAGACGCAATGAAAAAAGACAACTGGATTGAATCCATGCAAGAAGAACTCAACAAATTCAAACGTCTTGAAGTATGGGAACTGGTTGAAAGACCAACAGGGGTCTATGTCATTGGTCTCAAATGGATTTGGAAAAACAAATTGGATGATGAAGGGAACGTAATAAAAAACAAGTCACTTCTGGTGGCTAAGGGTTATCGTCAGGAAGAGGGTATTGACTTTGAAGAATCATTTGCTCCGGTTGCTCGTCTTGAAGCTGTTCGGATATTTCTAGCATTCGCGGCTCATATGAATATAACGGTCTTTCAGATGGACGTCAAAATTGTTTTTCTCAATGGACAATTGAAAGAAACGGTTTATGTCATCCAACCAGAAGGATTCGTTGATCCTGAGTTCCCGAACCATGTCTACAAACTGAACAAAGCTCTGTACAGACTCAAACAAGCTCCTCGGGCATGGTACGATAAGCTATCATCCTTCCTCATTGCCAATCATTTCACCAAAGGTACGGTCGATCCAACTCTTTTCATACAATATCACGGGGCACATATCTTAATTGCTCAAATTTACGTGGATGACATAATTTTTGGGTCAACACATAAAAAGTACTCAATCGCTTTTGCAAAACTAATGAAGAAACATTTTGAAACGTCGATGATGGGTGAACTTACGTTCTTTCTAGGACTGCAAGTTCATCAATCACCCCGTGGTATTTTCTTGAATCAGTCCAAATATGCCCTTGAACTGTTGAACAAATTTGGAATGAAAAACTGTGACACCAATGCCACACCAATGGCTCATACCAAGAAGCTAGACGCTGATTTACATGGGAAATTGGTGGACCCTACCAAATACCGTAGTATTATTGGGTCTCTCATGTATCTAACAGCTAGCAGGCCTGACATTGTTTTTGCCGTATATCTCTGCTCCTGTTATCAGTCGAGACCAACTGAAACCCACCTCTCCGAGGCTAAAAGAATCCTCCTATATATCAAGGGAACCATTAACTTGGGGATCTGGTATCCGAAGGATTCTTTTTTTGAACTAATCGCTTTCGACGCGATCACGCAGATGTTTAGATTCATGAAAAAGTACGTCAGGAGCATTACAATTTCTTGGTGACAAACTGGTGTCATGGCAATCGAAGAAGCAGGACTGTACATCGCTGTCATCAACCGAAGCAGAATATGTAGCCATGTCGGCATGTTTTGCTCAAGTCATCTGGATGCGAACACAACTCAAAGACTATGGTTACGTATTTGAAAGAATCCCGATGTACTGCGACAATCGAAGTGCTATTGCTATCTCGTGCAACTCAGTTCAACACTCAAAATCAAAGCACATCGATCTTCGATATCATTTCATCAAGGACCACGCGGAACAGGGTACTGTTGAATTATACTGTGGGTACGAATACCATTAGATCTTCTCACCAAAGCCTTAGCTCCTGCTAGGTTTAATGAGTTGGTCCACCGGATTGGTATGCGGTGTTTGACTCAAGATGAACTGGATGAACTCTTAAAACATTCTTAAAAATCAGTCAAACACCAAAACCTCTTTTGTAAATATTTTTCAAAAAACAAAATACAAAAATATAAAATCTGATAAAACAACAAAAATATTCTTCTAAACTATATTTCTTTTAACTTGGCAAGTACATTTCTTCCGTCAACACTCTAATCTTTTAAAATTCAGTATTTTTTCGATCAAGTGTTGAGGGGGAGAAATTAATCACTTAACAGTTTCACTTAAAACCTTGTACTTGCATGTTACGTTATCTCGGTTGTTTCTTTAATAATGGTGGTCACAATTCTGGTTTACTGATACTCCTCGGACTAAAATTTATAACCTTTCATTACTTTCTTAAGTCGAGGGGGAGTGTCGTCAAAGTTATTTTCAAGATATCCTTCGTTTGATAACCAAAATGGAAGTTAAAAGGCATTGGATGAAAATGGAAAAGGTGGAGGGGCTAAAACTATCAAAACCTTAAAGTTATTTTTCATAAAACACTCCACCAAACTCATTAAATTCATCACATTTATTATTCACCAAACTCATCCTACGCCTAAAATTCGATCTTCATTTCCGTGTATTGGATCATCATTTTGTAAGTGGTTTAATAATCCTAACATGTTTTTAAACAATGGTTTTGATTTTTACTCAAATCCAACGGTCAAATGATGTGTTTGAGTGTGATTCGTGTTCTACGCGTAAGCTATGAACACAAATCACTCATTCGTGTGTTTATGGTTAAAATGAGTATGTCAAAATGTTCATATAACATCATTGAAACTATTTTGATCATAAAAACATACCTAGAAACACGAATTGATTGATTTTGAAAATTAAGGGTTCATACGTTAGTTTGGGGTTTTTCATATGTGAACGTTTTTGGTGTTAAAGATTGTTGTATGAGGTTGTTTTCAAGTTTAATTGATCATATTTGTGCCCAGAAATTACCCAGAAAATTTAATGAGTCATAAATTGGAAACTAGGGTTTATGTTCATACGGTTTGGGTACTTCTGATTCACTGATTATTTGATGTTAAAACTTGGTCATAACACTCACATGACTTCTTAAAACTACCAGAACAAGATTTGTGCAATTCCTATGGCTAGATAACTTAGGCGTAATTCTTAAACTTTACGGTTTAGGTTACGCATAAATTGTCTCTACGCCTAACTGTTTGAATGAGTGTTTGTGATTAAATCTGTTATAGAATGAATGTGTGCGTTAATATTGATGCTATGATGAACTTATTTCAGGTTTGTTACAAGTGAAAATTCAGAATCAAGGTTATTAGCAATCTACGAATAAGGATCACCTTACGCCAGAAGGGTTGCGCGTAAGAGTAATCTACACGCGTGCTACGCCGTAAGGTTCTACATAAGGAACTACGCGTATCCTGTGAAGGATATGCGTAAACAGTGACCTCTACGCATAAGGTTCACTCTTACGAGTAGCCTTACGCGTAAGGTTCCATATACGCCTACGCGTAAGCTCTACGCATAAGGTCCCCTTTTCCTACACGTAGTATTTCTTACGCGTAAGATAAGATCCTACGCGTAAGCTTGCGTCTACGCGTACATACACTATTGTTTACGCATAAGCTTACCATTTCTACGCCTAAGCCTAGTTTAACCTTCGTAATGAATTGTTACGCGTGCAAACTTGTAAATAAATAAGTCATAACATCACGAAACCAATAATGTCACTAATAAGCTAAAACGTTCAACAAGCTGTGTAAAATAAGTGATAACATAAACTTTAAAACTTAAAGTTAACTATCTCACGAAACTTATCACGACGTCATGGGACTATTGAATAAACAAGTGACTTTGGACTCGTAAAAATCATCAACATAGCACGTTCAATAATTAGACAATAAAAACCATATGTTGACTAACATAATGTCTTTCGATATGTTGGTTCTTTTGGCTAAATATATTTCAGATCACGACATGGACGCTCAAATGAATGTGGATGCACTAAATGTTCTCACCGTGCGATATCTTCCCTAATGGCTATCCGATGAAGATTGGAAAGAACAACCTTCGGGTTGACTTTGACACTCTCACCTGCTTAGAGTCTTCTTGCTTGATTGCTGTGGATATTCTGAAGAATCATCCTTATAAAAACATGCTCTCAAATTCTCGCCAGTGCTCGAGATCTACATTCATCAGTTCTGGACTTCAATGCAAAAGATCAAAGGACGAAATGCTGTGACAGTGACTCTCAATGACAAAAGAATCACCATCACACCTGCAGACTTAAGGGCTGTTCTCCTCATTCCTGACATCGAGCCAACCGAACTCAATGCCACACCAACTGAAGAGACTGTTCTGCAATTCTTGATCGATATTGGTTATGATGAAGCTACAGGAGTAATCACTAAGCATTGACACATGGAGCTTAAGAATATTCCTCAACCGTGGAGAACTCTCTACATCATCATCACCAAATCTGTCTCTGGTCGTGACAGTGGCTATGAGCATCCCAAGCTCGTGGAACTGCAAATCTTTTGGGCTTTGATCAACATGAAGCACATCGAAATTGAAGCTCTGATATGGGACGACATGATGTCATTCCTCAAAAAGCTTGGCTCAAAGATTCCTTATATCAGATATACAAAACTGTTGATCCAAAGAGCACTTGGGCTCAATCCTGATATTCCCAAGAGACTCAATGACCCCAACAATCATGACATGTTGTCTGAACCTACTCTAACAGTCAGAATCAAGGAATCAACAACGAAGAAACAGGGTGTTGTGTTGCCGGATCACCTTTTGTCTAATGAAATCAAAAAGCTTTACACATACAAAAGGTATCTGGTAGCAGTTGAAGAAGGCAAAGTTGGTCATCTCGATGAAAAGTCTTCTAGGACACATACAAGGAAAACCAGAAGAGGTAGTGCAGGAAGTGCTGCAAGCACTGAGAGTCAGAGGAAGTTTCCCAAGAGGAATCCTGGACGTAAAAGGACAGTCCCCTCTAAGGAAGCGGTTCCCATTCCCATTCCAAAACCTGAACCGCAAAGAAAGCTAGTAGACGAAAGCTCTGAGGAAACCGAATCAGACGATGAGGTGTTCTACTCTGAAACTGCAACCAATGTTACTCCATCAGTAGCTAAACCTCCTAGTCCACCAGCAGATAAAGGAAAAGGGAAAACCCCAGTGCTTGAGCATGATAAGGAGAGCTCTGAAGAAGAACCAATAGATGAGCAAAAGGAATATCAAAGGAAATTGAAGGAACTCTGTTAGGAATTAGAAAATTCCATGTTAAAGTGTCGGTCACCCCAATTATAAGTCTAGCATATGTTAGCTCGTAGACGTGTCGTTTGTTACGTTATTAAGTAGTTTATTTGTTAGTTTGTAGCGTAGTTTAGTTTAGTGCAACACCGTGGAGGAAGGACGGGTCTTTACCCACTGTATACCTGATCCACAGGCCGATAGGAGGTCGTATTTCATGTAACTATAAATACCCCTTCCATCCATGGAAGGGGTAGAGCTTTCAATCTAACCTTTTACATTTTATTGAACCAAGTCTCTAGCTTGAACACCCCTCTCTACTTTCTCTCTCTAAAATGGTAAACATGTATTTTGATCATCCAAGACCACTCGAATCATTAACACAATAATATTTGGATCCTAACAATTGGTATCAAGAGCCAAGGTTTTGTGGTGTGGTGATTTATGGTGGTTTTTTGTTCTTTGTTAAAACTGCTTTTGTATATCTTTTGGTCGGAAAATTTATCTTTTCTTGATACGGTACAACAGTGTTAACAACTTTATGCATCCTTTGGTCATAACATGTATTCTTCTTTTGGTCAATGGTCCAAACTGGTTTTTCTTTTCATATCAGTCTTGTATCAATTTCTTTGTCCAAACAGTTTTCTTGTGACTATTTTGTTTTGTACCAATGTATATCACTGAAATATTTTCGTGGGACATATTCATGTGGTCAAAGTCTTTTTATTAGTCAAAACAGGTAAAAAGAATGCATTTTTATGTCATTTTTCTGGGTAACTATGAACATGGTCGGAATTTGGTCGGAATCCTCATCGGAAAAAGCCAAATATACATGTAGCGACTTGGCTAAAACTAGCGAGTTGAGTCAAAAATCTGGTGGCGACTTGTCTTTACAAGTCGTCTAGATTCGTTTCATATGAGTAGCTGTTATGCTAGCGAGTTGTTTACACATCTCTGTAGCGACTTGGACATTTGTTGACTTTCTTTAAAGTCAATAGCAACTTGCCACAAAACTGACCTAGCGACTTATATTTATGAGTTAGCGACTTGTGTGTTTTGAAATGAGTAGCGACTTGTTATTTTCAGACCTAGAGACTTGTCTTTACAAGTCGTAGCAACTTGTGCTAGCGACCTGGGCTAAAGACTTGGCATAGCGACTTGCTTTGATAAAAATTGCGAGCGACTTGACTCTTAAGACTTAACGACTTGACTGTAACAGTAACAGAAAGGATGAAGAAGAGGATAGACCTTGACCACTTGACCACTACTCAAATACCATGAAAACCATACACCATGACTCACGACTTCAGTCTATAAAACCATCATCAGTCAACAAATTCTATTTTCATTCGCTCACCATGACCTCAGTCTCATTCGAACATCATTGGCCTATGTTAACTTAGATCTCTGTCTCGTATTTCGTGTGTTCAATGATACATCAAGATTTTTTTAAGTCTAGCAAACGAAATATATTTAACATCATCGATCTATGTTTAAGTCACAAAATCTTTGTTGTTCAAATCCTTTTTCAAGATATGTTCGAAATAAAGAAATGAGTGAAACAATATTGTTTACCCATTTTCTTTGGCTCAAATATGACTCTAACACTACTAAGAGGAAAGTAAACCTACCTTGATCTTGTATTCGATCTTGTTGTCATATCGATTCAAGTAACCATCCCTGTGGCATAAGATTGTCAAACCAAATCCATATCTCGTGCCATCTCTGTGGCAATATGTGATTCATACATCACGTACAAGGTTTTGATTAAGAAGGATTAAGGATAGGTACATGGTGTTTTGAGGAGATGTGTGAAATAATTGAGAGTGCGTTTTTGTGTTGAGAGTTTTCTTTGGGTTTGTGAACTGAGAAGAATGAGATGTGATGAGATTTGGATTTGTATTATTCTCAGATTGGGATGAGAGACATGTACGTGGTAGGCGCATTCTTATGTGCTTAGGGTTAGGGTTATGACAAAAAGTGTATTTATCTTTGTTAATATATACTGAGGCTCGTGCATAGTATTACTTTGAAGTACCATTTTGTCCGGATCAACCCTTCACTCAGTAATGGATCGGTTTTATGCTTTGGGCTTCCTACTCTTTCAATCAAATGGATATTGGGCTAGATTTGGTAATGGATTGTCTCTTGTTATACGGAATACATGTTTGCATGATTAATGGATTGCGGACTAATTATTAAGTCCAACATGAAAACTTGTTATCCGAAATTTAACATTGGATACAATTCTTTTCATATTGAAAAATGATTGGTATTTGTGGTAGGGTAATATTTTCACAGAGGGATACAAGATTCACGGCCTGAGCTAATTTTCACGGATGGTTGGATTACTCTTTTTCGGGGACACACGTTCGATTGATCTTGAATATTATCGAAAATGTTGAACTTTTTTTTAGATCCGAAATATTAATGATGAGCCGGAGTTGAATTGGATTGGATTGGAATGGGCTTAATGGATTATTGGATCAAATGCTTATTTTTGATAATGAGATTTGAATCATGAGATTAGATGATGTGACTTGATGAGTTATAAGGTTTGGTTTGGTTATTTGGTGTATGCATCTTTTCGGAGAATATTATGTCACGGCTTGAACTAAATGTTAAACACGGTTGACTACGGGGTTGTTGCTTGGTATTTCTTATTTGGATTTGAAGTGAGGTTTTCCGGGCGTGGTTACTTATTTGGTCTTCTTTCTTTCTACTCTTCCGCGAAGATGACTTGTTTGGGCTTTTATAGAGGGTGATAAAGACTTGGCTATTTAATTACGGTTGTGATTTCTTCTTGTCTAACCCACAACGTGATTATCACTTCGGTGTCTCACGCAGTTGAGGATACGTCAAGAGGTTTTGTACATTGGGTACACCGTTTCCTCTTCACGTGGATGAGTACAAGTTTAAGTAACAAATCTGGGAAATTCTACTTCATGATCAAGTTTGGTATATCGAGTTTACTTCTCCATGTGGTCATTACAATAGCCGACAGATCGCGTGATTGATGTGTTTACCAAAGTGTTGATCGGATGGTTAATGATGTTAATGATGTTGGATAATGAACCGCTGATGAACCACTGCATGTTCCCCTAAAACAGATATTCACCGAAATCAAATTTGTCATAACACCTTCAAGCAGACATTGTTTACGGTTTTGTCTTGATTTTGTAAAATCCCGTGAAAGAACATATGTCTCGGTTTAAATCATAGACTTGTAAAATCCCGTGACAATGGAAACATCCTGGTATTAGTAAAGTGCGTTTCCGGATCTATCTTACGGTTTATTCTTGGTTTTGTAAAATCCCGCGAAAGGACTACTTCTCGGTTTAAATCATAGAGTTGTAAAATCCCGTAATGATGGAACCATCTTGGAGAAGAGAAAGTGTAACTGGATCTTATCCTGTTGGTGCTACGGTTTCGCTTCAAAGAAGGGATAAAAGGGTGTACTTCATGAATTGGGTGTGTGTTTGGGTTGTCTTCATGGCAGTTTGGTTATTACATGATTTTACGGGGTGATGTGCTTTTAACCATGGTCGGGATGAAACCATTATCAAAGTTCACTTAATATCAAAGGAGGCTAGATTTGAGCTTTTAACCAAGATGATTTGACCGCGGGGTTAATTCACTATTATTTATTTGAGGTTGAAGTGAAATATCACCGGTAAGTGTACTTAGTATCAAGATATCGGGATGGTTGGATGAAGATTCTTCATGATCCTTGTTCGATGCTTATTATCAAAAACGAAGACTTAGAAATCTAGTTATTGTTGGGTGTCTTTTACCTTTTCTTTTACCACTTGGGGGAATTAGGCTCATACCAGCACAAAATAACTATCACTTTAAGGAGTTACGTTGTAGTGCTCAGTGTCACATTCAATTGTGGATTTTCAAGAGGTAATGTACGTCTTATACTTGATGGTTGGTTGGTTGAAGAGTATAGAGTACATAAAGAGTACTTAGAGATGCTAATGGAAATCGGCACCGCTCTTTGTTACATATGTGCAAGTTTAAGTCACGAGTTCGGGGTAGTTTACTTCACGGTCAAATTCATCATATTGGGTTTTTCTCCATCACCGTCATGACAAAGAGCCTACAATGATATGGGGATGATTACATGTTTTGCTAAGAGAGTTGAAAGAGAGAGATTATGACGCCTGCTCACATCAGCCAGCCTCGTACTTCAACATAATGATGTATGAACACAACAGTTCACGCCTCGTTCTCTAAAGAAAAGAAATGTGTACGCTTCAGTGCGCATTATCTAGTGAACCGGGCTACTGTTGATTGTTTACTTATTCCACTTGCTCAACTATAATGACGGCGGCTTACATCCTCGTGCTAATTTTTGTGGGGAGAAGTGAATAGACTACATTGTTGAAGATATTCACTTGCTTAATCAAGAATGGCATCTCCGTATGCAATTCTTGAGGGGGAGAAGAAGTATGATAATTCTGCATGGTTGATCGATATCTGAGAATAAATGGTCAAACGGCTCCAAACTCATGTAAGAACCGAGCTTCTTCTTATCGGGTCATCTTTACATGGTGCTTCTTCTAAGAGCCGTTAGTTGACATCTTCACAAGCTGATATGAGTTTATCGACAAAGTGCTTCGTTAATGCTTCACGCACATCAACATGATGATTCCGAACAACCTTCTGTTCTTGTTTGATGTGATTGTTTGCTTGGTGTTACCATTTCGTGTGTTCGCAGCGGGCTGATTGCTGATTCCTTGATGAACATCTTTCTATTCTTGTTTGATTGGGAGGGATCTTAATTAAGGGGATTTGCAAAATGTAAGTTAATTGGGATGCTTTTTGCTGATGTTCTTGTGTTTTGGTGTTTCGAAGATGTTAACTACCTAATCCCCAACTGGACAATCTTGAAGAAGGTCGAGTCTACAGTCTGTTCTGCATTTGCTGCTACATGTTAGAAGACTAAAGACGAGTTGCATTTAACGATCTAAAGACTTCTGCTTAATCTGGGCTGTTATCAAACAGATTATCGGTTTAGGGGAGAGCACTAATTGGGGAGAGAGTGAAAAGTGATTTAATACCCAATTAGACTTGCTCTTATTCTGCAGCAAGTTGATTCACATACATATGAGCTAATGATGTTCTTCTCAAATGATTTCTTGTACACGGGCTAACAATGAGTTGCTGATTCTGAAGTATCAAAACCAGTAAGGGGAAGGAGACACATACCTAAACACGAGTAAACTTGATGAACTTAATACTTCTAAGTAATTGAAGATATCCCGAGAAGACAAATGTTATTAACGCAGAGAAACTCAAGGTTTGACTCATGGCGAGTAAACTTGATGAACTTAACTCTTCTAAGTGATTGAAGATATCCCGGGAAACAAATGTCATGACCGCAGAGAAACTCAAGGTTTTACTCATCAAGGCTTTTAGTGTTCTTATTCCAACTATGGGGAAGTGCTCATGGAAGAGTTAGTTTCAAGATGAAAGAGGTACATAAGTGTGTGATGATTTGATGTTATCACAATCATCGGGAGAGAGATTGTGTACATTGGGGACGCCAGCTGTTTCACTTGAGTGCTTAATCGTGATCAGAGATATAATCACTTATTCCGGAGTTGAAATCCGCAGAGATAGTCCTCCGCAGAGATAATCCGTGATTCGGCCTGCTTCTTCAATGTTATCGGTTATTCTCTCTTTGGGCATTCGGGTACTTCGGGTTCTTTAGCTTCATACACTTTTTTCAAGGGGAGAGAAAAGTATACATCGGGGTTATTCTTTGGCTATTGGACTTAATTTGCTACTTGATGGTATAAGTTTCTTTGTCTTCGGTATGTGTATTCGGTTCGTGAGCTCTAGTCTAAGAGATGACCTGATCAATTCAACTACGTGGGGGAAGTGGTCTCTTGACAGCTTTTGGAATGGATTGCTTTAGAAGTCAGTAGAAAAGAAATTTGAGAAGATTGTTTTATGTGTGGGATGATACGGTGCTCGTTTCTTCTTGTTGATGATATAACCTCGAACTAAGAATAACGGTGATTATTCTTGAAAGGAGCAATGGATTTATGATAATTGTGTGCTTCTCTGTGCACCTGGCTAAGGAAAGCTTGAAATAGAGCTTCAATCACCTGCTCAGCTAAAGGATTTTCGGTTTGGGGGAAGCTGCCAAAGTCTCACTTTCAGATGGTTCAATTTCTTTCTTCGATTCAAGAGCCCTGGAAGCTTTGGTGGTGAATGTTTAAGATTTGATTACTTCTATCTTCTACGACGTGTCGCTCGATATCCTTATCTCGTTACTCGTATCATCATCTTCTTTAACTATATCATCTAATCTATCCTTGTAAATATTAATCAGAAAAACAAAATACAAAAATATAAATCCAACTAAAAGAAAATAGAAAAATATAAAACCTTCAAAAACCCATAAAAATCAGAAAAATTTGAAAAATACCAAAAATATGTTTTCTCAAGACATGTCTTCTGGTATCGATAACATCTACGGTATTAGAAATGTCATTCAATAATGGCACGGGACCATAGATGAAGTTCGAACAGGAGGTGTTAATATTCTTTTCCAAAACATGTCAAAAATCATGGCTTGCAGTTATTTCAGACTGTAACCCGCGCTTAAAACTATGGCTTGCTATTATTTCTGATAGCAACCCGCTCTTCAAAGAGGAAAGTGCTGCGCTAAAACAATTGTCAAATATTTCGTGCACTTATCCTAAAATAAATTGAGGAAAGTATGTTGAAGGACTGCTGTTCCTACACAAATGTTTTTCCGTCTAAAATTCTTCAGAAAAATATTTGTTGTTTTCAAAAATGGTGGTAAATGAGTTGCTTTAAAAACAATCAGTTTCAGAGTTTTTATTAAATTTGCAAACTCAATCAATGACTTCAGCGCTTTTAAACTTTTCAGAAAAATGAGTCATTGATTGAGGGGGATAATGTTTTCAAATCTATATCATCTAACGGACTTTCTTAATTATCCTATGTGCTTAATTAAAATGATATTTTCCTATGTCGAAGGACTAGGAATTTAGGATATGATTGTTAGGTTTAGATGATTAGAGTTTGATTAACACATATACCCAATGCCTTATATGATCTGATTGTTATGTTGAATTGACTTTAATTAGTCGATTGCTGTTTGGGTGATGTCGACCACCATATATCTGTATGTGTGTTCACTAATGTATGCAGGTATATTGGTATATAAGAATGTTCCCGATCCGGATCCCACTATTGATGATGATTGGATGCCAAAAGGAAAGGGTAACTATATCTTGGGTTGACAAATGAAGAAACGGAGCTTAATTGGACTTCAATGGAGAGTTGGCATAAATGCAACGTAAGAGGTCTCACTGCATCAGCAGATGGTTTTTGATTGGGCTCCGAAAACAGTCAAGCTTAATCACACAAGCTAGCCACTTGTGAATGGCTAACCGTAATAAACTTAAAACTGCTCAAAAACCAATACAATGAAGATCAGAGAATATAATGAATTCCCGGGTCGTTAAGTCCCACGGAGACTCAATGGTGCGTAAACACTTGATCAGATGATAGAATGATCACTAAGGATAGTGATCAGTAAGGATTTGGATGGATTATTACACTACTGATTGATTAGAATATATTTGGACACAGAATTGGAAAGCACAACAATCAGACACAACAGTTGTAAATACGTACGTTTAAAAACTACGTAAACGTACAAAACAAAATGTGAATTCTAAGAAATAAAAGACCTAAAAATATGAAAATGACATTTTTAGAATCCTAAAAATAAAAGAAAATTATTAGAAAAAGAAAATTATTTTTACAACTATTTATTTAATTATTATTAATTAAAAACTATTTTAAACTATTTAATAAATACTCTAAAATAAAAGAAAATATGAAATAAGACTAGAAAAATAAAATTAAGACTTAGAAAAATCTAAAATATGATAAAACTAATTTTAAAACTGAAAAGATATTTTTTATGCTTTTAATTATTTATTACTAATTATTTAATACTTTTAACTATTTAAAATTATAATAAATACTAAACAAACAGAGAAAATTATGAAACTTTTTCTAAAAATAACTTAAGATGACAGAAAACTAAGAAAAAAAAAATAAAAACTAGATTTGCTTATTAATAAGATGAAAAGAAAAATCAAAAAGCTAAAAACTATTAAATAAACACTATCACTATTTTTAAATTGATGTTTTTCTGGTTTTTCTTTTTGAAAACTACTTAACTACTGATTATAAGCTACTTTTACAAAGACACAAATTTTACAAATAAAAAATAAGCTATTTGAGAGCTTATTATCCCAACAGTGGGCTAAAGAGCTTATTTGATGTAATAAGCTCAAACAAGCTTACAGATTGGAAACAAAGGTGGAATAAGATTCAAACAAGCTAGATAAACATACATGAAGCTAGAAAGAACAATTACAAACACTAATAAGCTACTAAAAATAAAAATAAGCACTTGGCTTTATGCCTTTAAGACAGAAATGGGACAAGGATAGCCTTAGCTTATCAGCCTACCAAACAAGCTTCAAAATGAAAAACCAAACTTGAGACCTCAAGATGGCTAGGTTGGCTTTCCAAAGAACCAAGGATCACAAGTCGAGGACAACTAATAAGCTACTTGTGAGCTTATCAAGATGGTACTCACTGTGTGTAGGGCACCATTTCAGAACAAGGGTCCAAAAGAAATAAGAAAATAAGCACTTAAAAAGCTGATTAAAGGAAAACTAGTATTTTTCTAATTAAGTTTAGCAACTAAACTTTGATAACCCAAAAGCTTTTAAGCTAAATCTTACTATTAAACACACAGTGAAATTATCTTTTTTATTCAAAAACGACCAAATGAAGATTTTGACTTTTTATAAAAACCAACAGAGTTGACTAAAATGAACTTTGATTTGATCCTGTGGACTGAATAAGTTGTATTAAGGTAAACTAAGACTGATTGGATCAAAAATTACAACTTATGAACACAAAAACAAGAGCATGGATCATAAAAATCCAACAGTGAACACATGATTTGATCAAAAGCTTATTTTGACTTTTTGACAAATGACCACTGGTTTTTCTTGTTTAGATGAACTAATTAGACCCAATGAGACATGCAACCAGCAAAAACAATAACACAAACATTCTTTAGCACAGAATAACAAGCTAATCCAAACACTTTTTCAAAGGACTGTTTTGATGATTTTCAAAACTTAACAAAGATTTAGACCATGAACTTGATTCACAAACTTATATTATCATATATTAGGACTAAACAAACATAAAACAACAACAACAAAAACAACAACATAAAATCAAGAATCTAGACTTAAGCTAATTTAACCATTCAAAATGAAATTTTTATAAAATACAATTTTAAAAGAACAACCAACTGATTTTAATACTTAAATACACTTAACTATAACTAATGAACATAAAGAACCAGAATTTCAAGCTAATGAACACTTGTACAGTAAAATGCCAAAATGGATCAAAGTGCTTACAAATGGCTATCCAACTGAAAACTAAGAACCAAAGGCCAAGATCACTCCTATAGGCTTACCACTAAGCCACTAACCCAAGGCCATCCAAAATTCACCCTGCTCCAGCTGTGAACACCATTACCATGAGATTTTTGAATTTCCAACTATTTATTTGGTATTTTTGGTGATTTTTCCTTTTTAATGCTAAACTGAATTTTATTATATCTAATAGCTTTTAAAAGCTATCTAGGAGCTTACATGAGCTATATCAGTCCATAATAACATCTAACAACAACATTCGAATACTCATGAAATTTTTGAAATTTGAAAATTTTGCATGAACTGAAATAAGACTTGGAACTTGAAATTGATAATTGAAAAGGTTTAACAATACACTGAAATGCTTAAACAAAGTACTTTGAAGCTTGAAATTACACTGAAAAACTTAAAATGATAAAAACGACTAAGAAAAATAGAAATTACACTAGATATATTAATACAATGCTTCTCTTCCTTCTTTTATAGACTTTTCCACTCTTGTTGACAACTCTGATTGTATCCCACCTTATCTGAGCCATTGAATCATCAAAAATCATCATATCCGTCCATTTGGATATTTTGGCGCCAAAAGTCTAATAGCAGGTTTGAGATATTAATGGGGTGGTTTGAATCAATTAAAGATCTTTGGGTGTTAGTGAAGGGGGAAGGGACAAGGTAAGGAGGGGGATGGAGCAAATCATGGAAACAGCCTCGGTTTCGGTTTGGCGCTTCGTGGAGGAGGATGAACAAAGAACGTGGGTTTGACTTATTTGACCGCTGGGTTATAATAAGGAAGGGTTCACAATTGGGTTTTGGACTGGGATCAAGGGATATTGGCAGGGGTTCTATTTGTTTTGGTTTGGCTCAAAATACAAAGGGGGTCCGTTTGGTTTAGTAAGTATACAAGGACCAAAAATGTAATTTGACCAAAGATAAAGGATTGAACATGCCACTTTTCCAAACTTATCACAAGGACCAAACTTGACAAACTTTGATAGTACAAGGATAATATTTGATCATTTTTCCATTTAAAATATCCAAGGACTAATTTTGCCATTTTTCAAAGATGATGGACCTTTTCTGCCATTTGATCAAAGAATCATTCAAGGACCAATTTTAACAACTTAGAATATTTCAGGGACCTTGAATGATAAAATTCTTGATTTTGAAATACCAGGGACTGGATTTGACAACTTTAAAACTTTGGGGACTAAAACGCCAATTTTCAAACTTGAATCATTTTTCATCTGATTTTGATCTTTTTGCATTTAAAACACATAAAATACTGATTTGTGATATTTTCATCATTTTGATGCAATTTTTGAGTGTTTTCAGATGATTTTGCAGTTTAGATTGTACAAAAATGATGAGTATTTAGACACTCATCAATCCCTCACACTAAGATATTGCTAGTCCCTAGCAATGATTTGAACTTTAATGGATTTTAAAACTCTTTACCAAAAGCCATCACTTCCGAGTAGCCAATTGTTTTGATTCAAGCAAGAACCTTGGTACAATGATAACCAAATGATTTTGAGCAAATCATAAAAACGGATTTGATTTGTCTTTACCGAAGCCGCTTGCTTTGGACTAGCCAACTCTTAGATAAATTATCGAATTAT
Source organism: Chrysanthemum makinoi (assembly GCA_910596185.1). Lineage (NCBI taxonomy): Eukaryota > Viridiplantae > Streptophyta > Magnoliopsida > Asterales > Asteraceae > Chrysanthemum > Chrysanthemum makinoi. The sequence continues at coordinate 187,078,621 of OU343217.1, forward strand.
CTTTGGTGGTGATTACCAATTATGGCTTCTATCAGCCTTTACCACAAGCCATAAACTTGCGGGCTAGCCAACTCTTCACTTTTTAGGATATGGTGAGTTGAATACCATACAATTTTGGGCAAATTGCAAGCCATAAACGGATTTGAGAAATCTTTACCAAGAGCCGTTTGCTCCTGGATTAGCCAATCCTTTTGTTTTTAGACATGGCGGATGACTACCATATGCGTCGAGTAAATGTAAACACTTACTCCAAAAAAAAAATTTGGCCAAAAACGGGAGAATTGGGTGGAATAACATATGACAAAATTCGTGAGAATTCCCCCCTACACTTAGAAATGAATATTGCCCTCAATATTCAAAAGTACCGGCATGTTATGCTGAAACAAAGAACGAAAAAGGGAAATATTACGCCATTATTTGAAAATGATTTTTTTAAGTTTTTGCTTATATAATCATAAGTGCCCCCACACTAGGGTGTAGAACGAGAAAGAAGATGTAAATATGGGTGAAACCCATATGGTGTGTGTAATGCATTTTGATTACCGAGTCATTAGCTTGACTCGATCCTCGCATTTATTGGTTCATGGGGAAAGTTTGTAGATCCGACAACCACAGTATGGAATGTCCTCTCCAAAGTAGTGCTTTAATCGATGACCATTCACTTTAAAATTAGGACCATCGGGTTGAGATAACTCAATGGTACCATAAGGATAAACTTTAGTGATAGTAAATGGACCGGACCAACGGACTTGAGTTTTCCAGAAAATCTTCAATCTTGAATTGAAAAGAAGGACTCATCACCAACGTGAAAACGCCGTTCTTGATTTTTGAGTCATGAATCTTCTTTGTCTTTGCTTGTAGATCAAAGAGTTCTGTATGCTTGATCTAACGGTTCATTTAATTCATTCATTTGAACTTTTCTATGATCACCAAATACCTGAATATCGAATTTGCATGTTTTAAGGCCCAAAGATGCCTTGTGCTCTAGCTCAATCGGAAGATGACATGCCTTTCCGTACACTAGCTTGTATGGAGTACACCCGATGGGTGTTTTGTAAGCCGTACGGAAGGCCCAGAGTGCGTCATCCAGTTTATCCACCGTGATGCACGCATTTTCGCTTCATCTTTTCAAGAATTCTTTAATACCACGGTTGAAACTTCCACCGCCCAATTTGTTTGGGGTGGTATGCGCAGAGAGACGGTGGGTAACTGTTGGAATCACTCCTAAACAGGATTTCAAGTATTTATATTTCATATGTAATAGGTAGCTTTATTATGGCCTTTATGTTTGTTTAAGGTCAAGCTTATGTAGAAGGCCCATAAGCTTGAACCAAGCCCAATAAGGATAGGAAGGGAACTAGGAGTGTTGCCCTAGCTTCCCTCCTATAAATACCCCTTGTAAACCTTCATTTGAAGGTTGGTTGTTCAAGTTATTTTCTTTCACACATATCTACACCTAACCGTTTCTCTTATACGTGTGTGTGTGCGTATAACTTGTTCATCCGCCTTCATCTCTTCTCCTATAACTTGTGTTGTAAAACTAGTGACCTAACAAAGGGTATCAGAGCCAGGTTATCACAAAAAAAAAAAAGCTAGTTTTATAACTTGTGTTGTAAAACTAGTTTTCTGGGTTTATTGTTCTTTGTGAGTGTATTGAATCCATCAACACAAGTTGAGTAAAATTTAATTTTTCAAGGAGACTAAACGTTCAATTTTTACGCGAGATTCAAATTTTGGTTTAACTGTGAAAATTTTGGTCAAAAATTCAAATTTTTGGGCCTAAATTCAAATTTTTCGGGTCAAATTTAGCGTCAAAATTGTCATTACTCAAATTTTTCCTACATTCTTAGAATTGGATTTTATAGTGAATTTCAAATTTTTGAGAGTCAAAATTTCGTCAAAATTATTTTGAGGAAATTGCAGTCACTATATCACCTTTCCGTGCTTATATCGACTTTGCACCTTTTCTTCTTTGATCTTCTTCCAGGGAGTGTAATGAATTCTGATCATAAAGATCCATTTGTGGCATTGCAAGAAGGATTCATGGCTATATATCCGGCATTCAAGCGCCGACAACATCTATTTCCCAATATCCTAGTCAGCAAATTCGTATAAGTGCAAGAGTTACGTTGACATGAAAGGAATGCTCAAATGGACGCGTTGAGAATGTTGTGAGCACGCATCGTGATCGGTAATGCAGACAATGAGGTTGTAGCATTGGAAAAGCAGCATGACAAAGCAGCAGATCCAGAAGATATCATACTTAACTAATTACACCGAAAGCCTAACTGTGACGATGAACAAATGGTTGAGGAAGATATCTTACCCACTATGACAACTCCATTAATACGCAATGTATGGTCGAGGTACACCCATCTATGTTGATCATATTCTCTGCACTGAAATGCGATAATACAACAAACCGAGCAACCAATCAAGAATGAAGGAGAGGTTGACTGATGTTGCACAATGTCCGCATAACTTTCATGTCCGGAGCCCTTACTTGTTAATAACAATTCAATGAAACGTCAAATCAAACTCTTGAATCAAAACATTTCAAAAGACCATTGCTCAGCCACAAAGATTTTCAAAACTAGAGGCACATTGCATCTCTTTGAACTTAAACTTCAAAACAAATCTTTCTTCGAAACAACAATGGTCACCAAATGAACAAAGTAATCGTGGTGGATACATTAGTAAAAGAAATGAGCATTTAAAGGCTCAAATTCAAGCAAAGGGGCTTGCACATGTTGCTTTACAAAACAAACTGAGAAGATTCACTGACAAGAATGTGGATACTAATTTTGCAAAACCAACAATCTTGGGAAATTGCCTCTAAAACCAATCAAAAACAATCGGTTAGACCAACCGCCAACAACGTTCAAAATCGTCAAAACCACGGTTTCCCTCCCAAGTTGTTGAGTATAATCATTTGTCAAAACCAAATACCCTAATATTCCGGCCAATGAATAATGCTTCGCTTCTATTAAATATGTTATACCTGTTGCTTCGTTATATCTCAACAAGTGGTTCGCCCCGCCAATCTAGGACTAGTTCAAACATGTGTCTAAACCGAGCATTAAACGTAAAGATTCATATGATTCAAATGACGCTGCATAAGAACCGTGATCTAGAAAAGGCTAAGAAAAGGGCACTACTCCAAAAGGATGGAATCTTAGGTTCACAACCTAGTGTATCACCTTCGAGTATTATTATCAACACCGCTTGTAGTAGCAAACCAAAACCTGTTAACTCAAACAGCTTAGAAATAAACCCGTTGATCTAAACGTAAAATTTCGAAAACCTAATAGGTGGATCCATATAGGACGCAAATTCTTCCCAAAAGAAGTTTCAACATCCCTTAGATCTAACCTTAGCTGGATACCAACGGGTAATTTATTTTCAAAACCTTAGTCTTAGGTGGATTCCTACAGGCAAGATACTAAGTAGTTGAACCAAAAAAAGTGGGATACCAACACATCCATCCTCGAGGCAGAAAGGAAATCATCATAATAGCATGTTCAGGTGTCAAGAAGATAATTGACACTACATCTTTATGCTTCTAACATCCGGAACCCAGTTACACTTGGGGATCCATGTTTCTTCTTGCCCCCCTTTCTATTCTCTATGCAGGTACAAATTTTGGCTCTCCTACTGCAAAAAGCGAGGACCCGTTTCTCACCGTAAAAATATCATGATCCATCAAACTGTTCCACCATTGTACTTAATCGCCATGTATTGGAAACATTGCTTGCTCCTCGGTTAAAGATTCTGCCAAAAGTCGTGGCTTCGATGTATCGAATGCTTCCTGCGACAACCATAATACTCTAATTTCGATACACTAATCTACAACAACAACCGAATCTTCTATAAATGTAAGATCAAATCGCTTCCAACAACAATGATACAAAATTGATGATCAACATTATGAAAAAAGAAGTTCTATCAGCAGTTGACTCTCTCGAATATATTTTTGGTACTTTCACTTGTTCGATCAATTGGACATACATGGTTCATTGCCTCCTATATGGTTTCGCTGTCTTCAATTCATCATCAACATACGTGGTGTATGATTCTCAATCATTGAAAACATCGAGGGAGAGAGATGTGTAGGTGATCATTGCTTCCTTGTTCTTCTACATGCTTCATAAAACCCAATGCCTTCTTGAATTTCTCCAATTAGGGGAAGAAATAAGACGATCTGGGCTCAAAACGTCTCACTTTGGAGTTATCGTCTCAATTTCACGGGTGATCTTGTGTGAAGTTACCCAAATATGATGTTAAGATGCCTCACACACGGTCTTAGTATCGAGTTATTAGCATCAGTGGAAAGTCGTATCATTTCGTCTTTCGTGGTTTGTTTGGTGTGATGCATCTACATACGTGAGAAGATCTTGTTGATTTCGCATGTTACCTCGAACGGATCTTCCGCATTAGTCGATTTTCTTTGTGTGGTTTATCTGCTCATCTACAAATTCCCTGCATAACTTAAAACCTTCAAAAGTTAGAGAAATGTAGACTTCATCAAAGTTTCAAACCGCTAAAGAAAGTTGTCAATTTGGGAAACTGACATGAAACTCCTTCACTATGGCTTCGAGTATAACGCTTAGAACCCGGTCACAACCGCTTAAACTCCTCAACCCCCATCATCACCAAGAAAGCCCCCGCCTTACTCGCCACCAAATGAAAGGTTATTTGCTCACCTGTTCGATGATTTATATTGATGAACGCGGTTCGGTGTATCCGCCAAGCCTCACTGCACAACCCTGATAATATTCCTATACGATACACCGCTACAACAACTATCGTTGAAGATGCACCTACACCAGCTTGACTCCAACACAACAGTTGAACACACCGCCCTAACATTGATGAACCAAATTGATGATACTCTGAATGAAGTACCCCCCGCAGATTTTGATCCAAATGCTTCAACCCGCTTTGTAAATGAGATGCACTGATGTCGCGAATCTTCAACAAACCATTGGAATCCTCGACCGCACAATGTATACCAACATCAACCCTCTACACATAGATGGACGAAAGACCATCCTCCTCGAAAAACATTATTGGCAACCCGAATCAACTAAATCGCTACGAGACAACGTCTTCACTCCGTGACGGTGAAATTGCATTTATGCACTCACCACTGCCAATCTGAACCTAAAAACATTAAGGATGCAATGACAAAAGACAACCCGGATTGAATCCATAAGAAGAACTCAACCAATTCAAACGCCTTGAAGTATGGGAACGTTGAAAGACCAACGTGAGTCTACGCCATTGGTCTAAAATGGATTTGGAAAACAAATTGATGTCAAGGAACGTTCATCCAAACAAGTCACGCCTCCGGTCGCTAAGGTTATCGCAGTGAAGAGGATTAGACTTTGAAGAATCTTTTGCTCGGTTGCTCGTCTTGAGGTCGTTCGATATTTCTAGCGCTCGCTCTCATATGAATATAACGGTTATCGATGGATGTCAAAACCAGCATTTCAATGGACAACTTAAAGAAACGGTTTATGTCACCAACCGGATGGATTCGCTGATCCCGAAGTTTCTAATCACGCCTACAAACTAACAAAGCTCGTGATGGTCTCAAACAAGCTCCTCGGGCATGGTACGATAAGCTATCATCTTTCCTCATTGCCAATATTTTCACCAAAGGTTCGCTGACCCAACTCTTTATACAATATCACGGGCACATATCTTAATTGTTCAAATTTACGTTGATGACATCATTTTTGGGTCAACACATAAAAGTTTTCAATCGCTTGGCAAAACTAATGAAGAAAAATTTGAAATGTCCATGATGGGTGAACTCACGTTCTTTCTCGAACTGCAAGTTCATCAATCACCCCGTGGTATTTTCTTGAGTCACCCAAATATGCCCTTGAATTGTTAAACAAATTTGAATGAAACCTCGTGACACTTATGCCACACCAATGGCTCATACCAAGAAGTTAGATGTCAGATTACATGGGAAATTGGTTGACCTTACCAAATACCAAAGTATTATTGGGTCTCTCATGTATCTAACCAGCGCACTGATATATTGTCTTTGCCGTTTATCTATGCTCCCGACGTCACGCGAACCAACTAAACCCACCTCTCGAGGCTAAAAGAATCCTCCGATACATAAAGGGAACCATTAACTTGGGGATCTGGTATCCGGGATTCCGTTTTGAACTAATCGCTAGATGCCGATCACGCAGGATGCTTAGACTCAAGGAAAGTACTTCAGAGCTCTACACTTCTGTGATAAACCGGTGTCTTGGCAATCGAAGAAGCAGATTGTACATCGGCCAGTCTCAACCGGCAGTATATGTAGCCATGTCCGCTTGTTGTGCCTCAAGTCATCCGATGAGAACACAACTCAAAGACTATGGTTACGATTTGACGTAATCCCGATGTACCAAGCGACAATCGGAGTGCCATTGTGATCTCGCAACCGCGCTTCCAAAGACTCAAATCAAAGCACATCGACTCGCTTATCATTTCATCAAGGATCACGGAACAGGTACCGCTTGAATTATATTTTGTGGGTACCTAATACCAATCGGGCAGATCTTTCTCACCAAAGCCTTGCTCCCGCTAGGTTTAATGAGTTGGTCCACCGGATTGGTATGAGGTGTTTGACTCAAGAGGAATTGTATGACCTCCTAAAACAGTCTTAAAACCTGTCAATAAACACCAAAACATCTTTGTCAATAAATTTCAAAAAAAAAAATACAAAAATATAAAATCCGATAAAACAACAAAAATATTCTCCTAATCTATCTTTCTTTCAAACATGGCAAGTACATCTTTCCGCCAACACTTTTATCTTCAAAATTCAAGTATTTTTTCATCAAGTGTCAGGGGAGAAAATAATCCTTTAACAAGCTTCAAAACATATGTGTACTTGCATGTTATCACAACTCGGTTGATTCTTTTACAAATGGTGGTACATTTCCCGGTTCAAAGACACCTCAACTTTAATAAATAACCTTTCAACTATTTTCTCAAGTCGAGGGGAGTGTCGCCAAGTTTCTTTCTAAAATCTTCATTTGGTAACCAAAATGGAAGTTAAAAGGCTTTGGATGAAAATGGAAAAGGTGGAGGGACCAAAACTGTCAAAAGGTGAAACTCACTTTTAATAAAACACCCTCCCACCTAACTATCACTTCTCATTTATTATAAAATACCTAAAACCATCTACGCTAATTAAGATTCACTCAAGAAAACCGTGTTTTGATCCTCATCTTGTAAGCTGTTTTGTGATCACAACATGTTTTTATGATAAGGTTTTGAATTCATGAAAATCCTACTGCCAACGAAACGCAGTTCTACGATGATTTGGTGTTCTATGCTTATGTGAAGAACACACAATCAATATGTGTGTGTTTGTGGTGAAATGATTTGTGTCAAAACGCTCATAATACATCTATGATACCAGCTTAACCATCAAAATCCACCCGTAAAACACTAATTGATGAACTTTTGAAAATTAGGGTTTATAAGTCGAATTGGGTATTTTCCTTAAAGGTAAATATTATAAGGACCGCACTCCAAACAAAAGTAATGTGAAAACAACAATAAACACCAAGCACAAAACCAGAAAACTGTTAGGACACATCCCTAACTAGCAAGTTTTGGCTAAACGCCATGGCCTCAGACAAAACATCCACCAAACAAACTGAATACAAATTACAAAATGAAAACAAAACAAGACAAAACTAGGAATCAAAATACATATAGGAAAAAGATAGCATCAAATGCATCATGTGTCCAAGACAAGATACTTCTCAATCATTGGGACATAAAGAGACCAATCTAAATGCCCTAAACCATCACAATACACTCCGCCTCTAATCCACAAGTCTAAACCTCAAAGTATAGATTCACACAAGCCAAGAATAGCATAAGACATCTTCATCCATTCATCATTATATAGCATAAGAAAGCCTTTGAAAACAATCCAAACCAACCAATACGAGGAGTGCTAATGTCAGTGTCCTAAAGGAAATCACTCCTCCTTAAAAACCTACCCCAAGTAAAACCACAAGGGAAAAAGCTTAAGGTAGGAAAAGAGCTGCGGACTTCTCCCTTAGGCCTCCCCCAGTTTCTCCCCTAAGAAAACAAGCAGATTGAAGCAATGAAAACCTGATCCACCACTAGAAAAGAAATAAGAACTCCCGAGCAGTAACAACACCACAATCTTCGAGACCGTAAAACAAAGAAAGTACCACCTGCATCTCAAAATAATCCTACACCACCCTGCATACAAACCAAAACGCACTGTGTTAGAAAGCAACATAAAACGAAAAGCCGCTGCCCACCATGACCTCTATCAAAAACCTTATTACTCATCCGTAAAACCCCGACCCTCCCCAGACATCGACTCTCCAACAGAGGATTAAGAACTTACCACTCAGATCATCATTATATAAGCACCCCAACTCCCGAATAATACCTCTATACCTCATGTCTCTACTTAACGGAATATCCCATATCTTAAAAGCTTTTAACACTTCCTAAATAATACTTAATAGTAAGACCCCTTACTTTCAACTTCACAATACTAATGATTAGGTCAAACAGAGTATCCACTTTATTCATAGTCTTTCCTAAAGATTCTATAGTTCTCTCCTCGCCAAATATAATACACCACCGCCCAAAACTCGAGCCTTGGAGCACACTCCAGATGCTATTCCTAGCCGCTTATTAACAATACATTTAAATGGCACTAGCCCAACAGCTACTCAACATCCTCCATATGAGTCATAGACTTGACATTATCCCACAACTTACTAGAATACTTACAAGAGAAAAAAGATATACTGGGACTCACATCCACATTACCACATAAGCAACATCTAACATCCCGAACACTAAACCACTTAGACAATCTATCGGGTAGTTTTAAGTCTACCTTTCACAAACCATCCAAGTTATAAACGCTGCGTCTAGGAACACATTGAGAAAACCATATGATTATGCCAAATAACTTCCTCGATAATCAGTAACAAGAATATAGGCTTCCCTCATTGAAACACTTTTCTACCATTTTATCCAACCAAACAACCAATCCTCCTACTATGGTCCAAAATTGGCACCCTAACATCCACCACCTCCTTAAATCTATCCTCCCACCTAAAGGCCAATCCTACCCCATTATCAATCAGTCACAAATTTTAGCACTAAGACTAAATCCAAATTTTGAGTGATAGTTCTATGGTCAATAAGTTTACTTAACGGGCCATTCAAATGCCATTTATCAAACCATATATTACATTTAGTGCCATTTCCTATTTTCACATTAACAAATTTCTTAATATCATCTCTAAGCTTCAACAACTGAATCCACACCCAAGTATGCCCCTTGTTAGGGTTTCACATCAAACTGGGTATTTTCGTATGTGAAGTGTTTTGGTCAAAAAGATTGTTGTGTTATGCTCTTGTATTATTGAATTAATGATTTCCAAGGTCTATAACCACCTGTAAACACGGATTGTTAACAATTTGAAATTAGGGTTTAAGGTTCTTGAGATTGGGTATTTTGATTCACCAAACTAAGTGTTAAAACTTGGTCAATATGATCTCACAACATCTATGATATACCGTAAAAAACTTTGGTGCATAACCATGGCTAGATTTCATACGCCAGAATTAGGGTTTAGTCTACGCAGGTATGATTTCTACGCCAGAATAAGTTAAAATGTCCAAATGTGTTTTGATCTGTCATAATATGAATGTTATGTGTTTAACATTGATGATATGATGCTTTATTTCAAGCTTGCAACACTAAATATTCGTAATCAAGGTTATACGCCACGATAAGGATCACCTTACGCCGTAGCTTGTTATGCGTGAAGATTTATCTTACGCGTAGAAGCTGCCTACGCGATAAGGTTCTACATATGGGACTACGCCGCCAGATCCGTGAAGGATATGCGTAAACAAATAATCTACGCGATAAGGTCAACTCTTACGAGTAGCTTACCATGCAAGGTTAATATATGCCTCACGCATAAGCTTTACGATAAGGTCCTCTTTTTCCACACGATAACACTTCTTACGCAGAAGTTAAGACCCTACTGCTTAAGTTTACGCCCACGCATATATCATTCCTCGCTCAAGCATAACTTACCAATCCACGATAAGTCGGATCATACCTTCTATGAATTGTTACGTACAAACTTGTAAATAAACTAATCATATCATCACTTAATCCTCAAATGTCACTAATATAATGAAATCGCTTGATATGTTGTGAACAATAAGTGATAAAATAAACTTTAAAACTTAAAGTTAACTAACTCACGAAACATTTCACGACGCCATTGGACTATTGAATATACAAGTGACTTAGGCTCGTGAACAATCATTGACATGTACATTCAATAACTAGACAATAAGACCTTCTCTGACTAACATTATGTCTTTCGATATGTTGGTTCTTTTGGCTAATGTTATTTCGCATCACCACATGGTCAACAAATGAATGTGGATGCACTGAAGTTCTTCCATTGCCGATATCTATCCTTCATGGCTATCCAATGAAGATAGGAAAGAATAATCTCCGTGTTGACTTTGACAACCTCACTTGCTCTTAATCTTCCTGTTTAATTGCTATTGACATTTTGAGGACTCATCCGCATCGTAACATGCTTTCACACTGGGAATCGCTCTCGAGATCTACATCCAACAGCCTGAACACTATGGAAAGGGTCAAAGGACGAATCGTGGACGGTGACTCAATCACAAACAAGTCACCATTACACTAGACTTAAGGGTCGTTCTACTAATTCCTCAAGTCGAATCCAACCAAACTATATGCTACACTCAAGAGCTCACTCTCCAATTCTTAATCAATATCGGTTATGACGAGGCTACATGAGTAATCACCAAGCACTCTCAATGAGCTTAAGAGTATTCCTCAACCCCGAGAACACTCTACATGATCATCACCAAGTTCTGCTTCGTCGTCAGAAATACGCTATGAGCACCCTAAGCTCATGGAACTGCTAATATTCCGGCATTGGTCAACAAGAAACACATCGCTATCGGCTCGATTTGGGATGACATGATGTCATTTCTCAACAAACTTGGCTCAAAGATTCCTACATCGATATACAAAATTGTTGATCCAGAGAGCACTTGGACTTCATCCTGACATTCCCAAGAGGCTCAATGACCCCATCAATCACGACATGTTGACGGAACCCATTCTATCTCGTAGAATCAAGGAAACGCCTACAAAGAAACAAGGTGCCGTGTGCTACCGATTTCCTTCTAATCAAGATGTCGAAAAGCTCGAAACATACAAAAGGTATCCGGAAGCAGCTTAGACAAGGCAAAGTTGGTCATCTCGATTAAAAATCTTCCGAACACCCGTAAGGAGAACCAAAAGAGGAAGTGCAGGAAGTACGGCAAGTACTGTGAGTCAAAAGAAGTTCCCCAAGAGGAACCCTCCTTCAAAGAGGATTGTTCCATCTAAGGAAGCTGCTCCCATCCCAATTCCCGAACCGCAAAGAAAGCTTGTGGACGAAAGCTCGATGGTACCCATAATACGTGATGAAGAAATTACCTTCTCTCAATATGCAACCGTGATCCCTCCTCCACAGCCTAAATCTACAAGTCCAATACAAAAACATGGAAAAGGAAAGACTCATGTACTTGAGTCTCATGATGAAAGCTCTGATGAAGAAGAAGAGCAATCGGATCAATCCCTACAGAAGAAGTTTAAATTAGTTAGACAAACCAAAAATAAGAATTTGCAAAAGATCAAATGGGTGGCCCCGGAGGATCGTAGTGGATGTCCACTCTTCACCGGTCCCGATGCGGTTAATCAACCCGATAAGGATCCGTGCCACCACTCTTGTGCAACAACAAACGCTTGTGAAGGAGTCTCCGATCTTAACATTGAGGAACTAAATGAATATGACCGAAAGAGAAAACTGATGAAGAAGCTCGGAACGACGGAAGAAAAGGCTAAAACTGGACATGATGACGAAGAAGATTATGATGACTTTCTTCGCAGCAGTCCAACTCGCTCCAGGAGGATACTTCGCACCTCCAAAGGACCCCAATCTCCTCATGTCCCTCCTCATCGATTCTTCATCTCACTCATCACCACCACCATCAAAAAGATCAACAAAATCATCATCCAAATCTGTGAAGCAACCACCTCGATCTTGATTTCAAGCTCATAAACGGATTCACAAAGTGTCAAACAAGTCGAAAAGAAAACGTGCTCTACAAAAGCTAAATTTCTTTGTCGATCACATACACAAAGATATGTATGACGAGCATGACAAGATGGAGAAAGAAAGGAATTTGTTCAGAAGTTCATGAAGAGTCATCGTAAAGAGGAGCTGAACGAAATGATCGAAGGTTACACTAACAAGTACCTTCGTGATATCGCTCCTAAAATCCAAAAGGAACCGGAGAAGACAAAGCAAGAGATCATACCTACAAGTTTCTTCTCGACATCCCCTGCGGTGACTAGAGAAATATTTCCGCATAACTCACCCCTAACATCGTAGCATTGGTTAAAAATACAATGGCCAAAGAAGGCGTTTCTCTCTGATCCGAAGTTAATCGCTAAACTTGTGATACAAATTTCAAAGCGATCCGAACGCTTTACTTCGATGAAGCTAAATTTTTCAAAATCTACTTGATTTTCAACTCGATCATCATGCAAGGAGTCACCGATCAACCCAAACCACCAAGAGATGACGATGATAAGGATAAGGATTCTCAGACCTAAACGCCGTAAGCTGTAAATCTACCTCTATGCCACCTCCTCCACCACGAACTTCTTCTCAACAAAAATCTCCTCCACCCTGGTCTTCTATCGATAAACCCGTGACGATTCCGAAGTTACCACCCCCGACTCATAAAATAGGTGATTACTTTGAGTATACGGGTGGTGACGATGAAGAGGTCCTTGAGCCCCTACAACAACCCACCTCACCCAAACAAGTGTAGAAACCAAGATCATCATCAAGGCCTTCCAAAAGAAGAAGAAGACGACTCACCGAGTTGTCTCATGGCTAGATGACGATAAAACCAAAGAGTTTGAATGGTTCTCCACACTTGTCAATCAAACTCCCTACCCCGATGAAGGTCAAGAATTGGTAGACGGTTCTACATTGAGCACGAAAACTCTTTGCAAGAAAAGTTCCATGTGAAGAAAATGACTAAATCTGAATTGAAGCGAATCAAGAATGAAGCATTCCAACTTCTTAAAGACAAAGCTCTCCAGTGCCGCCTGAGAGGTCGAATATCATCTTGAGAACATCGACCGAGCTATGTCTAACGACATGGATTGGCTCAATCCGGAAGCAAACATTGACTTCACACAAAGGGACAACCCTCCATACTCCACCGATTGGACCAAACCCCTACCGACCATTGGCCAAACAGACGAACCACGGATCCCTTCCGATACTTTTTAACAAAGACCTGATTTTCTTACATCGGTAGCGATGGTTCAAAATACGCTTACATCATTGACTCTTCCATTCCCAAATGCTATTTACTCAAACCGCAAGATAGCTATCGAGGAACGTGCGGTAAATCACTTGTTTTCGACAACGTGCAAGCATACCACCAAGATGCATTGTATGGGATTCATCATTGGCCTGAACGCTCAAGAATCTACTACGTAAGTCTGCATGGTTCGTAAGTCTCAACATGCAAAGTATAGTTCTAAGGACATCGGGGCCATCAAACACATTGATCTCAAGTCTAAGTGGGACTACACATTCTTAAAGAATATCATAGTCAAACGACAAGATGAACATGACTATGGATTCTCCGAGGCTGACTTTGAGAACTTGTCCCTCAACGATATCGAAGACATGTACCTTGCCAAAGTACAGGGTCGTATGAGACAATTCTCGACTGAAGTTCAACGTGAATTTATCAAGTCGGGCTTCATCTTCATTAGACGATTGTGATCAAAGAACGTGTTGAAGATATCCAGATGGTCGTTGAATCTTATCGACGCTGTCAACCTCACTCCTCCAATGCTTACTCTTCCCGATCTCAATCGCCTACCTCAATATACGCCATCAAGAAACCTTTCTGAGTTGTTTACCGCAGTGAACTTCAAAGAAACTCGCTTAATGGCGTAGTGATCTTCGTGAAACGGGATCATACTTGAAGCAAGTTAGGGACGGATTAGCATACAGTTGAAGGGATATACCGAAAGTGGGATCTCGTAGTTACCGGAATTCTCGTGAAAAAGGGATGTGAGAAGAATCATCACCATGATTGATGAACGGTTGTTCGAAGGGATCACCTGGACGATTGAGAGCTATGTTAGGTCGACCCAGAGAAACATCACCGCTTTCAACGCCTCGCGCACTCCCGAACATCACGCACTTCCCGTACCCCTTGAATTGTTTCCTTCATAATTTTGGATGTCTGATTTAATATGTCAATGGCTTGTGCACACATAACAGTGTACAACCCGTAATGGTCAAGAAAGGACCGCGGGTACGTCAAACTGCCACAATCCTTATAAAATGGAGTTTAAAGCTTTTACTTTTGAGTAAAACCTATCAAACCTTTCACTTTTCAAGGTTTTGCTCAAAAGAACAAGTACTTTCCTTTAAGATTTTCAAAACCTCAACCGTTTATATCACTTGTTGAGGGGAGTATTTGAATACTTTGTTCACAAATTGTTCATAGTGGTCATTCTTCCCGCAACACTCGAAATGGTCATATTTATTCTCAAACGTTTCAAAATAACACTTTAATATGCCATTTTTGAGGGGGAGAAAAATATGTGATAAGAAATATGTTGTACAAAATGCAAATGAATCAAAATTCCCGTGACTTAACCTACTAATTGACGATACTTAATGTAGTAACTCGAAAAGACTTGCCCTGGACGGGTAATAATTTCAAGCTAGTTCGCTAGTGATGTAAACGTGTCTCGGAAAGGACTTGTCTGAGTAGAATGTACCATTCGAGAAACTTTTGATAGACATGAACTCCCCGACGGTTTGACAACCTTCCAAGGTTTGTCTACACCTTCAAGGTAGTTATTAGAGCTAGTTGTCACCTAAAAGCCGACAATGTAAGTCTTTAACTATGCAACGAATGTGTCTCGGGGATTGTCTATCTTGAGTGAATCAATTCAAAATAAAAGGCTTTTCCTCACTCTGCATTTTAACCAGTAAAACTCTTAAGCACATGTGGAGGGGGAGTATTTATGCAAAAATCTTATCTCAACAGTGGTTCAAAATGTTTTTCATTCACAAACACTTTGAGAGACATTTTTCATACAAAGTGGTTTTAATGGCAACATAGGTTAGTCATGGAGTTATAAGGTGACTAAGGTTAGAATAACCGTCCTATGATCCGCCAGAGTCGGAGGGATCTACCCAAGGACACTACAAATAGTTAGTATTTAGAAGTCCTTAGGTATGATTGTAAAAAGGAGAAAATGAGAATCGGAGAAAGAAGGAGTTGAAGAATTAAAAAGAAATGCAAAGAAAAGGGTGAAAAGAAATAGGCCTCCCGATTATTCAACTTAGGCGCATAATCGGTTCAATTCATATGCTACGGTTGTCACTTAGTGACTGTATTGAAGATTAAAAGTCGTCATGGACCCAAAGGACGCATGCACTAAACCTTCTTATCCACTTAAGTTTCTCTCAACATAAGCTTGTTTCATTCTCACAGTGGAACCCTAATAAACTATCGGCTTTCTCCTAGAGATTGCTGGTATTGAAGAAGGAGACCCTCTCCCTAGTCTCCGCTCCAGAAAACCAAAACGCACTATTGAGTCTAGAGCCACGAGATTCATCAAAAGATCTCTTAGATACACTTGACATTTAATCACTTGATGATCAACAATAAGATCATCGTGGTTCATATCGAAGTCCTTCACAGATCTTAGCAACTGTCCGAGAACATTTATGAGAGGTTCACACGTGATCCCGCGATTGAATGGAAACTCCCGCCAGGTCAACATCAAAAACTCTCGCCACAGAGGTTTTCGTAACTCCCCGTGGATTACGCTGGAGTGTGTCTCAAACGTCTACAGTCGTGAGGTGATGCTTCGTACTCACGACTCATCTCAACGTAGATGTACTTCTCGTACATCGCGTTATCTCACTTGTGGGACCTACCAGAACGGCCTTTGTAAGAATTAGAGTTGTGTCCTCACACTATGCCGTTAACACCTCGGGTTCAAACTTGTAAGTGCCGGAAACCGCTTAATACTAACCGTTTGAAATGTTTTCCTCTTATGGAAGCTCGAGCAGAGATGATCGTGGCCGATTCTTCTCATGCTCACGCCAACATCATCATCACTAATGGAAGTTCTATCCAAAAGCAACACAACGCCGTAATGATTCTTCGTCAATCCAAAGAATCTACAAAGTTAAAGACTTAAAGAACTTATCAGATTGAATTCCAACGCCAAAGAGCGTGTGAGCATGTTGAAGAATGACGTGGAGACACCTGAGCACGCGCACTGAGGCGCATCTGCGCATAACAACATACTCACTTTCACCACAAAGAACAATGATCAAAGAACAAAGTTAAAGATGACGTCAAAGCATAACCGCTCAAAGATAACTATCTCTACACCGGGAGATTGTTCGAATCAAGGCAATTCTTCTCACAAGAAAGAAGAATGTCGAAGATCGCCATCAGCTACTTATTACATCAACGCTTTCACCGCTTCATTCATATATACTTGAGGGGGAGATTGTTGGAATCACTCCTAAACAGGATTTCAAGTATTTATATTTCATATGTAATAGGTAGCTTTATTATGGCCTTTAAGTTTGTTTAAGGTCAAGCTTATGTAGAAGGCCCATAAGCTTGACCCAAGCCCAATAAGGATAGGAAGGAACTAGTGTTGCCCTAGCTTCCCTCCTATAAATACCCCTTGTAAACCTTCATTTGAAGGTTGGTTGTTCAAGTTATTTTCTTTCACACATATCTACGCCTAACCGTTTCTCTTATACGTGTGTGTGTGCGTATAACTTGTTCATCCGCCTTCATCTCTTCTCCTATAACTTGTGTTGTAAAACTAGTGACCTAACAGTAACACCATACTTTTGCATGACACGATCAAATTGATCGCTCCGTAAATGTACCACCACGATCACCTGCGATTATTGCCTCGGAGTTCCAAACCCGCAAAAAGGATTTCAAAATTTTACAACTACTCGGCATCATGGTAAAGCTTTGCTTCAACCCATTTTGACAAATAGTCAACAGCCACGAGTATGTATTTGTTTCCTTGAGAAGATGGAAATGGCCCCATAAAGTCAATACCCCATATGTCAAAAATCTCACAAACTTGAATGGCATTTTGTGGCATTTCATTTCTTTGAGATATATTTCTATGACGTTGACAAGCCGCCAGTGCTTTGACAAATTCGTGGGCATCCTTATAAATGTAGGCCAATAAAATGAATCAAACACCTTTTTACGCAGTGTAGTTTGGACTATGATGGCCCCCGGTGGGTCCAGCATGGCAAGCTTTGAGAATGTCCATAGCTTCCGGTCCATAAACACACCGTCGGATGACTTGATCCGCACAGATTTTGAATAAGTAGGGTCATTTCCGCAAATAATGTTTAACATCTTGAAGAATTTGTTCTTCAAATCGACATCCTTTCACTACTAAGTTACCCGCATGGTAATTTGCTAAGTCAAAGCAAACCATGGGGTAGTAGAATTTCCATAAAAGAAACCGCATTGAGTGTCTCAGAGGAAATGTTTCATTTATTTTTCTAAAAAAAAACATCTTGGTGAGGGTTTTCTATCCGGGAGATGATCGCCAGCCTAGATTCTCCTCAAATTTTTATCACGATAATGATATCAAATTCTTGGCAGGAGAATCCAACGGAGCAATAGGCTTTGCCAAGCATCTTGTTTTGCAAAGAGATATTTGAGAGCCGAGTGATCCCGTGTAATACACCACGCATTTGGTCAGATTAAGTATGGCCAAACTTCAAATGCATACACCACAGCCTAATAGTTCTTTTTTCTCGTGGTGGTGTAATGAGTTTGAGCTTCACCATAGTCTATTGCATAGTGGATAGGCTGAAAATGCTTAGCTCTACGTTGCCCTAAGACTGCACCGATAGCAAAATCACTTGCATCGCACATAAGCTCAAAAGGCAAGTCCTGGGCCGGGAGCAACGAATGGTATTTTGAAGTAAGCTTTTTCTTCAATGTTTCAAAAGCTTCAATGCACTCGCGTGAGAAGATAAAAGGAGCATCCTTTTCAAGAAGATGGGTCATAGGCCAGCGATTTTAGAAAAATCTTGTATGAATCTGCGAGAAACCGCATGACCTAAAAACTCCTAATACCTTTGACGGTAGTAGGATGAGGTAATTTAGCAATAACATCGACTTTTGCTCTATCTACCTCAATCCCATTTTTTGAAATTTTATGGCCAAGGACTATGCCTTCTTTGACAATAAAGAGACTCTTCTCCCAGTTTAGACAAAGATTGGTGTCTTCACACCGTTTGAGCATTTTATCTAAATGGGAGAGACATGTTTGAAATGAATCCCCAATGACCGGTGGTAGTCATCCATAAACACCCTTCCATTGTTTCCCCGATCATGTCGTGGAAAATGGCCATCATACATCGTTGGAACGCGGTCGAGCATTACATAGGCCAAAAGGCATACGTAAAAGTTCCGTATGTGTGAATGAAGTTTTTCTTGATCCCCGGATCAATGGGGAATCAGTAACCGAGAAACCATCAAGGAAACAATAGTACTGTTCCTCGCTAATCTCCAAGCATTTGGTCCATGAAGGGTGAGGAAAATGGTCTTACGGGTGGCGCCATTCAACTTACGATAGTCAATGCAAACACGCCATCCCGTTACCAATCGAGTTGGAATTAACTCGTTTTCTTCATTTGTGACAATAAATAGCTATGCCACCCTTTTAGGAACACAATGAATTGGGCTAACCCAAGGACTAGCTGAGATCGGGTAAATCAATCCTGCATCAGCAGTTTGATAACCTCCTCGTTTGATAACATCATGGATTTTTGATTCACCCTTCTCTGATGTTGAACTCACCGGTTTGAAGTCATCCTACATTAAGATTTTGTGAGTACAGAACTCTGCCAGGTTGATACCTTAATGTCGGAGAGTTTCCAAGCAATTGCTTGCTTGTGTGACTTCAAAACCTTTATGAGAGCAACTTTTTCATCTTTACTCAAATCTCTAGCAATAATGACTGGTAATTTATCATCACCTTCTAGAAATGCAGTATACTGAGATGAGGTGGTAAGTCCTTAAGCTCAACCTCAGAAATTCTTCACTCTTTCTCAACCGACTTGACTTCCTTGTTATGAAGATGGGAGGAGAGGGAGGAGAAGTATCCTGATTTAACAACTTCTTTAGAAGAATATCTCCCTCCAGATTAATCTCATTTTGATTAATCTCATTAGGAATTGAAACACTAGTGTGAGGGGTTGATGATGGATCATCATTAAGCAACTTCTCAATGAGAAGTATGTCCCCCTCAATGTCGATTGGAGCATGATCATTTCCCATGGAATGTAATCACTAGCCAAGTATGCTTCAATCTCTTCCGAGATGGATTCACTTCCTCAAAAGGAGTGATAGAAGGGGTAGAATTGGCTATGATAGGTTGAGAAGATGTGGTGGGATCATCCCCACTACTGAATTATGAGAATAACCAAAGATTTCTTGAGAGTACTCTTCATAAGCAATATCAATGATATCTATTCGGTTAACCGATCTCAAAATCATAGTTTCGGAGTACCTCGAAGTTTGATCAAGTTAAAGGTGACAGCTTCATTACCAACACGTAATGTGATTTCTTGCTCAAATACATCTATGAGAGCACGGCCCGCTCTCAGGAATCCTCGACCAACAATGAGAGGAACCCGATGATCGGCATCAAAATCAACAACCACGAAGTCAGCTGGAAATGGAACTTTCCTACTTTCACAAATACGTCCTCGGCAATGCCAAGAGGGCGGGATATGGAACGATCTGCAAGCTCGAGAGTCATGCATGTAGGAGTAAGTTCCGGCAGAGAAAGTTTCTTCCATACTGAATAAGGCATCAGTTGATGCTTGCACCAAGATTCTAAGGGCAAGCATTCAACCATTCTGAAATACACAAGGTAAGAGAAATTTTCAGGATCTCCAAGCTTTCAGAAGCTTTTCAAGATAATCACGAGCAGTTCTTGCTTCAAAGGAGTTTTTGCCATTTCAAACAGCTTTTCCTTATTGCTTAACATGTGTTTGAGAGTTGATGCAAACTTGGGCATCCGCATGATAGCATCCGCAAAGCTTATGTCAAAATGTAACTCTTGGAAAATTTAAAAAAATTTGTCCATTTGATGACTGGCTTTCTCCGGAGCTTTTGCTCATTCAAACGTGATGGGTAAGGAATAGAAGATTTGGATTTCTGTTTCTCAACGGGAACTACTGGAGGTTCAAAAACAACTCCTGGATTAGATTTGGGTTTCTAGACAACTTGAGGTTGGACTACCGTGCGGGATGCGTGTACTCTTCGTGGGCTTGAATAATGCACTTTGTCCGTTGTATCCTTGGTAACTTGACTCATTGCTCCTGGTGGAGGAGGCATTGGAGTCGTAGGTCCATTGTGTGTCTTAGGTTCACTTTCCACTACCTTTGGGAGAGAAGAAGAAGAAGATGTAGTAGGAATAGCACGTCCATCATATGAAACACCACTTCTGGTTGTGATCGCCTTTGCATCCCTGGTTAGCGATCGTGTTGCTCGAAGTTTTCCTGAGCCGAGGGTTGATCATTTAAAGACTTCTTAAGATCAGCAATCTGACTGACCAACAACCTGTTCATTTCATCTTGGGATTTCATGAATTTCTTCAACAACTCATCAGATGATGGTCCAGTTGGAACAATGGCGAGAGGTGGATTAGGAAAATTCTGCCTCTAGTGTGTTAGGATTAGGGCCTTGATTTTGAAAATTTCCTTGATTAGGATTCATATTCCCATGAAATTGATTCCCTCGATTGAAATTGTTTTGATTAAGGTTCCTTGATGTTGGAAACCTTGATTTGGTGCAGGATAGAAATTACCTTGGTTTTGGTAACCTTGGTTCATTCTAGGTTGGTTCTGATTTCGGTTTTGCATGTTATGACTAGTTAAAACCGGGTGGTGCCAGATTAAGTTAGCACGGTAGTGTGGTTCATTCTGAGACGGTATTGATTACCTCCCTGATGTGAAATACCGGCTAGAGCATTGGCTTCAAATGGACTACCATCGTGGCAGACAATTGTAGTATGCATGAGGACCACCACAAGTAACACAACTCTCGACTTTCTTCACTTCACCATGTGTTGGTGTCTGAGTGAAGGTCACTTTCTTTTGGTTATCAAGAACCAAATCAATATCTGTGAGTTTGTCAATCTTAGCATCGGTGCTAGATGTACTCACAGGAGATGAAGAAGAAGGTCCAAGATGAGACCTGATATGTCTTTGCTCGGAAAGGGCGGACCTGAGATTTGTTCTCAATGATTTGCAAGGCTTCTTTGGTATTCTTGCTCAGGAAATTACCGGAGGCATTCAAAGAATCTTGATTGGTCCGTTCGACCATTATAGAAAGTATCCATTTGCATTAACTCAAAACCATGATGACACTTTGCGGCAATTCTTTGTAACGATCCCATGCCTCCCCGAATGATTCATCAAATCTCCGAGAAAATTTCATTATCTCATTCTTAAGACTTGTGGTTCGGGATGGAGGATAGAACTCGTTAACGAACTTGGTGACTAGATCCTCCCATGTCTCAATGGAACGAGGGGGTTGTTTCTCAAACCCGGGCTTGTCCCTCTAGAGAAAATGGGAACAGAAGAAGCTTGATAGCTTCATGTGGGACATTCTTGTACTTGATGGTAGATGCAATCTTGTTAAACCATCCAATGTGTGCATGAGGATCATCCCGCTCAAAACCATAGAATTGGCTTTGGGTTACAAGATTAAGCAACCCGGTTTGAGCTCAGGTATCACCACGATGGCTGGGACACAATAGCATCTCCGTAACCCTCGATGGGTGCTTGGAGAAGCTCATTCATCGGCTCATCTTCTGCCATTACAGGTGGTGTGTGGTGGTAGACGTTCTCACCACGGCTGAAGGAGCAGAACGTCCTCTACGCCTACGAGGAATGTTTCCAAGCTCGAAAGTGGACTTGTAGAACTGGAAGAACGAGTGCGCATGCACTAAGTTTAAAAATCAGTTTTCAAAACAAATGCCAGGCAAAACGACAAGTGAACTTAACCAATAATCACAAATGAAATGGCTTCTTTGAAAAGGTACACCAAATCACAAGGACACAAAGGCAAGTTTTAAATCGTTGTTCGAACTTATTATGGTCACACCCCCAGTTAGTAGGTGTACTGCCTTGATTTGCGGTGGTTGATTTTTATGTATTTATTAAGTACCACTGAAAAGACGTAGGTAATGATTTGTGCTGATGGGTTTAAAAACTTTTGGACAATATTTTTGGATCGTCTCGTTTAACCAAATCGTATCTCTTTAAGAATCACCTCAAAGAAAAAACAAGATAGAAAACGCTCCATTGTTTTGTTGTTTTATATTTTTTTTTTGGGTTTGTTAACACTTTAGGAAAAGTGCTAATGAACTTTTTTTTTGAGATTTTATATCTTTACAAAAAAAAACGTTTTACAAATGGTGGTATATGTGCAAGAATAAGTCTGAAAAAGGTTTAACACACGCTAAAGCCTCCCCGGCCAGCGGCGCCAAAAATTTGATTGGGCTCCGAAAACAGTCAAGCTTAATCACACAAGCTAGCCACTTGTGAATGGCTAACCGTAATAAACTTAAAACTGCTCAGAAACCAATACAATGAAGATCAGAAGAATATAATGAATTCGTGTTAAGTCCCACGGAGACTCAATGGTGCGTAAACACTTGATCAGATGATAGAATGATCACTAAGGATAGTGATCAGTAAGGATTTGGATGGATTATTACACTACTGATTGATTAGAATATATTTGGACACAGAATTGGAAAGCACAACAATCAGACTACAAAATTGTAAATACAAAGACGTTTAAAAACTACGTAAACGTACAAAACAAAATGTAAATTCTAAGAAATAAAAGACCTAAAAATATGAAAATGACATTTTTAGAATCCTAAAAATAAAAGAAAATTATTAGAAAAAGAAAATTATTTTTACAACTATTTATTTAATTATTATTAATTAAAAACTATTTTAAACTATTTAATAAATACTCTAAAATAAAAGAAAATATGAAATAAGACTAGAAAAATAAAATTAAGACTTAGAAAAATCTAAAATATGATAAAACTAATTTTAAAACTGAAAAGATATTTTTTATGCTTTTTAATTATTTATTACTAATTATTTAATACTTTTAACTATTTAAAATTATAATAAATACTAAACAAACAGAGAAAATTATGAAACTTTTTCTAAAAATAACTTAAGATGACAGAAAACTAAGAAAAAAAAATAAAAACTAGATTTGCTTATTAATAAGATGAAAAGAAAAATCAAAAAGCTAAAAACTATTAAATAAACGCTATCACTATTTTTAAATTGATGTTTTTCTGGTTTTTCTTTTTGAAAACTACTTAACTACTGATTATAAGCTACTTTTACAAAGACAAAAATTTTACAAATCAAAAATAAGCTATTTGAGAGCTTATTATCCCAACAGTGGGCTAAAGAGCTTATTTGATGTAATAAGCTCAAACAAGCTTACAGATTGGAAACAAATGTGGAATAAGATTCAAACAAGCTAGATAAACAGAAATGAAGCTAGAAAGAACAATTACAAACACTAATAAGCTACTAAAAAGAAAAATAAGCACTTGGCTTTATGCTTTCTAAGATAGAAATGGGACAAGGATTAGGCTTATTGCAGCCCTACCAAACAAGCTTCAAAATGAAAAACCAAACTTGAGACCTCAAGATGGCTAGGTTGGCTTTCCAAAGAACCAAGGATCACAAGCTGAGGCCAACTAATAAGCTACTTGTGAGCTTATCAAGATGGTACCACCTAATCGCACAGGGCACCATTTCAGAACAAGGGTCCAAAAGAAATAAGAAAATAAGCACTTAAAAAGCTGATTAAAGGAAAACTAGTATTTTTCTAATTAAGTTTAGCAACTAAACTTTGATAACCCAAAAGCTTTTAAGCTAAATCTTACTATTAAACAGACAGTGAAATTATCTTTTATTCAAAAATCGACCAAATGAAGATTTTGACTTTTTATAAAAACCAACAGAGTTGACTAAAATGAACTTTGATTTGATCCTGTGGACTGAATAAGTTGTATTAAGGTAAACTAAGACTGATTGGATCAAAAATTACAACTTATGAACACAAAAAGAGATGGATCATAAAAATCCAACAGTGAACACATGATTTGATCAAAAGCTTATTTTGACTTTTTGACAAATGACCACTGGTTTTTCTTGTTTAGATGAACTAATTAGACCCAATGAGACATGCAACCAGCAAAAACAATAACACAAACATTCTTTAGCACAGAATAACAAGCTAATCCAAACACTTTTTCAAAGGACTGTTTTGATGATTTTCAAAACTTAACAAAGATTTAGACCATGAACTTGATTCACAAACTTATATTATCATATATTAGGACTAAACAAACATAAAACAACAACAACAACAGCAACATAAAATCAAGAATCTAGACTTAAGCTAATTTAACTGTCAAAATGAAATTTTTATAAACTACAATTTTAAAAGAACAACCAACTGATTTTAATACTTAAATACACTTAACTATAACTAATGAACATAAAGAACCAGAATTTCAAGCTAATGAACACTTGTACAAGAAATGCCAAAATGGATCAAAGTGCTTACAAATGGCTATCCAACTGAAAACTGAGAACCAAAGGCCAAGATCACTCCTATAGGCTTACCACTAAGCCACTAACCCAAGGCCATCCAAAATTCACCCTGCTCCAGCTGTGAACACCATTTCCATGAGATTTTTGAATTTCCAACTATTTATTTGGTATTTTTGGTGATTTTTCCTTTTTAATGCTAAACTAAATTTTATTATATCTAATAGCTTTTAAAAGCTATCTAGGAGCTTACATGAGCTATATCAGTCCATAATAACATCTAACAACAACATTTGAATACTCATGAAATTTTTGAAATTTGAAAATTTTGCATAAACTGAAATAAGACTTGGAACTTGAAATTGATAATTGAAAAGGTTTAACAATACACTGAAATGCTTAAACAAAGTACTTTGAAGCTTGAAATTACACTGAAAAACTTAAAATGATAAAAACGACTAAGAAAAATAGAAATTACACTAGATATATTAATACAATGCTTCTCTTCCTTCTTTTATAGACTTTTCCACTCTTGTTGACAACTCTGATTGTATCCCACCTTATCTGAGCCATTGAATCATCAAAAATCATCATATCCGTCCATTTGGATATTTTGGCCAAAAGTCTATAGCAGGTTTGAGATATTAATGGGGTGGTTTGAATCAATTAAAGATCTTTGGGTGTTAGTGAAGGTAGAGGGGGACAAGGTAAGGAGGGGGATGGAGCAAATCATGGAAACAACTCTGGTTTCTGGTTTGGCGCGTTTCTGTGAGGAGGATGAACAGTAAACGTGGGTTTGACTTATTTGACCGTTGGTTATATAAGGGGAAGGGGTCACAATTGGGTTTTGGACTGGGATCAAGGGATATTGGCAGGGGTTCTATTTGTTTTGGTTGGGCTCAAAATACAAAGGGGGTCCGTTTGGTTTAGTAAGTATACAAGGACCAAAAATGTAATTTGACCAAAGATAAAGGACTGAACATGCCACTTTTCCAAACTTATCACAAGGACCAAACTTGACAAACTTTGATAGTACAAGGATAATATTTGATCATTTTTCCATTTAAAATATCCAAGGACTAATTTTGCCATTTTTCAAAGATGATGGACCTTTTCAGCCATTTGATCAAAGAATCATTCAAGGACCATTTTTAACAACTTAGAATATTTCAGGGACCTTGAATGATAAAAATCTTGATTTTGAAATACGTGGACTGGATTTGACAACTTTTAAAACTTTGGGGACTAAAACTGCCAATTTTTCAAACTTGAATCATTTTTCATCCTGATTTTGATTTTTGCATTTAAAACACATAAAACACTGATTTGTGATATTTTCATCATTTTGATGCAATTTTTGAGTGTTTTCAGATGATTTTGCAGTTTAGATTGTACAAAAATGATGAGTATTTAGACACTCATCAGTTTTATTCTAAGTGATTGAAGAAACGGAGCTTAATTTGACCTCAGTTTGCATTCAAAATGCAACGTAAGAAGAAGTCTCACTGATTCGCAGACGGTTTTCTTCCAAGCCCTACAGCAACAACGGAAGCTTCTCAACCACCTAACGTATCTTTGTGCAGGATACCATTTTTAAACAATTTTGAATAATTTGATTAAATTGTTTTGAAAATGGAATATATTGTTTTGAAAATTAATTGGACTTAATTTTGAAAATCACCGGACTTCATTTTATCAAAATCTAAGTCACTCAATCAACGACTACGGTCATCGATTGAGGGGGAGAGTGATTTAAAATAAATTATTTTCATACAATAATTCTTCGTAAAAGTCCGTTTGTACGAAAATAAGTGGTGATCTAAAGATTTAATGTTATGTCATGGTATGATTTTTCTAAAGAATCAAGATCTTTCAAAATGAAATTTTTTCTGTTCTTGTTTGATTGTGAAATGGTTTTATTTTACTTAAAGGTCTCTTAAAAAAATCATACCTGACACTAACAATCTTTAATGTCTAAAACTGTTCCGTATCTGTCATGTTTCTAAATTAAATCGTGCCACGTCTTTCCCCAAATTTTTCTAAATGATTTAAATCAGTTGGGATCACAAATCTCAAATGGTTTGATATTTTTTGATCGGGGGAGAGATAGTGATTTAAATCTCTTATCTGTTTAAATGGAATTGGTTTTAGTCCTTTAAAGGCACTCCTGCCTCCATGTGCCAAACGATTTCAAATATACAATGCACATGTTGAGGAGGAGGATTTATCCAAAAACATGATGAGTATTTAAAGCTGGCCACATATTCTCCAGTGTTTTATAAACCTTATTAAATCACTTGGGATCCAAAATCTCAAAGGATTTGATATTTTTGATCGGGGGAGAATTTGTGATTTAATAATGAAATTTGATAAAAAGTGATCATTTTGATTCAATTGTGCAAGCTGCTCTCTCATATGTGCTAAACGCTTTCGAATCTCGAAGCACATATTGAGGGGGAGCGAATGGTTTCTTAAATGGCTTTTGTGTTCGTGGATGTGCTTCAAAAGAACTCTTGCCTCTATGTGTTAAAATGATTTCTCTTATCCTATGCACATATTGAGGGGGAGAATTTTACCAAGAAAATCAAATGGCTTTTTCTATGAAAATAGTGATCAATGAAAATATTTCAAAGTCCTCTTGCCTCCATGTGCTAAACAATTTCTAAATCATATGCACATGTTGAGGGGGAGGTTTTCTAAATGATCAAAACAATTAAGGTACAAAATGTTTTGATTTTATATCACAAGTACCTTGATTGATTTTCCAAATGATTTTTCAATTGGTTTCAAGAAGAAATGAACAATACCAAAAGACCGACCAATTTACTTTATGCATGGTGTTATAAGGATGGTTAGGTTAGGTATTCGTTCCCACGATCCGCCAGAACCGGAGGGATCTACCCAGGGACAATCCACTAGATAGTGTAGAGTCCTTAAGTATATTGAAAAAAGGAGAAAAATGAGAATATGGGAAGAGTGCTTGGATGAGACGAGCTAGTACTGGAATAAACCCAACAAGGTTCTAGTTATGAAGTCTCGTAAGCAACTGAAGGGGTTGAAGAATGAAAAGAATTAAATGTGAAAAGGGTGAAAAGAAATAGCCCTCCAATAATTCAACCTTAGGGTAGTAACCGGGTTCAATACATATGCTACTGGTGGTTACTAAGGTAACACTGGTATTGAAGACAAGACGTCATGGACCCAGTGACGCACTGCACTAAACTTCCCAAGCTACTTAAGTTCCTCTTAAAAGGGCTTGTTTCATTCTCACGGGGAACCGACATAATCTATCGACTTTCTCTTAGAGATTGTTGATATTGAAAAAGGAGACCCTCTCCCTAGTCTCCGGCATAGGAACCAAATGTGCACTATTGAGTCTAGAGGCAAGAGATCATCCACAATATCTCATTAGGACACAAAAATAATGAAGAGTTGCTGTTTCACACAATGTGGAAAGTAAGTATATATTAAGAGTCCTACGCATTATCCTTGTGGTATTGCCAGAACATCCGAGTGATATGTAACAATATTCACGATGAAGATGGAAATCCTTCTAGAGCCAACATCAAACAAGCTCTTGGTGGGTGACATGTAAGATCGTTTCTAAAGATCAAACTTGTGACAACTGGATAGAAACAATGGGGCGATTCACTCGTGAATCAACCTTGGTCCAGGAAATGAATTGACGAATACTTTTGGAAAAACCATTCGATGTGCAAACCTTCTTTTCTCTAGCACGTCGAATGTGTACTTATGTTTTCAAACACAAAAAGTATCTCTGATTGAAAAATACTTTTGGAAAAACCGTTCGATGTGCAAATCTTCTTTTCTCTAGCACGTCGAATGTGTACTCTTTTAAATACAAAAGGTATTTTGATTGAAAATTGATCGTTCTCATAAAACCTTCGTCATATTGCAAAACTCTTTCTTCTAAGAAATACGCGATTGTTTTTCAAATCAATTTTTCATCAATCAGTGAATCTCAATTCCTGGTCACTCACCGTGTTGTCTTCTTTGAGACGTTCCGGTTTGAGAAACTGCGAAACCCTTCAAGGAGATTCTTCGAATTATACCTGATCACGAAGCAGTGCTTGTACTGATCAACGGGAACCGTGGGCCGTGTACCTCAATTCAACGAAAGTGATCAAAGACACTTTCGTGTGTTTTATTGCTAATCGTTGTTTGCGGTACATTTGGACGGTTGCGGTGATCGAATTGAGGAGTCAATCCAAAGCTGCATGCTCACAGCATCCACACTTAATTGAAGAAATCATGACTGATGCATATCTACATAACCTCGCTCTGATATTTCATACTATGCTTCTGCTTCGCTGCTGCAAATATCATGAACCAGTAAGGCTTCCGCTACTCTGATGGAAAGATGTCATGATTCAAAAGTGTAAGCATGTCGGTCCAAAAGTCACAACTTCACATGATGGCAACACAATAAAGGGTGATCCAGAGATTTACTGTGGCTGATGATCTCAAAGAAAGCTTGAAGATCATCAAAGATGTGGATCAGTTCAAAGACCTCCACTTAAAGTACAAAGTAATCGGACATTGAAGAATCGCTACAAAAGCACAAAGAATGCGGAATTTGAAGAATTAAAGTCTACGAGCTTGGAACTAAAGACAAAGATAGAATGCTAGGATGCAAAATGTATTTCATGGGGTGACCTCCCTTAGGGGGAGATTGTTAGGAATTAGAAAATTCTATGTTAAAGTGTCGGTCACCCCAATTATAAGTATAGCATATGTTAGCTCGTAGACGTGTCGTTTGTTACGTTATTAAGTAGTTTGTAGCGTAGTTTAGTTTAGTGCAACACCGTGGAGGAAGGACGGGTCTTTACCCACTGTATACCTGATCCCCAGGCCGATAGGAGGTCGTATTTCATGTAACTATAAATACCCCTTCCATCCATGGAAGGGGTGGTGCTTTCAATCTAACCTTTTACATTTTATTGAACCAAGTCTCTAGCTTGAATACCCCTCTCTACTTTCTCTCTCTAAAATGGTAAACATGTATTTTGATCATCCAAGACCACCCGAATCATCAACACAATAATATTTGGATCCTAACAAACTCAGACATAAATATTTTGCCGAATCATTCATAAAAGATCAAACTCATGGCCCTAGAGGTTCAAGTGGTGGTACTCATGCAACACCAGTTCTTGATGCGGTTAATAAACCAGATAAGGGAACTGGCACAACCATCACCTACGAACAACAACAACGGCAGATCGAGGACTCCATCAACTTTGATATTGAGGAACCAGAAACTGAAAAGACTGAGAAATCTCCTGCTGATGATTCTAAGGATGATGATAAGGCTAAGTCTAGAAATGAAGAAGAAACCGACTATGATCATTTTCTTCTAGACAGTCCCGCTCGTTCTAAGGAGGAAACTTCTGAACCACCAAAGGACCTCGAGCCTCCTCATGTCTCTTCATCATCAGATTCTTCCTCTCATTCTTCACCACCACCATCAAAAAGATCAACCAGATCCACATCCAAATCTGTGAAGAAACCAGATGACTCTTAGATTTCTCGGGCTAAGATACGAATAGTTAAAGCTGTTAAGCAGGTTAGGAAGAAAGACGTGCTTTACAAGAAGCTGAATTTTCTTGCTGACCAGGTTCAGTATCTTCATGATGAGAATGAAAAGATGTCGGCTGAAAGGGAGTACATCCAGAAATTCATTCAGCGTGACATTCAAGGGGAAATGAACGAGATGATCAAAGGTTACACTCACAAGTTCCTTCTTGACATCGTTCCTGGAGTTAAAAAGGAGATGTTTACCAAACAACTCTATCCGAATCTATTACATCTGGCCAAGCAAACTATGAAATCAACACCGATGCATGTAAACATCAATCCAGTTGATCCCATAATCTTCTCAGATGCTGAATTGGTTAACAGGTTGGTAGCTCAAATGTCGAAACACTCTGCAACATTTGCCTCTTACGAAGGTAAATTGTTTGAAGCACTGCTGGAATACCAACTCAAATCAGAGATTCAGAGAGGAAGCTGAAAGGCCCAAACGTCCAAGAGACGAAGAAGATAAGGATAAGGATAAGAGTGACGAGCCTAAACGCCAAAAGAAGTCTGGTGAATCATCCTCCATGCAACCTCCACCCCAAAGGATTCCAGCTCAACCACGATCTCCTCCTCGCTCTTCTACTGATAAACCTCAGGATTCTGAGTTACCACCCCAGACTCAGAAAACTGGTGATCACTTTGAGTATACGGGTGGTGACGATGAGGAAGTCCTTGAGCCCCAACAACAACCCAACTCTCCAAATAAAGCTAAGAAACCAGCATCCTCATCTAGGCCAAATAAAAATAAGAAGACGAAGACGCCTCAGGCTAATGTCGTATCATGGCTAGATGATGACGACACCGACGAATACGACTGGTTTTCTACACTTGTTAATTCAACTCCCTACCCACCTGAAGGTCAAGATCTGGAAGACGGTAGTACATTGGAGCATGCAAAGGTACTGCAAGAAAAATTCCGAGTAAAGAAGATGACGAAATCAGAGTTGAAACGAATCAAGAATGAAGCTTTTCAACTTCTAAAAGATAGCTCGGAAAGTGCCATCGAGGTTGAATACCACCTTGAAAACATAGCACGAGCCATGTCCAACAACATTGATTGGCTCAACCCTGAAGCAAACATTGACTTCTCTAGAAGAGACAACACTCCATACTACACCGATTGGTCTAAACCTCTACCTACAATTGTGAACCAGATCAACCTAAGATTCATTCGCTACTTTTCAACAATGACTTGGAATTTCTTCTACACGGCAGTGATGGTTCAAGGAAATACGCTACATCACTGACACTTCCGTTCCCAGCAGCCATATACTCTAACTGCATAGCCATCGAGGAAAACGCTACCCACATGTTTTCCAACAATGTGGAATTGTATGACCGTGATGCAATGTATAGGATTCACCATTTAACGCCGACAATCTACTACAGCTAAGCCGTTTAGAAGTCTCAACATGAAGTGTTCAATACTAAAGGGATCGTTGCTGTTAAGCATATAGATCTTTCGTCTAAATGGGACTACACCTTTCTCAAGAATATTGTGGTCAAAAGACAAGACGAACGAGACTATGCATTCTGTGAAGCGGACTTTCAGAACTTGTCTCTCAACGACATTTGAATATCGTATCTTGCCAAAGTACAGGGACGCATGAGACAATTCTCGACTGAAGTTCAACGTGAATACATCAAGTCCTTGCTTATCTTCATCAGAAGCATAGTGATACAGGAACGTGTAAAAGACTTGCAACTTCCTGTTGAATCTTATCAGACCCGTGTCAACTTCACCAGACCTCAGCTTGAACTTCCCGACATCAACCAGCTTTCACAATACACCCTCGTCAGCAAACCATTCGGAGTAGTTTACCGTAGTCAGCTACAATGAAACTGCTTGATGGCGTGTAGAGATCTTCACAAGTTTGGGGATCACACTTTGAAGAAGGTTAGGGACGGATTGGCTTATAGGTTGAAGAATATATATATGAAGACATTGGGAGACCAAAGTGATGGAACTCTCAGGACAGACGGGATGTGAAGAGGATCATCACCATGATTGATGAAAGGTTGTACAGAAGGGACCAGTTCAGAACATTGAGCTTTGTAGGTGGTCGTCCCAGGATTTCTCTCACCGGCTATCAACGCCCGATTCGCATTCCTGGAAAGATTGATGGACTATCTGGTACCCCTTAAACTGTTTCAATTTCATTATTATTTGGATGTGTGATATTATTATGTCAATGGCTTGTGCACACATAACAGTGTACAACCCGTACTTGTCAAGAAAGGACCCTGTGGTACGCTTCAGTGCCACAATCCTATAAAAGGAGCGAAAGCTTCTTATTTTTGAGTAAAACCTATCAAACCTTTCATTTTTCAAGGTTTTGCTCAAAAAGAACAAGTACTTCCCCTTATGATTTTCAAAACCTCAACCGTTTATATCACTTGTTGAGGGGGAGTATTTGATTTTAAACTTTGATCACAAATTGTTCTTTGTAGTAATCTTCCCACAAAACTCAAAATGGTCATATTTATTCTCAACATTTCTTCAAAAACAACATTTATATGCCATTTTTTAGGGGGAGAAAATTATGTGATAAGAAATATGTCGTGTTTTGCTATTGAATCCTCGTGTGAAAAGACTTTAACCCATGAATTGACGGGAACTGAACAGTCATACATTGAAAAGATTTGTCTTCCAAGACTTATCCAAGTAAATTGTACCTATTCGAGAAGCTCTTGATAGACATGAACTTTGACGGGTTTGACAACCTTTCGGGGATTGTCCACACCTTCAAGATAGTTATTAGAGCTAGTTGTCACCTAAAAGCTGACAATGTAACTCTTTAACTATGCAACGTAATCGTGTCTCTCAAGGAATTGTCTATCCTGAGTCGATCAATTCAAAAGTGCAAGCTCTTTCCTCACTGTGCAGATTTCCGTCAAAACTCTTAAGCACATGTGGAGGGGGAGTATTTCTGAAAATCTAAAACTCTCGAAGTGTTCAAACATGTTTTTCATTTACAAAAACCTTGGGAGATTTTCATGAAAATGGTTTTATGGCAACATAGGTTAGTCATGGAGTTATAAGGTGACTAAGGTTAGGAATAACCGTCCTATGATCCGCCAGAGCCGGATGGATCTACCCAAGGACATCACAAATAGTTAGAATTTAGAAGTCCTTAGGTATGATTATAAAAAGGAGAAAATGAAAATCAGAGAAAGAAGGAGTTGAAGAATTAAAAAGAAATGCAAAGAAAAGGGTAAAAACAAATAGCCCTCTAGATTATTCAACTTAGGGCAGACACCGGATTCAATTCATATGCTACTGGTTGTCACTAGTTGACACCGGTATTGAAGATTAAAAGTCGTCATGGACCCAATGACGCATGCACTAAACCTTCTTAGCCACTCAAGTTTCTCTCAACAGAAGCTTGTTTCATTCTCACAGGGAACCCTACGTAAACTATCGGCTTTCTCTTAGAGATCGCAGGTATTGAAGAAGGAGACCCTCTCCCTAGTCTCCGCTCAGGAAAACCAAAACGCACTATTGAGTCTAGAGCCACGAGATTCATCAAAAGATCTCTTAGGTACTCTTGACATTTCACCACTTGTTGTTCAACAAATAAGAACGCAGTGGTTCAATATCGTGTCCTTCACAGATCTTAGCAATCTGTCGTGAACATTTATGAGAGGTTCACAAACTGTGATCCTCAGTGATTGAATGGAAACTCCTGCCAGGGTCAACATCAAACGGCACACGATAAGCCACTTCGGTAACTCCCCGTGGATTACGCTTAGTGTGTCTCAAACGGTCTGCAGTCGTGAGGTGATGCTTCGTGTACCTCGCGACTCATCAGCGAATGTAGATGTACTTTGGTACGTGGCGTTATCTCACTTGTGGGACTCCAGTTCAGGAATGGCCTTTGTAAGAGTTAGAGATGTGTTTTCACACTATGCTGTTAACACCCTCGACATTCAAACTCCGGAAACCGCTTATTACTAACCGTTTTATGTTGTCTTCTTATGGAAGCTCTGGAGCGGACTGATCATGCATATTCTTCACATGCTCATACCAACAACATCACCAATGGAAGTTCTCTCATAAAGCAACACAAATGTCAGAATGATTCTACGTCTAAGTCAAAGAATCTACAAAGTTTAAAGACTAAGAGAACTACATCAGTACTGAATTCCAACATTAAAGAGCGTGTGAGCAGGTTGAAGAAAGACGTAGAGACACTGGAGAAACGAAGCACACCTGATGCAGACAACTACAACATACTCTCACTTTCATCACAAAGAACAATGATCAAAGAAATTGATGACGTCAATGCAGAACCTTTCAAAGGAAACAATCTCTCTACACTAGGGAGATTGTTCGAATCAAGGCAATTCTTCTCACATGAAAGAAGAATGTCAGAAGACGTCAAAGCTACTATTACATCAGCACCTTCACCGTTTATATTATTCATCACCAACACTTAGGGGGAGATTGTTGGAATCACTCCTAAACCTTAATTCAAGTGTTAGTGATTCATATGTAATAGTTAGCTTAATATGGCCTTTATGTTAGTAATTAGCCTTAGGCTTATGTAGAAGGCCCAAAAGCCTAGGCCTAAGTCCAATAAGGAAAGGAAGGGACTAGGAGTGTTGCCCTAGCTCCCTCTCCTATTAATACCTTGTAATAACCCTCACTTGAGGGTTGGTTGTTCAATTTATTCACTCTCACATTTTCTACGCATAACCGGTCAAGTCATACGAGTGTGTGTGTGTGTTTATTGTTCATCCGATCTCTTTCTCTTCTCTATTTCTTCTCTTGTTGCTTGTGTTGTAAAACTAGTGACCTAACAGTAGCAAATCCCCTTAACTCAAATCCCTCCCAATCAAACAAGAACAGAAAGATGTTCTTTAAGGAAATCAGCCCCGCAACTCGAAGCACTTTGTCGTTAAACTCATCAGTCCGTGAGAAGATGTCAACCAACGGCTCTTAGAAGAAACTCCATGTAAAGATGACCTGATAAGAAGAAGCTCGGTTCTTACATGAGTTAGGAGCCATATGACCATATGTTCTCAGATATCGATCAACCATGCATTAAATTCACACCTTTTCTCCCCCTCTAGAATTGCATACGGAGTTGCTATTCTTGATTGAACAAGTGAATATCTTTAAAATGTAGTCTCTTCACACTTCTCTCCCTCAAAGGTTTCAAATGATGTCGCCATCGCCATTTTAATTGAGCAAGTGGAATAGGAGAACTAGTAACGATAGTCCGGTTCACTTGATAACTGAAAGCGCATGGAAAAATTATGAAGCATGTTGATGAGAATGGTCATTAATGAGAAGATTTCTCTTCTTCCGAAGATAATGCGCACTGAAGCGTACACATTTCTTTTCTTTCGAGTACGAGGCTTGAACTGTTGTGTTCAAACGTCATAAGAAGATTTATCTTCTTCAGAAGATAAAGCGCACTGACGCGTACACTTTTCTTTTCTTTGGAGTACGAGGCTTGAACTGTTGTGTTCAAACATCATAATCTCTCTCTCTTCAGCAACTCTTGGCAAAACTTGTAATCACCCCATTATCATTCAGTAGGCTCTTTGTCGTGACAGCTGATGGAGAAAACCCAATATGATGAATTTGACCTTGAAGTAAACTAACCCGAACTCGTGACTTAAGCTTGCACATATGTAACAAAGAGCGTAAAAGGAGAATTCATGCCCTATTGAATCTCTAAGTGCTCTATACTCTTCAACCAACCAACCATCAAGTATTAGACGTACATCACCTCTTGAAAATCCTCAATTAAATGTGACATTGAGCACTACAACGTAACTCCTTAAATTGATAGTTATTTTGTGGTGGTAAGAGCCCAATTCCCCCAAGTGGTAAAAGAAAAGGAAAAGTCACCCAACAATAACTAGATTTCCAAGTCTTCGTTTTTTATAATAAGCTCGAACAAGGATCTTGAAGAATCTTCATCCAACCATCCTCGATACCTTCAGATACTAAGTACACTCGCCCGTGATATTTCACTTCAACTTCAAATAAACAATACTGAATTAACGCCGTTGTCACATCTTGTGTTTAAAAGCTCAAATCTAGCCTCCTTCGACATTTTAAGTGAACTATGATAATGGTTTCATCCCGACCATGGTTAAAAGCATATAACCCTGCAAAACTTTGAAATAACCAAACTGCCATAAAGAATATCCAAACAATCACCTAATTCATGAAGTACACCCTGTTATCCCTTCTTCGAAATAGAAACCGTAGCACCAGCATTAGATAAGATCCAGAATTACACTTTCCCTTTCTCCAGGATGGTTTCATCACGGATTTTACAATTCTATAGTTTAAACCGAGAAATAGTTTCTTTCAAGGATTTACAAAACCAAAAATAACCCAGAGATCGAGCCGAAATGTATGCGTTACTTACAGGGATGATTCCATTGTCACGGGATTTTACAAGTCTATGATTTAAACGAGAAATAGATTCTTTCGCGGGATTTTACAAAATCAAGACAAAACCGTAAAGAATGTCAGCTTGAATGTGTTATGAAAACTTTGGTTCTTGAATATCTGTTTTAGGGAAACATGCAGCGGTTCATCAACGGTTCATTCTCCAACATCAACAATATCATCAAAAATTCTTTACCCATATGTAGACAACTTCACAAACCATACTAAGTCGAGTAATATACACTAATTCCCCCTGAGGTTGATCGTAAAACATTAAAGTACACATTTCTCCCCCATGATGGTTTCGAACTTTTGGAAGCATCATTAACGCAGCACGAAAAGTTCTTGTCATAAGCAAACATCTTGAAAAATCATGACTGACGTTGAAGATTCTTTAAAGGTTTTGCTTAGACTGTGAAGTGTCATTGACATTTAGTGGCATAGAATACTTTGGCAAACACATCATCTACAAATTTTGTTGGCTATTGCTGTGACCACATGGAGAAGTAAACACAATACACCAAACTTGAACAGTAGTGAATTCCCCATTTGTTACTTTTGTTGTACTAATACAAAACCTCTTGTGATATCCTATCTGAACCTGACATGTGGGTTAAGTGAGAAAGTATCCAAAAGTCTTAGTCACATCCCATAAACGCTGCAAGTGTCATCTTCGCGGAAGGGTAGAAAGAAGACGAAAAAGTAAACGCGTTCGAAAATTTCACCAAATTCAAACAAGAAATACCGTCCCAAACGTAGTCAACTTTGTTCAATAACTATTTCAAGCCGAGACATAATATACTCCGTGAAAATGCATAAACCAAAGTATCAAACCCCATAACACAACAAATCTCATCATCATACCCAATCTCATCATCGAATCTCATTATCACCAATTAATCATTTGATCTAACATACATTAAGCCCGGTTCAATCCATTTAATCACAAATACAACATATCACCACATAAAAAAGACCCGATTCAATTTAGCACATAACGACCCGGTCCATAATAATAAGATTAAGCCCAATTGTCATATTACTTGAGCCTGTTCCATTCGTTTAAACCCATGAGACCCGATCCGAAGTCCATTAAGCCCAATTCAATCCAAATCCTATATAGACAATCCAATACTCTCATGGCTCATTTACTCCAAGTCTCATAATATCACCGAAACGCATAAGGAAGCCCATGATAATTGCAAGACCAAGCATCCCACAATAAATTCCAAGCCGATCCAAACACCTCATTTACCCAAGAACGACATATCAAGTCAATAATACCATAAAAGAGCGTCGAACTTATTAAAGATCAAGTACAAACTCAAGCCAAAATACCATATTTTATAACAATGCTACGAAAAATCTGTATCAAAAAATCACAAACTTTCGTATGCCAATTGTTAATATAAATTGTCGGATAAAAGATTTATCCTTTAGCCCAGTTCACCTCCAATATCAAACCAATCGGGTCCCAATCACTTGAGCCCAGTCTGGATTATCGTTAGAGAGAGTAAGAGGCCTAAAACTTTAATCAGATCCAATTCCATATCACAAAACTAACCGGTTATATATATGCCACTTAACCCTAAAATTCACTTTAACCCTAACACATATACTGAAATATTCGCCTCCTTCATACACACTTCTCCCAAAACCGGATCTTGAAAAACCTTCTCTTCTCACAGTAAGAACACCTTCTTGCTCGCCACAGGGATGGCTTGAGCATGCTATTAATGCCACAGGGATGGTATGATTAGGCTTCGAGATCAAACAACGAATCTAGGTAACGTTTAAATTTATGTTGGTAGTTGATTTTAATAGTACGAAACAAGGAAGCAAGGTATAACGAAATTGTTATAAGCTTGATTCTTCATATTCGTACATCATCAAACCACTTGGATCTATGATGAAGTGTTATCTCGTGTGTTTATACTTTTGAAATAATCTTTGAAAGTCACGAGATGATAGGCTGAGATCAAAACATTAAGTTCGAGTCATGCATAAAAGGCTTAGGATCTGTGATGACATCAGTTTTCGTGTTTTAGATCTGTTAAAGGTCTCAAAGTGTTATTAAAACCACGAAAAATCTGAGATCCATTTGTCATAATCAATTCTTTATATGATTAGTTTCTTTATCATAAGTTTGAACTAACCAAACAAAAGAGACAACATTATTGTTGTCATCTTTTATTATTGTTTCGGAGAGCAACAATAAATATTGATGATGATTAATTCGTTTGTGGTACCTTCATGTGTCTTGATATATATACAAACGAGTAACCTGAGATCTTGATTATTGATGTATATACCTTTCGGTTTTGAGTCATGAATTAAATGAAATTGAAAGTTGGGACGAGTCATGGATATGATATTGATGAGTCTTGAGAGTATGATGTTGTATTTGGTTTGGTTCAGGACATGATGTTTGTAATAAACAGTTGTGACATGATGCTAAGTTATAGTCAAGATAAGAATCTGTAGAATGAATATAGTTCACCTTCTTTTCATTCTCACTTGATGTTTGATGTAGATAGATCTTGTTTTGATTGTTGTTGTTGATGTTTCAATACTGATGTTGTATGAATATGTAGTTGTATTTCATTTGAAGTAGTCATACTTTTCAATATCAAACAAGTCGCTTTGTCCTTAACATGTCAAACCGCAGTTGATTTAGCACAAACCGCTTTTTACCCATTTGACAAAACGCTTCCTTTTAACCAAATCGCTTTTCACCGAGTCAACAAACTGCAGTTGACCATTTGACCTTTTAATTCAAAAATCGCATGTGAACCAATGCGTCAAAACGCATCAGTTTTGAGACAAATCGCATCCAGATTTTTTCATGACAAACCGCAGTTGACCAAAGTCAAACCGCATCAAGTACATTGAACCTGGACAAAATGTGACAAACCGCATTGTAGAATCTCAGTCAAACCGCATTTACGAGTAGCCATATTAAAACTTCAGAAAACTGTTAAATTAACGGAAACTCTAAAAAATGAATTTGCTTTAGAAACTGTTATACCAACTCAAAAATACCAATATCTTCAAATAGATCAAAACAGATTCAGTATCAAACATTATAAAACTGCATGTTCCACATCAGAAACTAACACCAGAATTATAACAGATTCAAGCAATGATTTAGCCACACTTAAAAACCAGAATTAACATCATAACCACCATCAAAACTATATAAACCGCATTAAACATTACAAAACCGTATCAAAACGCAGCCAAACATGCACAAACCATACAAACCGCATACTAAGACAAGTGCAAAACCGCTCAAAAACCATTTGAATCACCACAAACAACAAAACCTAGGCTCTGGTACCATTTGTAGGATCATATATTTTATGTTGTTTAGATGTTTCGGGTGGTCTAGGATTATAATTAAATAAGAGAGACATGTTTAGAGAGATGAAGAGAGGAGAGGGTGATTCTAGAGAGAAAAACAAAATAGAAAAGGTTAAATTATCAAAGAAGCACCACCCCTTCCAAGGATGGAAGGGGTATTTATATTTACTACTCGCCTCCGTTTGCTGTGGATTTACATACGTAAAGACCCGTCCTTCCTCCACGGTGTTACACTAAGCTAAACTAAGCTAATAACTAACTAATAAACTAATAAATAACCATATGTCTACGAGCTGACTTATGCTAGATAATAGTTGGGGTGACCAACACTTCACTATGGAATTTCTAATTCCTAACATATATTTTTGAGTTACAATGGTATCATGACCTTCAAAGGATCTAAAACACGAAATATATTCATCATTGATCATGACTCTAACAAGAAATTGAAGAACATAACAAAAATCTCAGATCCGTGATACTCACGCATAGATTTTTAAAGATCTTATGAGTATTACACGTTTTCGTCATAGATCTATTCATTTTGGAAGACCATGCTTCAATTTATATTCGAACATAAAAGAGAAGAAACCTAACAAGTGTGTTAGTTTCTTTCTTAGATTCGTCCAGTCAACAACAAAAAGGAAAACGATTATCACTCAAATAGTAAACATTAATTAACCTACCTTAGACCACTTAATGATCTTGAAGACGAAACCCTTGATACTCAGGGATGCGGTTCTCGTTTTTTTTAAAAAGGTTTCTTTTGGTTATCTATGTTTATGATTGATGATATGAGATGAAGATGTTGATAGATAGCTAAGTTTGATGGCAGAAATATTAGATGGGAGGATAATAGTGATGAGATTTGTTGTATCAGTTTCCCAGATCTAACTTGGTTGGGTGAGAGAGAGGCAGATGAAAATATTATGATGTAATTAGGGTTAGGTATAAGTAAAATTAGGGTAAGTATTTTATACCCATATACTTAGGGTATTTAGGGCATTATCGGGTACTGTTTTTTTTTATGATCGGGTTTAGTCATTTTTTGGGCTTTACTCTTTTGGATCGGATATGGAGTGCTTCGCTGGTTCACGTTTATCATATAATGGGTTGGATCGGATTACCTATATGGATCTTGG
This sequence comes from Chrysanthemum makinoi, assembly GCA_910596185.1. Taxonomy (NCBI): domain Eukaryota; kingdom Viridiplantae; phylum Streptophyta; class Magnoliopsida; order Asterales; family Asteraceae; genus Chrysanthemum; species Chrysanthemum makinoi. Next base: position 187,120,014 of record OU343217.1, read on the forward strand.
GTTGAGTTTACTGGACTAGATCTGATTGTATATTAGATTAGTGGACTTGGCCGAGATTATTGCATTTCGTTGGATTTGGATGGTGATGTATAACATATTAACGTTTGAGATTGAATTGGATAAAAATTGTTAACCAATTTTTGTTACTAAAATTTTGGATACAATTTTTTGTACGGTATTTTGGATTCACGATTTTCACGGGGGATACACTCATTCACGGCTTGAACGATATTGGAACTAGGTTGACTACGGAGTTGTTTGTACGGTATTTCTTATTTGGATTTGAAGTGAGGTTTTCGGGGCGCGTATACTTATTTCGTCTTCTTTCTTTCTTCCATTTCGCGAAGATGACTTGTTTGAGCATTTATAGAGTGTGATAAAGACTTGACTATTTAGTTACTTTTGTGATTCTTTCTCGCTTAACCCACAACGTAGCCATTTGTCTCACATAGTCGAGGATACCAAGAGGTTTTGTACATTGGGTACACCGCTTTTCACAAGAATTAGTACAAGCTTATAGCAAATTGGGAATTCTACTCATGTTCAAATCATTGAGTTTACTTCACCAAGTGCCACAAAGAATGGCTGCATTGTGGAAGATGTGCTTACCAAAATATTTAAAGGATGAGATGTGATTAGCAATTCTCAAGGGATTATTCGACGTTAATGTCGATGATACTTCACAGTCTAAGCAAAATCTTTCAAGTATCTTCACTCTTGATCTTTCAAGATGTTTGCTTATGACAAGAACTTATGGTAAATGGTCAGCACGTTATGATGCTTCCGAAAGTTCGAAACCATCATGGGGGAGAAACGTGTACTTTGATGTTACAAGGTCAACCATTGGAGGATGTAGTGTATACTACTTTACTTTGCATGGTTTGTGAAGTATTCTACATATAGGAGAAGAATTGTTGATGATGAAGAATGAACCGTTGATGAACCCAGATGTTCTATAAAATGATATTCAAAATTCAAAGTTGTCATAACACATTCAAACCTATTATTTCGCTTAGTCTTTGATTTTGTAAAAATCCACGTAAAGAATCTATTTCTGCTTCAATCATAGACTTGTAAAATCCCGTGATAAAGTGAAAACATCCTGTATTAGTAAAGTGCATTTCCGGATCTATCTTCGCTATTCTTGGTTTTGTAAAACCACAAAGAAACTATTCTAGGTTTAAACCATAGAATTGTAAAATCCCATGATGGAACCATCCCGAGAAAGGAAAGTGTATTTTGGATCTTATCCGACATCGTGCTATGGTTTCTACTTCAGGATAAAGTGTTTACCTCATATCTTGATGATTGTTTGAGATTTTTCATACAGTTGGTTATTTCAAAGTTTTACGGGGTTATGCTCATTTAACCATGGTCAGGATGAAACCATTATCATAGTTCACTTAAAACGTCAAAGGAGGCTAGTCTTGAGCTTTTAACCACAAAATGTGACAACGGCGTTAATTCATTATTATTTATTTGAGGTTGAAGTGAAATTTCACGAGCGAGTGTACTTAGTATCTGAAGGTATCGGGGATGGTTGGATGAAGATTCTTCGAGATCCTTTTTCGAGCTTTTAACATTTTCAAAGAAGAAGACTTGGAAATCTAGTTATTTTTGGGTGATTTTTCTTTTTCTTTTTACCACCACAAACTAACTATCACTTTAAGGAGTTATGTTGTAGTGCTCAGTGTCATATTAAATTGTGGATTTTCAGGAGGTGATGTACGACTTATACTTGATGGTTGGTTGGATGAAGAGTATAGAGTACTTACGGATTCAAAGGAGGATGAACTCTCGGCACCACTCTTTGTTACATGTGTACAAGTTTAAGTAACGAGTTCGGGTAAATTCACTTCAGGGTCAAATTCACCATATTGTGTTTTCTTCATTAGCTGTCACGACAAAAAGCCTACTGAATGATAAAGGGGTTGATTTCAAGTTTGCCAAGAGTAGTAGAAAAGAGAGAGATTATGACGTTTGAACAAAACAGTTCAAGCCTCGTTCATCAAAGAAAAGAAATGTGTACGCTTCAGTGCGCATTATCTTCAGAAAAAGAGAAATCTTCTCATTAATGACCATTCTCATCAACATGCTTCAAACTTTTTCCATGCGCGATCAAGTATCAAGTGAACCGAACTACCATTGCTAGTAATCTTATTCCACTTGCTCAATTATAATGACGATGGCGACATCATATGCAACCTTTGAGGGGGAGAAGTGTGAATAGACTACATTTGGATGATACTCACTTGTTTAATCAAGAATGGCAACTCCGTATGCAATTCTTGAGGGGGAGAAGAAGTGTGAAACTGCTACATGTTGAGTTATATATGAGAATATATGGTCATACGGCTCCTAACTCATGTACGAACCGAGCTTCTTCTTATCGGGTCATTTCTACATGGAGTTTCTGTTAATACAAATAAATCGTAAAAACGTTTATTAATATTTTGCGATCTCTTTGTGTTTTATTGATATCAAATATAATGTTATCCTAAGTACAATTATAAGGATACATGTTATTTTTGTAAAGCATTTACATATAGCCATATAAATACAAAAATGTAATAATTAAAGTATTTGTTGTAATAGTTTATTAGGATGGGTAAAAACCACAACCCATGGACCATAACCCATGGATCATAACCCATACCCAAGTTGGCCAGATACAATGTATACTTAGATACATTGAATCTAAAGAAAACCCATGGACCAACCCATAACCCATGACCCATAACCAAAAAACCCATGGTCAAAGAGGAGCGTTCCACGGATCCCTAGGATTACACTAGACGGATCCCAAGTGGGAGGGATTCGTGGGATCCGGGGAACAGTGGAAGATTTTGCCTATAAATAGAGAGTCATTTATTCATTATAACTCACCCCTCTTCTTACTAAATCTTTCAAACACTCTCATTCTCTTCTAACATATAGATCACTTGATCTAGAGAGTTGTTCTTCTTTCTTTCTATTGTGATTCTCATATAGGTCCTTCTCTAAGGCGAGATCACGAGCATTCTGCAAGTCATCCAAGAAAGGGGTCCTTGATTGATTTGTCACTCCACAAGATTTCTGTAACGAAGATCTTGTATTTGATATTTCACATATTTGTTGTGTAATAGTCGTGTTGGTTTGGTCCATCGTGTTACGGACTCGGTATTTAGCTTCGTACCGGATAAAGGTGTAAGCAACGTTGTGAAGGCTTCTCCGCCAAGTGAAGGAGTTTGTTGACATAGTGATTGAACTCTCGAGTAGGTGACTCGGGGAGTGGAGTAGGGCAAGGAAGGTGTCCTTGTAGCTGAACCACTATAAATCGGTTGTGTCATTTCTATCCCTTTTCTTTAATTTATTTACTTGCTTTATCATTAGATCTATATTTTCTCTACATCCATAAGATCTCACATATTAACGAATCTAAAGTTTTTGAAACTAACTTAAAATCGACAAAACTATTCAACCCCCCCTTCTAGTTTTCCACAATTGGCATCAAGAGCTAAGTTTATAAAAGTTTTAAAGTAAAATTATATTTTAAAAACTTTTCGATCACTATGGGTTCTGAAAATTATAAGGAAGGGCAATCTATGCAACGACCACCACTACTTGAAACTAATGGTTTTATATATTGGAAAAATAGATTCGAAACATATGTGAAATCTAAAGATATTGATCTTTGGTACATTATTGTTGAAGGCGATTTTGAGGCTACCTCAAAAGATGATAAAGGAAATTTAGTTAACATACCTCATGATAAACTAAATGATGAATTGAAGAAAAAGCTTTCTAAAAATAGTGAAGCAAAATGGTTTTATATAATGCTTTACCGAAAAAGGAATTTGAAAGAATTTCTATGCTTAAAACCTCTAAAGAAATTTGGAATTCTTTAGTTGTAACTCATCAAGGCAACCAACAAGTTAAAAATAATAAAATTGATTTATTTGTTCAACAATATGAACAATTTTCAATATCGGATAAGGAAACTATAGATCATTCATTTGCTAACTTTAATACTATTATTACATCTTTACAAGCACTTGATGAATCTTTTCTAGCCGTAACCATGTTAGGAGATATCTAAGGGCACTTCCACCCAAGTGGAGATCCAAGGTGACGGCAATCGAAGAGTCAAAAGATTTGACAATCCTCACCCTCGATGAACTCATAGGCAACCTAAAAGTATACGAGTTTGTCCTAGCTAAAGACTCCGAAGCCTCAAAGGTGAAAGAGAAACATAAATCTCTTGCCCTTAAAGCCAAAAAGGCTTCAAGCGATGAAGAAAACTCTCGGTAGTGACGACGAGGAGTATGATATGGCGGTAAGGTACTTTAAAAAGTTCTTTAGAAGAAAGGGAAGATACGTCAAACAACCGTATGACGATAAGAAAGGCTTTCGGAAAAGCAAAGAGGACGAGAAGCCAAAAGATCATCGTACTTGCTTTAAATGTGGGGACCCAAACCACTTTATTAGTAAGTGCCCCAAACGGGATGATCAAAAGGCATTCATGAGCGGCACATGGGGAATGAGCGACGATGAGGACGAAGAAATTTGTCTCATGGCAAATGACGAGGTATGTCACAAATACTATAGTAGTTCATCACTTGATGGCGACTCATTGCATAATGAATATGACAAACTATGCAATATTAGCTTAAAACTAATTAACAAAACAAGCTTTTAAAGAGTCAAAACCAACGTTTAGATAAAGAAGTCATAGAATTAAAAGCAAAACTAAAACGTTTAGAAAAGGTAAAATAGCAAGTGGTGAATGTGAACTCTGCGTTCAACTTCAAACACTAGTTGATCATCTAGATTCTAAAATTGCTAGAATGAGTACGAACACTTTAGATACGATATTAGATAGTGTTAAAACCGGTAACAACCAAAAGGTCTAGGTATTCAACAACTTGATCCCTCAACTAGTTAAGGCACTAGAAAAACCAGCCACTGTTGTGGCGGATCCCTTGATAAGGGAAACGGCTAGTGTACAGCCAGGGATGTGGATGTATGCAAAAATGGTAATAACGTAGCTTCTTCATCTAGAACTGAGTTTGTTATAGTTAATAGGAAGAAACCAACTCATGTCACCACTAGACAACCACCTCCAAAATATAATCCTACTTTTGCATGAAACAAAGCTCCATCTTTTTCAAAACCTAATCCATCTAGGAGACCTAAGAACGTTTATCCAAGAAGTAATCATCAAATGGGATGGAACCCAAATATGAAAAATGGTTTTCCTTTTCAAAACTTTGCTCCATGGAATGCATACTCATCTTATCCATACATATCTAACATGAATGGGATGTTTAACACTAATGGACCCATGAACAAATGGGGACCAAACTTTTGAGTGTATTATTGTCTTAGGTA